>JBCNJP010000007.1:68816428-68860905 GCA_039602395.1 Deinandra increscens subsp. villosa
AACCTTGGATAATCCTTATCATTAGTAATCATCATCACATAATTTTCCCACTTCTCTGGTAGAGCTTCCATAATCTTTTATTTTCTATCTGCTTCATCTTTTGTAAGATTCACCAACTTCATTTCACTCATTAAATGTGCAAATCTTGCAATTAGATTTGGAATCGATTCATTTTGATAATGCTTGAAGCTATCAAATTCCTTCTTCAACACTTTTTGTCGACTTTTCTTGTACTGGTCATTTCCTTCACATCTCTTTTCTAGAGCATCCCACAAGCTCTTTGCGGTATAGTTGCTTGAAAATTGATGTAGTAAATCAGTAGGCAAAACCATTGTTAAAGTGCCATAAGCCTTTTTCTCAGCTTGATATGCTTTCTTTTGTTCACCAGAAAGCTTCCTTTGAAGAATTGGTTCCCCATCCTCACCCTTAGGATATGTATATTGTTCTGAATACGATAACCACATATCGATATCATTTGCAGAAACAAACCCTTCAAATCGTGTCACCCAACTATGATAATCTTCCAGTTAAAGTAATTTGGGAACTTTCTGACTTGTTCCAATTTCATTATCATAGTTAATCATCGTTTGCATCGTTGCCTGAACCGAATTCTGAATAGCCGCGAACGCTTGAAAATCAGACATTTTGAGAAGCTGGTTACTGTTCACTCCGAACCTCGTCCGAACCTCCTCCGAACTATCTCCGAATGTCGTCCGAACTTTAGTTACACCGAACGTCCTCCGAACCTGACCTTCGGAAAGAGAAATCAACAGCAACTCCGAACTTGCTCCGAAATACCACCGAACTCTCTCCGAAACAAGACCGATCTCTCACCGAACTCAAATAAAGACCGAACTCCGTCCGAACCTCGAGTTCGGAGCGGTTACTCCGAAGTTGTCCGAACCTCAAACGAGACAGATTTCACTCGACCTCATTTTCTCGATTTTCAATGTTTTTGACTGGAATTTTCAACAGGAATTCAAGCAAACTCGATAGAAACGATCTATAAACATATTTTTGATGAAAAACACACTCGAGACAATCAAACGAACTAAAAAATGATTGACATTTTCGCAAAATCGTGAATTTGAACTCAAAACTCTGAAGAACACTGATTTCCGACTAGTAGAGCAAACCTAATGCTCTGATACCACTTGAAAGTGCGTGAGCATACGGATCTTCTACTTAGTCGTAATGAAATCAATGAAATACGAGATGAAACACAAAGAGTAAATACAAATGAGCTTTGTATTAACCACAGAGATCACAGAGTACATAGAGAATATATGACGCGGAAGCTTAGACTGTTACTCTACAATACAAGACGACCTATTTATAAGGCTGAAACCCGACTGGCCGAACCTCAGGTTCGGCCACAAGCTCGGAGCTGTCCGAACTCCAGGTTCCCTGGGAGTTCGGACCTTAGCAATCTTGTGTGATCCGTCTTGTATTTGATACTTCACATGACGATCAAGGACCATGTATCAACAGCTAGTGACAAAATCATCGCTTTGCAAGAAGAGATGCGAAAGTTGCTGATGGAAACAATAGTCTCAAATTAGAGAATGGAGCATTGAAACGAAATAATCTCAAGGAATTAGTTTGTGCTTTAATGGCGGATACTTCGAAGGTATCTTCTTCTCTCCAATGTGATACTTGTGTTAAATATGCTAAGTCTAAGAGTGATCTCTTAGATGAGAAAACAAAACTATTTGATCAACGGTCTGTAACCAAAGCGGATATGGAAATTTATAAGACTAGATGGGAAGAAACCACTAAGGAATTGATGTCCTTACATGAGAAACTGCGTATTCAAAAATATGAATTCAGCAAACAATCATAATTGCTTGTGTCAGCACAAAAGGACTTGGTTAATCATCAAAAGATTGTATCTGATTTGAAAATTGAAAATTTTGAATTAACCAACCAAATTGGAACTTTTAAATTCCCATTGTCATTTACCAATTTTCTTTATCATAATGATAAGGGTAATGAAAGTTTTAACCAAGTTCCTGCTCCGGTGGTCATAACAAATAGCCCATCGTTTGATCAAACCAGTGAGAAATGTGATTACACTTCTTATTACAAGAATGTGTCTGATCAATCACATTTGAAAAATTCTGATAAGACAACAACCGAAAAATCTACTCTGAACTCAAGTGTTGATGAGTTGTTTTACAATGTTTCTGATTTTGATAAAATCGATGACTTAATTTCTGATCCAGAACCTGAAGTATCCCAAACTATTTCAAACAACACTCAGGAGAAACTAATTTCAAAATATAAATTTGGTGATATTAAGTCTGAACTCACAAAATTTTGTGAGTATGAGCAGAAAACAATTGCTAGATCCAAATCGGTTTTTGGAAAGCAACCCAAACATGGTGGTGTTAGTTTTGACTCTAAAGCTGTGTCCCAACCAGCTAAAACTTTTGAAAAAGGTTCAAGCTCGAAATCACAAAGGTTCAAACTGAAAAACAAATTGTCAAAAACAAATCTGATGTTTTTGATAAAAGTGTGAAATGGACCACTTATCGCTTGAAAGGCTCAGATAAGATGTATAGTGATAAAGAATTCCCATTGAAGATGGTAATCCCGATTTAATTGATAATGTCTTCATGGGTGGTTTTGGTCCTCAGTATGATCCGAAAGCTCCTAGTGTACCAATTAGGAGGGGAAATGGAAAAATCATAATTCGAAGTGGCACACTAAATTCAGATCAATCGGAAAAGTCTGATCATAATTCTGATCTAGGGTTGGTTAATAGAGTTCAAAAATCTGGGAAGAAATCACCACTGCTTTCCTATCACCAAAGGTTCAGAAACCAATTTTTCATTAACATGTCAAATCAAATTTCAAAAGGCCAAATAAGTTTTTCAAGAAAAATCAATTTCATAATGATGGATTCTATGATGATTTTGGCTACGGGCCGAATCTACTAGTTAATGGGAAGGGTCCAAGATAGTTTGATGATGGTCATATGGGCTATGGGGGTTGGAGGGATAGATATCCGAATTTTGATGATAAATACTATGCTGGAAATCCACATTTTCATGATGTATATTTTCAAGATGAATTTTATCTAGATAGTTCAAATTGTTATGAATTTGGTTTTTTTAATGATTTCAGTGATCATCAGGTCTCTCACACTCAACGAAAATTTTCAAAAACTAAGAAACCTAAACCAGTCATAGAAACCATTGTTGATGATGACACGGTTGAGGAAATTATCATTGATCAACGTAGATGCTTTATATGCAAGAACCGTGGTCATACATTCAAAAATTATCACTTGAAAAAGGAAAAAATCTGATAAATCTGGTAATGTATCTGATGGTTACCAATCAAATAAACCTGCATCTGCTAGTACACAGAAACATGTGAAATTTGTTGATCCTAAAGGATTCATTCACAATAATTTGAAAGCGTCAGTGTCAAGTTTTAAAACTGGAAAACATGATAAGACATTTTATGGTAAACCAGTAAAAGTTAAATCAATATTGAAAACTTCTGATGGATCATCAAATTAGCAGAATGACAAGTGGAAACCAAAGGGTTCATTCACTACTGGCAAAGATTTTGTTGAAGATGACGGTCGACCCAAAGCTTCAGGCTTGGGTTCTTCCCGATCTAACTGATTTGTTTAATGTGTGCAGGGAGCTTCACGGCAGCCCGTGGACAATCTACAGGTTGTTCATAGTGGAGCGTCCAGGCACATGACCGGTGACATTTCTATGCTCCACAATGTTAAACCTTTCAACGAAGGAAATGCTACATTTGCTGGTAACAAAGGTGGAAAGATTACGAGGATTGGCAAACTAAGTGTCACACCCCCAATTTCCACTAACGGAGTTTTATCGTGTGGGGTGTGAGACAGACCAGGACCCGAGTCACTAGTGTTGATACCTAATATGTGCGTCATGTGAAATATCTGAACGAGACGATGTAAAGATCAAGATACAAGTTCAAGCTGTTTGCCGAACCAGGTCCGAACCTGGAGTTCGGACCGGCCGAACCTGGAGTTCGGACCGGCCGAACCTGAAGTTCGGACAAGGTTCGGCCCAGACGTATATATATAGGAACTTTGTCTTGTAATCAAGCAGGGGGTGAGAGACTAAATCTTAACTATGTGTTTTTTAGAGTGTTTCTCTAGAGAGCTTCATTGAGAGTTTATAATTGAGTCTTTTGTGATTTCAATAAAAACAAACTTTATTTACATCTCTTTTTTCATCTCGTTCTCACTCTACGATCATGCAAACCTTTAGTAAGATCCGTCTTACGGTTTTTCAATTGGTATCAGAGCAAATCCAGGTTGCTCTATTGCGTTTGCTTTGTTCGTGGTCGTTTTCTTGATAAAACCGAGTGAAATTTGTCAGGACCGATTCTCACATCAAGAATCCTGATCTTGAGCAAGAACAAAGGATCAGATTCGAAAAACTAAAAAATGAGATGAAGATGAAGATGAGAAGAATCAAAGATAATCATAAACATGAGAAAGATGATGAACTTAATCAAATGATTTCATTAATCGAATGATTACAATCAAGAAATCATGACAACACTCTCTCATGGAAATCCATGACTCACTCTCTCTCTCTAGAATGGAAATCTCACACTCTACAAGAAAATCATCATCTCCACACTTAGAGACTCTTTCTTGTAATGGGCACCCTCACTATATATAGTGAGGGTGACTAACAACAGAAAAACATAACATAACTGAAAATTACAAGAAAGGCAAATAACATAAATATTAATTAAATCAAAGTTGATTTAATTAATCCGAAGCTTGACTCGCTCGAACCGATCTTCCGTTGACTCTTACGTTGACCGTTGACCCGAACGGTTGACTTTTCCAGAAAACGGTCTTCGGTCTAATCTTGCAAGCCTCGAGCATCACAACCTGTGTCTCTGAATCAATTCACATGGATTCTTCAGTCGAATGCTTCGGTAAACATATTTGATGGCGTCAGTCACATAGATTTTAAGTTCCAACAATTCCCCCTTGACTGATGCTTTTAAATCTGTTCAACTGCTGAAGAATCGCTCTGTCGTACATCTTCAATGAGAAACTAATAAACCGGAGACAATCTGTCGTAGAGATTCCCCCTCTGAATAAGCTTCTTCTGTTCTCGTTGCTCCAGTTCGAGATCCAAGTGTTCTGCTCACTCGGTTCACACGTTCGGGTACAATACTGAGAAAATGCTAAACATCGGAGTTAAAACTGCAACAAACTGAATCAGATAAACCATTCAAACATCAAACATGCTCCAACTCCGAATAGTCGACCCGATATCCATATCCATAATAATTCCTCTTATTTCTCTAAATTTCTCCAAAAACATCAAGTCGGAAGCGTAAAAACAGATGCGGAGAGTCGAACCGTCGCGATCGGTTGCCTAGAGAAACCAGATAAATAATCTTGAAATCGAACAATCTCGCGAAAAACCGAAAGTCGGATGCTGACAGTTGTGAATAATCTGCGCGACTGAGGTTGGATGCGAAAATGAAAATAAATGTCAAATCTGTGAAAATCTGAGATCCCGAGCGAAAATAATCATAACCGGAGTCTTCGTAATTTTGGGCGAAGAAAAATGAACTCGGGAATAAATTCCGTGAAGATTTCTGAGAATTATCGGCGAAAACGGCGCGATCAGAAAAATTCCGTCAATTTTCGTCAAGGAACGGCTTCTCGAGAAATTTAACGGATAAATTCCAATAACTAACTGAGATTGCAGTTAATCCGGTTCGCTGACATCCGCGCTGCATCCACTAAAAATAAACCATGAGATATAACGAGAAAGCTAAGTAATTAACCGGATAATAAAGCTAACCCGTCAGTGATCGATAGCAAATGTTGCGCGACATCAATAAACGAGAATCCCAATAAATCAGAATAAATCCACGGCTAATAAAAATTTTCGCAATTCCGTTCGGGCGTTATCTCGTACGTCTTGTTAAAAACCGACAAGAAAAACCCCGCAATTGACGAAAATGCTAAATATTTAATTAGTGGTGAAAATCTCTCCAAGAAGCACAATCCTTGTGCTTGGAAGTGGACCAATCGGATTTAGCCTTCAAAGGCAATCTAACGGCAGGATTGAGGCGATCTAAAGGCTGAAAAAGCATGATCCGCGTGAGATGGGTTTCGCCCAATCAGAAGGAGTCACACAGCAGAGTCTCAACGTTTCTTTGAAGGCTGGTGGGGTCCATGCGAATTCTATCAACCAATAAGGTTTTGTCTGACCAAGAGCATTCAACGGCTCTCTTGCAGGCCTGGGCCCCACGCGCTTTGCTGCAACGAATCAGAAGGAGACAAGCAAAGCTGTCAACTGATTCCTTGAGTCCAGGGCCCACGCGCCATTCCTCTAGCAGCCAATCACAGCTCGACACTGATGCTGTCAACTGATTCCTTGTGTCCAGGGCCCACGCGCCATTCCTCTAGCAGCCAATCACAGCTCCACACTGATGTAGGGTTGACAAGGAAGAGAGAGATTAACATTCTCTGGCAGCTAATCAACGCAGGACACGTCACCGAGGCTTCTCCTTCAACCTCCGAAACCCTAAAAATGACCGGAATAATCGTGACCTTGCCGGAAAATCGCTAGCTCGCGGAAAACCGTGATCAGCCCATATCTCGGTCAAAACTCAACCAAATTCGATGAATTTTGGACCGCTGAACTCGTATCGACATGCTCTACAACCCTTAACAATCAGAATCCTCTGAAACAACTTCGAGCAAAAACCCAGAAAGTCCGCTAAGCTCAAGAAGTCTGCTAGGGGTCTTAGAAGTCCGCTAAGACACTTCTCAAGTCCGCTAAGGACTCAAGTTCGCTAAGGCATGCTTCAAGTTCGCTAAAACTAATAAAGTCCGCTAAGAGGAGAACAAGTCCGCTAAAGAACTCAACAAGTCCGCTAAGCACATCTTCAAATCTTCAAAACACTTAGAACAAATTTGAAAATGATGAACAGGAAGAAAACCCTTACTTTGATGAACTTGAATCTGCCCAGAAATGATAGGAAAACCCGTAATGATGCACGAAATGAGAAGCTAAACCATTCACGAGACTATTGTGGCCACCAAAAACCCATAAACAGTAGCAAATCGGATCAAAACAATCTTCAAATTCTGAAAATCTTCAAGAACACGAAGAACACCATGAAACACACACTAGTGTGTGTTTTTCCAGATCTGACCAAACGGTTGAGAATCAGACGAAATGGATGGTTCCAATGGATCCGGAACGCGTTTTCCACTGAGAATCATATCTCACTTCATCCGAAAACATGAAAAAATGCCCAGAAAACGAAGAATCAAGGCTCAAAATCTTCAAAAACCCTAAAAACGGGAAAAACTCTAACAGCTTCAAAAATCTGCTCGGATCATCATTTCTCACTGATTTGAACAAGATAAACATAAAAATGCATCTAGATGAACTCCCAAACACGAATCAAGTATCCATATCATCAGAATCCATCCAGAAACAAGAAAAATAGAAGAAAAAAATCTCAAAAATGAGTTTTCTCATCTTCACCCATTCAAGCTCAAAATCCAGATTCGAGTGACCAGATTCATCGTGAGATGAAATCTGATCGGTTACCCGCTCTGATACCATTTGTCAGGACCGATTCTCACATCAAGAATCCTGATCTTGAGCAAGAACAAAGGATCAGATTCGAAAAACTCAAAAATGAGATGAAGATGAAGATGAGAAGAATCAAAGATAATCATAAACATGAGAAAGATGAACTTAATCAAATGATTTCATTAATCGAATGATTACAATCAAGAAATCATGACAACACTCTCTCATGGAAATCCATGACTCACTCTCTCTCTAGAAAGGAAATCTCACACTCTACAAGAAAATCATCATCTCCACACTCAGAGACTCTTTCTTGTAATGGGCACCCTCACTATATATAGTGAGGGTGACTAACAACAGAAAAACATAACATAACTGAAAATTACAAGAAAGGAAAATAACATAAATATTAATTAAATCAAAGTTGATTTAATTAATCCGAAGCTTGACTCGCTCGAACCGATCTTCCGTTGACTTTTACGTTGACCGTTGACCCGAACGGTTGACTTTTCCAAATAAAGGGTTTTCGGTCCAATCTTGCAAGCCTCGAGCATCACAACCCGTGTCTCTGAATCAATTCACATGGATTCTTCAGTCGAATGCTTCGGTAAACAGATTTGATGGCGTCAGTCACATAGACTTTAAGTTCCAACAAAATTCAATTCTTGAAATCTTCCCGTTGCTAAAATCTCGTTGACCACTATAAATTTCGTTCAAATATACTCAAAATCGTGGTTTTTGACAAAAAACTTTCATTCGGTTGCGTTCGTTAGTCCGCCAAAAAACGCGTGTCCCAACCCCAGGTTCGTCTAAATATCTACTCCGAACTTTGAGTTCGTGTGAAGTTCGTAGAGATTTCGGAGAGAGTTCAGGAAGAGTTCGGAAGAAGTTCGGACCACATTCGGAAGAGGTTCAAGGGTAAGGTTCGGACAAGGTTAACTAAAGTCAAGTTCGGATATAGTTCGGAAGGAGTTCGGACAAAGTTCGTTGACGGTTCGGAGGAAGTTCGGACAGGGGTAGATTTTCACAATTTTCAAAATGTATGAAATTGAGGTGTTCTTTGAGCGCCATCGTCAGAATGTACCAAAGTTGATAACTCTTGACGATTATCATGGTTGGGCAACCAATTTTAGAGCTTAAGTTGTTAATTTGGATAAAAGTTTGTGGATGCCGGTTACAAATGAATTTAAGTATCCAACTCATTATGGTGGTGATTTTAAGGAGATGCATAATTGGTCAAGTGAAGAAAGAAAATCGTATGATCAAAATGAAAAAGTTGTTGCACTTCTTTTGTTAGCTTTGCCTATAACTCTTAAAAGTCAAATCAGGAAGTGTCGAAAAGCAAAACTAATATGGGATTTTGTGACGACACAGTGTGAGGAACATATGTCTAAAGTTTCTCAGAAAACAGTTGAAATAGTTGATTAAGATTTGAAGATTAAAGGTAAAATTAAAAAGAGTTAGAGAATGTGGTGGGAAAGTTGACTAAAGAGAATATTTTTCTGACAGAAGAAGTGAAGAAATGGAAAATTAAAGTCTGTATTGGTTTAGCTGCTGGAATTCAAAAGGATGTGTTTGCATCATGTGCAAATTGTTTGAAATTTGCTAGTGTTAAGGAAGAATGGTTGAAAGAGAAAAATATGGTGGTTGAAGAATGCAATAAAGCTCAAGCTAAGGAAAAGGAAGCTGTTGAAGATTTTGATGCTTTATTTGTGAAATGTTATCCTCTTCAACAAAGATATGAGAATATTTATAAAATTTCTGTCGAATCCGCTGATAGAATAATTCAACTTCAGGAGGAACTCACAAAGTTGCGTAATGAAAATGGTGAGGTTCAAAGGCAAAATAACATTTTGAAACACGATATTGTCTATTATAAGAAACAGGTTGAGAAAGTTACTGCCGAAGTTCTGGAAGAGTGTCACTTGAGAGAATGTCATAGAATTGATTATAACATATTGTCAGACAAGTACATTGCTTCACAAAAATAGTTGATGGAAGCTAATACGAAATGAGCTGAACAAAAGATTGAGATTTTAGACTTGCAAAGGAAATTGAAAAATTGCAACAATTCACCGACTTTCCTGAATTATTTGTATAAGTTGGAAAAGAGTCAGGAGAATGGTAAAGATGCAAGTCTTCATCAAGTTCCTGCCCCGTGTGGATATTGAACTATCTGTTCCAGCTATACCATCTGGTATTGAACAGCATGATTATTCAAAGTTTCCTGATACCAGTTCAGGAAAGAAAACCAAGTCAAAATCTAAGAAGAATAAAAAAGAGTTTGATTATTGCAAAGGATTGAAGTTTGATTCCAAATCTATATTTCTTGCAAAAGAAAAGGTGTTTCATGGAAATCCCGAAAATGTAAAGATGCCAAAGTTTTCTGAGATCGTGATCGATGATACTTTGATTTTTGGGAAAAATGATTTGAAACGTATCAAGTCTGAATTTACAAAGCTTGCTAAACAAGGTTATGAGATACCAAATTCTGTTAAAGATAAATTCAAGCAAAAGAATGGTGGTTTGGGATTTGAAGAAAAAGAAAAACTGTCTAAGGATTACAACAAGACGAAATTCAAAGAAAAGAAGATTAAGAATCAGAAGGTGTTTTCACATAAGAAGTCACAATGTTGGAAGAAGAAGGTATCTTCATCAGATGAAAAGCTTTCTTCTGAAGAGTCTTCTTGTATATCTGATGCTACACCATAAGGCGGTAACAATTCAGATTCATTTCATTCTGCTAAATCAAACAGGTTTTATCATAAAGATAAATTCTCTGGTTATGGAGATGATTCTGTTTTTTATGATTCTTCAAAATGTTTTCCAAAATTACAAAAATCAAAGAAACCTAAACCTGTGTTTTCAAAAGTTTATGATGAATGTTTCACTGATCAGTTTGGAAAACCAATTTCAGTCAATCCAGCTGGTAAAAGACTTTGCTATGTTTGTCGAAAGAAGGGTCATTATGCAAATAATTGTCTTATGACAACTAACAATTCATCATCAAATGCCAAACATACAATGTATGTTGATCTTGATGGCATTATTTTTAGTGAACCAATACCCAACACTAACCTTTTCTGGAAAAAGAAGCTTATTTCAGACAAGTTGGGTAGTAGTTCAGATTGTCACTCATCAGTTGACAATGGTTCACTAGAAATCATAAAACAAAAACAGGAATGGAGACCAAAAGTTGTCTCCACGGCTAACACAGATTTTGTTGAAGACATTGGACGACCTACCATCGTTGGGGATGAGGGTCGGGGTCTTAAAAACTTACTATTTTCCAGTGTTTACAGGTATTTCAGGAAGACCTGTTAGTAATCGAGAGATTGCTGACAGTGAGATTCTTATGGTTTTAAGTTCAACTGCATCGTTCTTATCCTTGAAAAATTGATTTTCAAAAAATGTGTCAAGTGTTGATCACTCATTTTCATTTTCCAAAAAATAGTGTTTGTTTGAATTTTAGGGGAGAAATTTGGAAAATATAAAAAAAATGAAAATTTGAGAAATTGATCTGACAAAAGCGAGAAATGATAGTACATCAACATATACGTTATCTGCCATGGATAGATTAAGTCTAAAGGGTACTTGCATAATCTGTGAATGTGCATGACTAATCTGATATCTGCAAGTAAGATATAAACATCAACAGGTATTTCAGGAAGACCTGTTAGTACATCAACATATACGTTTGCTTCTTGATGAATGCTATGTGATGATTCTGACAAAAATAGAATAAGAGATATCCTGATGAATACATGTTTTTATTTTGAAAGATTTAAACTTGTTTGATTTTCTTTATTTTTTCAAACGATCGTACTTTCTCTACGTATCGAAAGATCGACCTAATTGTTGTTCCTTTGACGTTCTGCTTTATTTTCATTGGTGTTTCGTATAATCCATCAGACTTTTTCTGCGTATACGGAAGTATCGACCAGATTGTTGTTGGATTATACAACTTCAATTTGTTTTGCTTTCTTATTTTCTCAAATACTTGGGCTTTCTCTGCGTGTCCACAAGACCGACCTGATTGCTAGGTATTTAAAGTTCTGCTTTATTTTTGCATGACTCATCAAGGATGATTAAATCTCAAATAAAAGTTACTTCTATATGATAAACATGATGATTTGCTAGAATTTCTGATAGAGTGGAGGCCGAGTTATCAGTGCATGATAAAAATTACCTTAAGCATATATGAAAACGATAAATATGATTGGTGCATGCTGAAATAAACTTCAATGTTGTATATGCGACTATCTTGGCATGTATGCTGATTAAGACCGAAATTGAAATGTCCTAGATACGTTATGTCTGATACGATCTTGTGTCGTTATCTTTCTCGCAAAAGATAAAAATAGTGTTTGATTGTGTATTGCATTTACATTTCATATCATAAAAGTACAAAAAGATTTTTTGGTGTGATTTAGCATAAATTTGAAAAATCAAAAAGATTTTAGGTTTTTTTTATATAAACTTTCTAAAAGCCAAAAAGATTTTACTTCTTATTTGTTTTCGATTGATCGACACAAGATACGAAAAACATTTTCAATTCATGTATCTTGGATTCTCGAAGAGAAGTTTTGCGCCAATATTATTTATGTTTGCCAGGTATTCAAAGGAGGGAGTTCATCATAACTTCAAGTCTTTTGAAGTTGTTGATAAGGATGAAAGAAACTGTGCATCGTCAAGTATTCAAAGATCAAGCTACCATCAAGTTGAGGGGGAGTTTGTTCGAAGAATATGTTTTAACTGGTGAACAGATACTGCACATGACGATGGGGAGTTTGTTGATACCTAATCTGTGCGTCATGTGAAGTATCTGAACGAGACGATGTAAAGATCAAGATACAAGTTCAAGCTGTTTGCCGAACCAGGTCCGAACCTGGAGTTCGGACCGGCCGAACCTGGAGTTCGGACAGGCCGAACCTGGAGTTCGGACAGGGTTCGGCCCAGACGTATATATATAGGAACTTTGTCTTGTAATCAAGCAGGGGGTGAGAGACTAGATCTTAACTATGTGTTTTTGAGAGTGTTTCTCTAGAGAGCTTCATTGAGAGTTTATAATTGAGTCTTTTGTGATTTCAATAAAAACAAACTTTATTTACATCTCGTTTTTCATCTCGTTCTCACTCTACGATCAAGCAAACCTTT
Source organism: Deinandra increscens subsp. villosa (assembly GCA_039602395.1). NCBI lineage: Eukaryota > Viridiplantae > Streptophyta > Magnoliopsida > Asterales > Asteraceae > Deinandra > Deinandra increscens. The sequence continues at coordinate 68,829,172 of JBCNJP010000007.1, forward strand.
AGTAAGATCCGTCTTACGGCTTTTCAATTAGTTACATGAAACATAAGTTAAGGATTCAAAATGTAAATATATCTCCAACAGGGAAATATCAAAACCAGAGTTAAAGTTTAGCGGAAGCTCATAAAAGTTATGTTACGCAAAACAAGCACCCGATAAGTAAATAATAGTTCAAGTTGAAAAGGTATTAAAAACAAGTTCCCAAAAATAGAGGTTTTAACCAACGTACGTGCCCAAAAATCCGATACTCCTAGCGTCTTGCAAAGCATGCACAACAAGCATGTGTCAACTAATGTTAGTGAGTTCACATAAGCACATAAGTATAATGTAAGTACCAGTATGGATCTTACTATTGCGTGATATGATCGGTTCGATGAACAACAAGGTAAATAAACGCTTCTTTGATTGATTTCAGTAGCAAATGGTTACAAAGAGAAACAGAGAGAGAACACCTAAGAAAACACAAACTTAAGACTTGATGCACTCACTCTTCTACTCTGAACAAACGACTCGAAACTATTTATAGTCACCTGCCCAGGGTACCAACTTAACCAACGTACCAGTTTGTCCGGAGCTGCGTACCAGTTTGTCCGGAGCTAGCATTAGACACACTAACTTGTTCTAACAAACTCCCCCTTCTCTTATGCTAGTCTTCAGAAGCTTTTGTCTCAGTCTTCTTCCAAAATTGGTTTCTGTTGTTGCCAGCGTGAATCCCAAAAGCATAAGAGACTCTAATCACTTTTTGAAATTGTAAAGCTTGATCAGCATCTTCAGTCTGATATAGTATATTGCTATGCTAGAGTTTGTCGATGGCTGCTTTGGGTAAGTTGATCAACCACATCGGACCAAAAATCATTACCACTTTGTTCTCTTCTTTCACCACAATCAATGCTTCTCCTGTTCGCTCGTCATAATACCACCACTTTAATGTCTTTATGAAATCTTGTTCAAGCCTCTTCAGAGGTATCTTCTTTATTTGAATCGGATTCGTGTATTTCAACACCACTATAGCTTTTCCAGTTCTCGGATGAATCTTCGTTGGATGGTCTGTATACTTTGGTCTTTGAGGAGTTCAAAATCTGAACCTTCCTTGACATTCTTCATGCAACTTATTCTTGAAGAATTCAGCCAAAACATTTTCACCATAATTCAGAAATGGATTTCTGGTCAAATCTCTAACGTCACAGACCGGCAAAGTATTGAACCTTAATGCACTTTTCAGATATATAATCCCAAATTCTTTCTTTATAGCATAACACTTGAGCTGCGAATCATACATCCAACTGATAATATTCCCAACGGCTTCACCTCTATTTTCAAAGAAATGCTTCTGATTCACAGACTTTGTAGGTTTCACCGAGGGTACTTTCTTAGCCCTTTTCTCTTTCATTCATTCATCAAATAACTTTCTCTTCTCTTGTTCTCCCGAGAAACTATCAAAATCAATCAGTTGTTTCAGTCTGTTTCTCAGATTCCTTCTTTTTCAATTCCTTCTCAATCTCCTCCTCATCATCCTTACCAATGAAATTGAATCCACCAGATTGATCATCATCAGTGAAATTACCATAGACCTTAGAATCATCTGGATATTCTTCCTCTGTCATATCTTCCACTTACACATGCTCCTCTTCATACTCAACATCGTCACTAGAATCATTTTATTTGTAAGGTTCAGTGACAGGAACTTTATCTACATCTTCAACATTTAGAGCATATATTGCAGCAAGTTGCTCTTTTGAGTACTGATGTATATACTCCCCTTCTTCGATAACTACTCTGGTAATCGGAGTCACATCATATACGTCTTTACCTGTTGTCTCCCCCCTGAGATGTGGAACCACCCGCAGCAGATGTATCGGCTAATTTTAAAGTATCAGCAGCACCGGAACCATCTCCGCATATTCCTCCTTCCGGGTCCTCATCATCATTACCATTCAAATATTTGGAGACATCATCATCATCGTTGCAAGCATCTTCTGGGTTTGGCCGTATCTCCCCCTGAGCAGGTAAAGCTTTTAACAAAATATTTAGTTGCTCACCCAGCGAAAGAGAAATTTGTTTCAATCGAGCAATCTCACGGTCTTTTACTTTATCCCGTTCTCTCAATTCTTTCACAACATCTTTTAACTCGATAATTTCTTCAGCTCCTTGACAATTAATAGTTTCTAGAGCATCAAGTCTAGAATCGTGCAATTCAAGTTTCAGATCAGCAACAGTGATTGTGGACGAAGTAGGAGCACGAGTAGAAGTAGTAGTAGCAGAACTTGAAGAAGATTTGATAATTATCTTTCTTACTGGTGGAACACCAGAACATTGAACACCAGCAGTGGTTGTGGTTGGCTGTTTAGGAACTAAAGACTGTTTATCAGCAACTTTTTGCTTCTTAGAAGGCGGACTGCTATTATAAGATTTTCTCGCATCAACAAGGAACGAACCCCTTTTAACTAGCATCTTAGGCCTTGACACTGTCTTAACTCTCTTGCCAGTATCTTGCATTGGGGCTTTTCCTTTGTCAGCAGTCACAGTCTTTTTCACTGATTCCTCCATAGTAGGAGTATATAATGGTTCATCATCAGAATCTCTATCAGCATACGTTTTGGTTCTAATCTCGTACTTGGAAGTATCTTCATTCGTGGACATCAAGTAAGCAATATGATCTTTGGAGCCTTTCTTAACTTGAATTCCTCTAGTGTTATGCAAAATCTCAACATAACCACTAGAATCTGACTCGGTATCGGACGAACTCGCATCATCATCAGAAATATCAACATCAGACATCAACTCATCATCCTGAGCATTAACAACTTCAGATTCAACCCTCACATCTTCAATAACAGGATCTTGAACAATTTGAGCTTGATTTTGTTGCTGAATAGGTTCTTGGATTACTTGTTCTTGCACATTCGGTTCTTGATTCACTGGTTCATCTTCATCTAGATTTTCAGCATCTTCTATTGGATTATCATTGTTATCATATTCTAATTCATCCTCCAAACTATCAACATGTCGGGGTGCACCATTGGCAGGAGCCATAGAGTCTGGCTTTGCAAGGTGACCAATCAACCTCTTAACCGGTGGGGGTATGTTCGCCCCTTTGCGTTTTTGATAAACAGGTAATTTTCGACATCTGCTTGATTCATGTGCTTGAGAATCAACACAAAATCTGGATTCTTTGGAAATTGTGGATGCTTATCATCAAGAATCATCTGAATAAATCTTGGATACATAGGCTCTTCTTTTGCTTCACCAATATATTTTCTTTCATGTAAGCAAATACCCATCCAGAGAAATTGAACTCTCTGTTCATCACTAGAGCTGTGAAAAATGACAGAATCTTCATATCAAACTCTTCGTGACCTCTGAGCTATTTCCAAAACACCTTATGATTACATGCATCAGGTACTTGTATGGTGGAGAAAGATTTGCCTTGACGAACCACTTTCCGGTGATATTTCCATCATATTAGATTCTCCGAAGCAATCCGACCAAATCTGGCTCGCCAAATTTAACAGGAAAATCAACATTATCGTTGAATTGTAACACTCGACGAACATCATCCTCTTAAATTACAATGTTAGTCTCATGAATCCTCGATCTAATCACCGGTGGAGCAACCGAACAATCAACCTGAGCTTCATTCCAGAAAGTATTTAAAATATCTTTATATGGCGTACACTCATGTGTTGCTGCATAATAAATTCTTGAACGTTGCATGAACTAGAAAATACTCCCAAAATGAGATCTCCACTTATTAGGAGCACCGAGATACGCACACATGTTGTCCTCGTCATTTGATGGTAATACAATAGCCATTTCTGAAAATTTACAAAAGCATGTAACATTAAATTTGTGTTGAATAATCAAAAACGCTACCAATTGACTCTAATTTGACACGAAACACTTAAACTCTTAACTTTGACAAAAACCTAGTCGGCGTACCACATCCTGTACCACATTGGTCATCGAGGTTTTGTTCTACATCAAAAACTGAGTTGTGAAATTAGGCACCGAGGTTTTTTTCTACATAAAAAACCAAGTCTAAACATGTGTTTAAAAATAACTAAGATGCTTATTAACCAACTAAACCAGATAAATGTCAAGTTTTGCGAAAAACAAAAACTTTGATCTCGAAAATCACGAGATTTAGACAACCACTTCATGAATCAATACAACCAACGTGTGCGGAATTGGAGTAGCTACTTGTAGCAACAAAAATCACAGTCAAAGGTTCGTTATCGATCGAGTAATCGAAGAAAAACAGGTACAGAGATATTAGAGTTTCGCAAAGTGTTTTGAGAGTGGTACGGTGAGAATGAAGAATGCGTACTAGTTGAACCCTTTTATACCCCTGGTGGTCCGGCCCAGCGTAACACTTGGTACGGGCGTACAACCCCGCGTATCACTTTGGTACGTGCGTACCAATGACAACTTACAATTTTAACCCTCCAACTTTTCAGTTTTTACATTTTGTACCCAAAAATCATAATTTCTCCATTTTGTACATTTTAACATTTATGAGCTGATTCATGCTTCAATTGAGGTTCAAACAACAAGAAATTGCCGTTTTCCGTAATCAGTTGATCGAAAATAACGCAGAAACAAAATCTTTTTGTATTTTAGCAATTTTATATCAAAACACACCAAATTAACAAAAAACAAAAAACAAAAAACAAAACTAAATGCAATAAGTTATGTTTTTGTGAGAAAGATTGCAACGTGAGATCATATCAGATATATGTACCACACACATTTCAATTTCAGAATAATCAGCAAGCAATCCAAGTTGTGCACGAATACAACAGTTTAATGTTTGTTTCAGTTAAATCAAATCAATTTCTATAGCTTTTTGATGTGCGTTAGTTAACTATTTATCAAGCACAGAAATCATGGAACCCACATATTCAAGTAATTGATAATTTAACTTATTATATATATTTTTTCTCTTATTCACCACATAATTTATATACAGAGACTATCAGTTCTTAGTGTGTCATGCAAAAGAAAGAAAAATGTTAAATCGTCTACCTTAAGGTCGATCTTTCGATACGCAGATAAGGCCTCGGATTTAACAAAATAAGAAAGAGAAAACAAGCTGAAATTGTATAATTCAACAGCAATTAAGTCGATACTCCCGTATATGTAGAGAAAGCCCGATGAATTATACGAAACACCAAGAAAAATAAAGCAGAATGTCAAACGAACAACGATCAGGTCGATCTTTCGATACGCAGAGAAAGTCCGATCGGTTGACAAAATAAAGAAAATTAAACAAGTTTAAATATTTCAAAATAAAGTATTCATACACTAGAACATTCTCTTATTCTATTTTTGTATTTTCATATGAGATCAGAATTACTCTAAAACGAGAATTATGTTTCACCACAGATTTCAGGCCAGCTTTATCTTTATATCATACTTGCATATATCAGATTTGATTAACACATCCAGAAACATAGTCAAGTACCTACAACCTTTCTTCCTATTTTATCCATGGCCAGTATCATATTCTGATGTACCATCATTTCTCACAATGTCGGATCACATTTCTCAATTTTGAATTTTTCCATTTTTTTCATTTTTGAATTTTTCAAATTTTTTATGCTTTTTCATATTGAATACAAGAAATCACACTATTTTTGTATTTTCCATATATCTCCCCTAAAAAGCAGAAAAACAAAGGAAAACATAAAAGAAATAAAAAAATGATCAACTGAAACAGATTATGTGGCAGTGAGACGAGTAACTCCATTGATTTTCAAAAGAAATTGAAAGCGAGTTTTATCAAACGCTTTTGTAAACAAATCAGCTCTTTGAAAATCAGTGTGAATTTTCTGTAAATCAATTAATTTCTTTCATAGCGATCACGAATAAAGTGGTATCTAATGTCAATGTGCTTAGTCTTGGAATGTTGCACAGGGTTTTTTGTGATTGAAATAGCAGCCGAGTTACCGATATAGATAGGAGTAGTCAGAAAATTCAAACCATAATCGCGCAACTGCTGTTGAATCCACAGAACCTGCGAACAACAACTGGAAGCAGCAACATACTCTGCCTCCGTAGTATATGTCGTGACCAAAGTTTGTTTCTTGCATTGCCCCGATCCGCGATTCTTATTATTAAAATAGGGATTAGAGGAGTGGAGAATAATTATCAAAGAAGGAACCCTAATCTCCACTCTCTCTCCCTCTTGCGTCGACCCGTAGCCGGCGCCACCTCCCTACCGCCGCTGATCGCCACCCGACGCCACCGCCACCATTCATCGCCTAACCGATGGATCCCCGTTTAGCCAGTGTGTGTTCCCGACTCAAGAAAAAAACTGTAGCTGCCCGAGCCGAAGCCGCAGCCGAGCCGAAGCCGAAGCTGCGACCCGAGCCGCAACCGCGGCCCAAGCGCTGCCGCCACTGCCTCCGCCGCACCGCCGGTCAATCGCCGGCCGGTGGTCCTCGTGCTGTCAGCGCAGCCGAGGCCACCGCGCCCTGTTCCCTCATCGTGGCCCGCGCCTCTTTACCCGCTGGCCACCGTCACTATGTCACTGCCAGTCTCCGGTGACGAGATTTTTGTGGGAACCATTCCTGTCGCGATCACGGTGGAGAAAGTTTTGTCACCACCACCCGTGGTAACCCTACCACCGCCGCCACCATTGCCGCCGCCACCGCCGATGGCCGCCGCCACAGTTGACGACTTGACTCGCCGTTTCAAGTCGGACGTTTCAGTTCGTACTAGCGAGAGTCCATTGAATTCGGGTCTCTCGAGCGGTTGCTCGAATCCCGCCAAGGTATATTTAACATGCTTAGATATATATATATTATTTATTTTAAATAAATATTTTTCTGTGTTTGTCGTGTACGGTGATTGATCCTGTTACAGTAATATTCGCGTGTTTAATTAAATCGTCTTTGCTGATAAATTAATCTGGTATTAATTTATATTAAATCAGTTTTAATCGAATAAAAATTAAAGTTGGTAAGCCGGATATCCACTGTAAAACCCAAAAGTGGTATCAGAGCCAGGTTCACCGCGCGCAAACTAGAACCGGTCATTTCGTAACCGGTAGTTCGCAATTTCGACTTATATCCAAATTGCGAATTAGAATTAATTTTACTTGTTTAATTTTAATTCTATTAAATTTTATTATTGTGTGTTACGTCCGACCCCTTGTTTGAAATTTCATGATTGTATGTATGTGATGTTGCGTGTTTGTTTTTCTTTGGTTGGCCCAAATGTTTTGGCCCATTTGTGTTTTTCGAATTTTTGGTTTATTGGACCCGTTTTAGGGTTTCAAAGTTGAACAAAATTTAGAGCTAGGTTACTATTTTTTAAGTAATTGTAAATTTGTAAAACCATGATTCGAAGACTGGACACACGCCGGAGGGATGTCGAAGCAAGTGGGAGCTGAACTGGATCCAAGAACGCACTGAGTTGCCTACTTGGTTGTTCACCATTTGTTTTATTTAATTTATTTAAATAAGTCCCTCATGATCTCGCTTGTATGGCTCGAGCGAGATCAAGACCTTATGTCGTTTAACACACAATATGCCATTCGCGACAACCTAGTAACTTTAACTAGGTTAAATTAATTTACTAGTCCCAATTGGTGATAGGGTTTATCGTTTGTGTCTGAAGATAATTAAATATTAAAAGTAATTAATATCCCTATATGGTCATTATTAAAAACTGATACTTCGTGCCATCCTATCTCAAGTCGAACTTGAAACGTATATTCCGGAGCATCAGTGTTGGAGTATTTCAACAACGCACTTTGTGCCGAGGGTACCTTTTGAGGTGAGAACATTGGAGTATTTCAACACCGTGTCCGTCACATCGACCATTTAGGATTACTATCGCTTTTGACGTATATGTTCGTAGTGTTGGAGTATTTCAACACCGCGCTACGGGTGTGTATTGCTAAAGTAGGCACTGATGAGGCTAAACGTATCGCAAAATACACTAGCATGTATATAGCGGCCTCATGCCGAGAGTTGTGACTTGAGTCTCACAATTGACAACCGTTGTCAGTTTGTTTACATGGCCTTGCTGTTGATACATGGTCCTTGATCGTCATGTGAAGTATCGAATACAAGACGAGTCATACAAGATTGCTGAGGTCCGAACTCAGGCCGAACCTGGAGTTCGGACATGGCCGAATCTTGGGCCGAACTTTAGGTTCGGACCAACGGGTTCTTTAGTATAAATATGTGAGTCTTGTGTTGTATTCAGTAACAGTCTAAGCTTCCGTGTCATATTCTCTGAGTGTACTCTGTGGTTATCTCTGTGGTTAATACAAGTGCTTTGTATTTACTTTTTGTGTTTCATCTCGTATTACACTGATTTCATTACAACTAAGTAGAAGATCTACACGCTCATGCACTTTCAAGTGGTATCAGAGCATTAGGTTTGCTCTACTAGTCGGAAATCAGTGTTTTTTGGAGTTTTGAGTTCAAATTCTCGTGTTTGCGAAAATGTCAATCATTTTTGAGTTCGTTTGATCGTCTCGAGTGTGCTTCGTAAAAAAATTTGTTTCTAGTTGTTTCTATCGAGTTTACTTGAATTCCTGTCGAAAATTCCAGTCAAAAACGTTAAAAATCGAGAAAATGAGGTCGAGTGAAATCTGTCTCGTTTGAGGCTCGGACAAGCTCGGCATAACCGCTCCGAACTTGAAGTTCAGACGGAGTTTGGTCTTATATTGGTTCGGTGAGAGTTCGGTGAGGGATCGGTCAGCGTTCGGACTAAGTTCGGTGATAGTTCGGAGTAGTTTGGTTTTTGTTCTTCCGAAGGTCTGGTCGGAGAGAGTTCGGTGTTGTCAAGTTCGGATTAAGTTCGGAGTAAGCTCGGAGGAGGTTCGGACAAGGTTCGGAGTGAACAGTAACCAGTTTTTCGAAAATGTCTGATTTTCAAGCGTTCGCGGCTATTCAAAATTCGGTTCAGGCAACGATGCAAACAATGATTAACTATGATAAGGAAATCAGAACAAGTCAGAAAGTTCCCAAATTACTTAAATTGGAAGATTATCATAGTTGGGTGACACGATTTGAAGCATTTGTTTTCGCAAATGATATCGATATGTGGTTATCGTATTCTGAACAATATACATATCCTAAAGGTGAGGATGGGGAACCAATTCTTCAAAGGAAACTTTCTGGTGAACAAAAGAAAGCATATCAAGCCGAGAAAAAGGCTTATGGCACTTTAACAATGGCATTGCCTACTGATTTACTACATCAATTTTCAAGCAACTATACTACAAAGAGTTTGTGGGATGCTCTAGAAAAGAGATGTGAAGGCAATTACTAGTACAAGAAAAGTCGACAAAAGGTGTTGAAGAAGGAATTTGATAGTTTCAAGCATTATCAAAATGAATCGATTCCAAATTTGATTGCAAGATTTGCACATTTAATGAGTGAAATGAAGTTGGTGAATCTCACAAAAGATGAAGCTGATAAGAAAGAAAAGATCATGGAAGCTCTACCAGAGAAGTGGGAAAATTATGTGATGATGATTACTAATGATAAGGATTATCCAAAGTTGTCTTTTAATGATCTGATTCAAAGAATCCAAGCAAGGGATATGGAATTAAGAGTAAACAAGTCACTTCCTGAGCAAATTCAGAATCTTACGGTGTATTATGACAACAATGATTCAAATTTGAATGCTGGAAAGTCTAATATTCTTAGTTCTGCCCCCCCCCCTTACAGCATTTCTGGCAGGTAAATCTGAAACTCCAAGTTATTCATCTGCTGGTTGTACTGTGTCAATTCCTAGTTCTTCGACTCAGAGTGCATTGTCTGTTCAAACTGTCGATGATTATAATGCATTGATGTCTGCATTGGTATCTTCATACTTTGGTGTTATCACTGGTGCTGTGAGTAATGTTGAGTTAGCAAATAAAGATTACGATCAGATTGATTATGATCATTTAGAGGAAATGGATCTAAATTGGCAGTATGCTATGTTGGTTCGAAGAACAAAGAAATTATTCAATAGAACTGGTAAGAAGAGATTGAATCAGGAAGGGAAGATTGGTTTGGACAAGTCTAAGGTGAAATGTTATAAGTGTTCAGTTTATGGTCACTTTGCTCGAGAATGTCCAAGTTCTACGGAAAGTAAATTAAAGACTGGTCAGCATGCACATTTAGTTTTTCATCCGTCAGATAAAGCTGAAAAGGTTGAGCAGAAATCTGCTACTCTTGTTCATGATTTGGATTGATACATTTGTGCATTCAAATGAATTTACTTGGAATGCAGATTCAGCAATTAAAAAGAATCATACTCCAATCTCAATTGCTTTAACTGTTCAACATGCTGATGATGACATTTTTTTAACTGAGTCTGATTCCTCTTCAAGTATATCTTTGGTTTAAGAAGAATTACCTAAGTCTTCTGAGAATTCAAAAGATGTCGAATTTAAATGTTATAAATGTGAGAAGTTACTCAAGGAAATTGCAAGTTTTGAACAACATCGTCAAATTTCAATTGAAGAAATTGTGGTGTTAAAGAAAGAGTTGGAGGATTTTCAAAAGAAATATTATGAGTTGGTTCATATTTATGAAGATTTTTTGAAGGAAAAGGCTCAATTGGCTGAAGAGTGTGAGAAAGCTAAAGCTGAAGCGTTAGACGCAGCTCAAGATTTTGAGAATCTGTTTGAGAAGAGTTATCCGGTTCAGCAAAAATATGAAGAGGCTACTGCTCTTATTGCAAAAACTGCTGTTACTGTTGAGAAGCTTCAAAATAAGATTTTTGGGCTTCAAGATGAAAATGTTCTTTACAGAGACAAGAATGAAGTGTTAACAAAAGATGTTGAGATCTACAAGCAAAAGAGAGAAAATGTGCTTGAAGAATTATATGCTGAATGTGAGATCCGGAAGTTACAAACTTATGAGTATGATGATCTCAATGCAAAATTCATCAAGTCACAACAAGAGGTGTTTGAAGGTCAACAGAAAATTAATGACTTGAAATTAGAGATTTTGGAGTTGAAAAGACAAGTTAAGAATTGCAATTTATCACCGACATTGCTAAATTTCTTATACAAGCCGGATCAGAGTTCCGAGAAGTCTAAGGAAGAGAATATTCACTTGGTACCTCAACCAGTGGATTTGATTGAAGTTACTTCTGCTCAGATTGATCCAAACAATGAATTGCATGACTATTCAAAGTTTGCTACTCCACCCAAGAAGAACAAGTCCAAGTCTAAAAAGAAGGAGAAACCTTTGGGTGAAGCTCCAAAGTTTACTTCCAAGTCTGTATTGCTGGAAAATGAGAAAGTGTTTGATAAGGTTGCTTCGAGTTCTTCAACTGCAGCTGAAGAAGAAAAAGTTTTGATTGAAAAGAACAAGCTGAAGGATATCAAAGACAAATTCACTAGTGTTGCCAAATCAAGAGTTGCTTCAGGTTCTTCATCAAGTTCTTCAAAGACTCAAGGATCTAAACACAAAGGTTTAGGTTACAAAGTACTGGAGGAACCAGTTCAAGCAAAGAAATCAGTGAAGGCTGAGAAGGTTCCTAAAGCTAAAGTTGCAAAGAAATTACCATCTCCGAAATAATTTTCTTATTATTCTGGAAGATCGTCATCTTCGAGGAGTCCATCTACTAGGTATGACTCTTCTGATGGTTTCTTTGATAACTTTCATTCTGATCCTTCATCTGATTCTCAAAAATCAAAACAATTTTTAAACACTTTTAGAGAACGACTTTGTTATGTATGTCGTCAACCGGGACATCTAGCTGTTGATTGTCCGACGACTGCATATAGCCACAACACTGCTAAATATGTGGATAACAAAGGTCAAATTTTTGAGGAACCTTGGTCTCCAAAGATTAAATCAACTCGTAAATCGTCTTGGTCTAAACCGAGTACGTCAGTTGAATCTGATTAGGGTTCCGATCAAAAATTAAAACTTTTACAAATTTGGAAACCAAAAGGTGTTTCCAAGGCCAACAAGGACTTTGTGGAAGACACCGGGCGACCCGACGCTGTTAGATTCGGGTTGATCCCAACGCGGCTAATGTTTTATTTGGTGTCACGCAGGTGTTTCAGGAAGACCTTTCGGTGATTGGAAAATTGCTGATTGTGAAATATCTGTTTCTAATTAAATTGAACTTTAAAATGCTAAACTGAGAGTATTTGTGTTGGTTGATCAATTTTTCTTGGTTTTTCACTCCGTCTCTTTCTGAGGGAGAGTTTGTTTTTGCAAAAATACAAAAATAGTGTGTTGTTTTTCAAGTAGTAAAAATGAAAATCTATAAATAGAGTTGTCATTTTTAGGGGGAGAAATTTGTAAAAGACAAAAATATTGAAAAATGCAAAAAGCCAAAAACATTGAAAAATGAGAAATTGTATTCGACATGTATGGGAAATGATGGTACATTGGCTGACATTGTCTGACTCATGGATAAAGTAAGTGAAAAAGCCATAAGACCATATGATCGATGTGCAAGGTAGGCTCGGCAAATCAGAAAGTATACAAATGTGATATACACTAAATCTGATGCTTGACCTAGTGGACAACATCTTCATGCATATCTCATGATATATCAAGAAAAATATATGTGAAAAATAAAATGAGAAGTCACTGTGTATACATGTGTTCATTTTGCAAAGATTTAAACTTGTTTGATTTTCTTTATTTTGTCAAACGATCGGACTTTCTCTGCGTGTCGAAAGACCAACATGATTGTTGTTCGTTTGACGTTCTGCTTTATTTTCTTTGGTGTTTCGTATAACTCATCGGACTTTCTCTGCGTGTACGGGAGTACGGACCTGATTGTTGTTGAGTTATACAACTTCAACTTGTTTTATTTTCTTTTTTTGTTAAATCCGAGGCCTTATCTGCGTATCGAAAGATCGACCTTAAGGTAGACGATTTAACGTTCTTATTTCTTTTTGCATGGAACACAGTTGACTATATCATGGTTACAATCATTATGTGATTAAAATCACAAATGAGATCACAAAATGTGATAAGCGAAAACATATCTGAGTATGTCTGATAGTGTGGGGTACAATGGTCAATGCAAACTTAATCAATACCTTAACATATCCAGATGTTATGAGTATGATTGTGCCAGAGTTTAAAGTTGGATAAATTATATCTGCAATTGGCATGGCTTATGTGCTTCAATATTTGAAATTGAAATGTAATTCAGCATGTTATGACCAATATGATCCTAAGTTGTGATCTTTCTCACAAAAGACTAAAATAGTGTCTAATTCTGTATTGTTTTACTTTTGTTATCAGAAAATATCAAAAAGATTTTAGGTGTGTTTTAATATAAAGTTTCTAAAAGCCAAAGAGATTTTGTTTCTTATTTGTTTTCGATTGATCAACACGAAATACAAAATCAAGTTTTCAAAATAAAAATATCTTAGAGTCTCGAAGAGACATTTTGCACCAAGGTTATTTATGTTGGCAGGTTTCTAAGTGGGAAGAGAACATCACAACTTCAAGTCTTCTGAAGATTGTTGATAAAGAGATTACACACGATGTAATATCAAGTATTCAAGATTGAACTCATCATCAAAGAAGAGGAAGAGTTTGATTGAAGATACATGATACAAGTTTGAATAGAGAAGATGATACCGCACATGCCGAGGGGGAGTTTGTTGATACATGGTCCTTGATCGTCATGTGAAGTATCGAATACAAGACGAGTCATACAAGATTGCTGAGGTCCGAACTCAAGCCGAACCTGGAGTTTGGACATGGCCGAATCTTGGGCCGAACTTTAGGTTTAGACCAGCGGGTTCTTTAGTATAAATATGTGAGTCTTGTGTTGTATTCAGTAACAGTCTAAGCTTCTGTGTCATATTCTCTGAGTGTACTCTGTGGTTATCTCTGTGGTTAATACAAGTGATTTGTATTTACTTTTTGTGTTTCATCTCGTATTTACATTGATTTCATTACAACAAAGTAGAAGATCCACACGCTCACGCATTTTCAATTGCTCTTGAGGCTCAATTTGGCTGCCTCAAGCAAAGTCGCCTAAACAAATTCTCGATTTCTTAAAAAATAAACTTTACCAACTTATTTTTAAAGAAATATAAAACATAGAAATTACTAATTTATATCTACTTTGCTTATTTCAGAAGGCTAATGAAAACTCACCTCCATTAAGTTCAATGGTACAACTTGACCCCTTCACTGAGACTGGCTTTCTCGCATGCCAGACTACCCTGAGAAACCTTTTAGGGCTCTTCGGGAAACTTTATGTTATTGACCGACCTATTGTGAGTATTCCATCTTACTTGTTAAACGAGAACTCACGATCTGAGCTCCAAAAGCACATTGACGATGTTAAGGACGTCAGTGGTCTGATGTTATCTAGCATGAATCAAGATTATCGATACAATTTCATGGGGATTTCTGCTTATGACATCATGCGTAAACTCAAGGATTTATTTGAGTTAGGTCAAAGGACTGAGCGAGCCGAGGAACTTTCAGAATCCGTGAACTGCTCCATGTCCAGCGAGTCCTCGCCATACGATCATGTCATGCTGATGAAAGCGTATCGCGACATGCTGATCGACCTCGGCTACTCCATCTCAGATGGGATGGCTCTTGACGTAGTGCTGAGATCTTTGCCAGAACATTATCGCATTCTTGTGATTAATTGTTTGTCTCAGTCGATCGAGGAGGTTATTCCGTTAATACCTAACGTGAAGATCAATACCACGCAGGACGTGCTCAGAGTTGCCAATACAAAGATCTCCAAAGCTAAGAAGGTTAATGAAGGAAAAGGCAAGAAACCACAGGTGCAGCCTCTTGAGGAGCGCCTGTGCTATGAGTGCAACAAAATGGGACACTGGCGTTGTAACTGACCCGTTTATCTTGCAAAGCTGAAGATGACCAAGAAACCTAATAAGGGCTGCTCATCAGGTATGTCAATAAATGTTATTGAACTTTTCACTGTTTCGTTCAATTCATGGGTATTTGATACTGGATGTGTTTATCACACCGTTAATGTTTTGCAGGAACCTGAGAAGTGGAAGAAGACATAACAGGGCTTGGACCTCATCGTTGGTGACGGGGAAAAAGTCTCAGTACTTGCTACCGGCACATATTCTTTTTCATGCTCTTCTGGCATTGTAGTTACTCTAGTTAACTGTTTGTATGCACCTACTTATCCAGGAATATTATTTCGGTCTCTTCATTGTTTGAAAAGGTTTTCGGTATAATTTTAATGGAAAATCTATTTTTGCTTACCTTAATGATATCTTTTATTTCGAAGCTAAACCTCGACATGGAATATATGAGATAGAAGTTCAAACAAATAATCAGCTCTATCATGTTTCTAAAAGAAGCAAAGCTGATAGTAACGAGTCCTCGTTATGGCACCATAGACTTGGTCACATAAGCAAGGCTCGCATTAAGAAGCTACAAACTGTCGGGATTCTCGAGTCCCAAGATGGAGATTCCTTCGATTAATGCGAGTCGTGCTTATCTGGTAAATTAACAAAGTCACCATTCACCCACAAAGGTGAACGGGCCGAAGGATTGTTAGGCATTATTCATACCGACGTGTGTGGACCCTTTCGAACCGAGACGAGGAATCACGAACGGTACTCCGTGACTTTCATCGATGACTATAGCAGATATGCTTACGTCTATCTGATGAAACACAAACATGAAACTTTTGAAAATTTCAAAGAGTTTCAAAACGAAGTACAAAATCAGCTGAGTAGAACTATTAAAATACTTCGATCTGATAGAGGTGGTGAATACCTAAGCGCTGAATTCCTGGAATCATCTGAAGGAATGTGGAATTGTTTCACAACCCACTCCTCCAGGCACACCCCAGTTAAATGGTGTAAGTGAAAGGAGGAATCGAACTCTTCTTAACATGGTTCGATCGATGATGTGCAGGACCACCTTGCCACACTACTTTTGGGGGTATGCCATCTTAACCGCCGCTCGCCTAATAAATCTGGCACCGACCGAGAAAGTAGAGAAGACCCCATATGAGATATGGCATGGATCTCTTCCTAAACTATCATACCTCAAGGTATGGGGATGTGAAGCTTATGTCACTAGCAAATCTAACAACAAGCTCGATCCCCGAGGCGAAAAGGTAACTTTCGTTAGTTACTATGGTAATACTGGTTATTACTTTTACCATCCTGGTGCAAATACTATTTCCATCAAAAGGAAAGGTAAGTTCCTTGAGAAAGAGTTTCTTACTCGAGGAACAAATAGTGATCCAGTGGATCTTGAAGAGATTCACGATACACCTAACCCTGAAACGGTCGTTGCATCTGACCGACAAATGGTTGTCGCACCATCAGATCCAAGCACAAGCGCAAGCATTCGTAGGAGCGAAAGGACGCGCAAAGAGCCCGAAAGATACCTTGGCTACCATGAAGCTTTTGACGTTCTGTTAATAGCCGATTCTAACGATGAGCCTACTAACTACAAAGCTGCTATGTCAGATCCAGAATCTGATAAATGGCTTGAAGCCATGAACGCTGAGATGCAATCCATGCGTGAAAATCATGTCTGGGTCGTGACTGAGCTACCCCCGGTTCACGGGCAGTAGGGAGCAAGTGGATCTTTAAAAGAAAAACTGACATGCATGGAAATGTGCAAACCTACAAGGCACGGCCTGTAGCGAAAGGTTTCACTCAAACCCAAGGGATTGACTATGACTGTGACATCCAGGAATTTCAAGGATTACTTCCGTTAGACAATCTCCGTTAGTTACGTTATAAGTGTTAACTTAGTAACTAATGCTTAACTAGGCCGAATACGTCCACGACCTTTGGTTGATCACCAAACCCGCCCATATGTGTTATGTGTTCATTTACTTATAGCTATTATGTGCAATGTGATTTAAATACATGATTTAGCATTGTGAATAGCATGACAACCGATGAACTGTACTTATCTCGCTTAAAATGTAAACTGGTCACTTTTGGGTTTCCAGCAAAACTACCGGGCGAAACTATAGTGTCGCCCGGCTAGTCTACCCTCTGACTACCAGAGCCAGTTTCGCTTGGCCAGCGAAACTGCCAGCGAAACTAGCCTCTGATATATAATATCTTAATAAACCCTAGTTTCACCATTTGCCTCCCTTACACAAAAACACACACACACTCCATCTTTCTCCTGGAAATCTGGTCAGTCGAGATTCACACCGAGCCATCGAGATCTCAGCCCCGAACCATCATCCACCAAGCTTGGAGATCGAACCGTGAGTCCCAAAACCACCATTTTTATGTTTTTCTATGTGTTTTCTTAAAAAGCATGCTTAGATCTTTATAGAATCACTTGATCTTCTGATATGTTGTTTAGGAATGATAGATCTACAATAAAGTCAGTAACTTTACGTGTGAAATCCATCCATGATGAAGATTTATGCTAGATTAGGTCATTTTAGGTTAAAATGTGTTTTTGGTGATTTGATGATGAAAATGCATGTTTAAGGTGTTAAAGCTTACTGATTTATGTTGGTAAATGGTTATGTATGCTAGATAATGAATTACATGTGATATGGAAGCTGTTAGATTGATTTTTAGGCTGATTTATGTGTTTTTCGCGACCAGCGACACTGTGTGTTCTCTGGGCGAAACTGTCCAGCGAAATTATGTATATATTCATCTAGCGATACTGCCTAGCGAAAATATAATGTCGCCCGCGAAACTAAGTCGACCTGTCCGGGCGAAACTACCGAGCGAAATACCCTGAACGAAAGTTCAAAACAGTTTCGAGCGAATCTAAGCTGGCGAAACTGTGTCGACAGTTTCGAGCGAAACTAGCTTAGCGATACCGTGTCATCGGGTATTCCCTAGCGAAAGTGCTGCCCGTGCACATAGCGAAACTGTGCAGCGACACTAGGCTAGCGAAACTGTGACCTGACCAAAATCCAAACTCGTGCAATTTACTTGAATGCTATGCCATGACTTACATGATTTTGCTATGATGATACATGCTTTGATTTCTGATGTATGTGAACCCTTGTTTATGATCAACCATCGGTGTCGTGTGTCGTTATGTCGTGTCGTAGTTCCAACGTGCTATGTTATGGGCCATAGTGACGATAAGTTAATGATTAGATACAAAACTAATACTTAGGACCTAAACGTGTTCATAGGTCTTCGTTAAGCAATATTTGGATTAATTAGCAAGTGTAGCTGAGCAACCTAAGGTGAGTTTCACTAACCCTTTAATTGTGAGCCCGTTTGGGACACAACGAATGAACTTCACGATAAACAACGCTGACATTTTGAGGTATTACAATTGGGATACCTGTTATGGAAGTTGGAGTGTTGTATGGGAACACTTGCAACTGTCCATCCTTGGGGTTTCTTTTGAAACCCGGAAAACGACCATTTGACACTTAAACTCTTTTTGGGAAATTTCAAATGAAATCCAGGATAAACTGTTTTAATATGACTAGTGTAGGTTAAAGTCTAAACCAAATGATATCACATGATTTCTAAGGATGCCTTAAAACTTAAAAAGTCCTCAACCTAGTACTGTTGATCTGAGAAGCGAGGGGATGTTGGGTAGATCTACTGAGGGTTTGACAAACCCTGCTCCGTGGTACACAAATGTGGAACCAACCGGTTGGAGGCCGAACGGAGTTCAATGTCAGCCTGTTTTAGTTGTGGGCCTCCCGAAAGGGACACAACTGGAGGCACCAACCATCGGCAAATGCCGAACTCTGTTACGTCAGCTTTCAGCCCTAGTACGACTTCCTTAGTGCATGGAAACCGGATTAGCTACCCGCGATATCGGTTGACTGCTTTAACTTTTACTTAACTAGTGCATATTCGGTAATTCAACACTTGGCAATGTTTTGCAAAACTATTACTTACTTATATGTTGATGAATACGATTATGAGACCGGGCCAATGCATGTCATGCCCACCGTGAACTCACCAACCGTTAGGTTGACACTTGTGTGGTTTTCACTTTTGCAGATCGCTGAGGAGTATCCACCGGGGGTTGGCATGGCACATGAGGATGTTCTTCTTTCATTTAAAACTAAACTGGGATTTCTAAACAATGATTTTGTAAGGCACGTGGTTAGTG
This sequence comes from Deinandra increscens subsp. villosa, assembly GCA_039602395.1. Classification (NCBI taxonomy): domain Eukaryota; kingdom Viridiplantae; phylum Streptophyta; class Magnoliopsida; order Asterales; family Asteraceae; genus Deinandra; species Deinandra increscens. The sequence goes on from JBCNJP010000007.1 coordinate 68,848,197, forward strand.
CTAAGTGACTGATGTTTCATTCCGCTGCGTACTGTTAAACTGTTTTGATTATTAATGTTTGGACTTTACTCTGATTTGTTTAGTATTTGTAACTAATGATTGTGGTCCTGGTTTGCTCGCACCCCTTAACGGTATAAACTCCGTTAGTGGTTAATTGGGGGGTGTGACAGATTGGTATCAGAGCCATAAGTTGCAGAGAACTGGAATCATTTTTGAAAACGATTTGGAAACTGCAACTTGAAACCTTAGTTACAAACGAACAAACAAAATTCCCAAAACAAAATTTTTACGTGCCAACCTGGGATACTCGCTCTGCTGTGTAAGTAAATACTCCATATGTATATATATATATATATATAAGTATATATATAGACCGTGTCTAGGTAGTCTAACGGAAAACCTTAGGAAAATTTTCACACACGAATACGAAACGCGAACGCTAATGCGCACACTATTTTGGGGAAAGCGACAACGAAACGACGCTACACGCTACGTCCTGATTTCTACTACGATGACTACGCCGAAGGTGACTTTTACGGGGAAGCCGACTTTCGACGATAGTACTTACGACTTACGACGTTCTCCGACGACGCCTCAATTTTGCACGAAAATTTTCTGGACTAATAGTGGGATAACGGAAAATGGTTAAAATACATATTATGGGATATGTATGGAACATAATTGTGACTGAACACTGGCTACTTAAACTGTTCAGCAAAATGTCTGGAAGAGGACATGGAAGGAACAACATTACCCTGACACCTGTAGAACTACAAGCTATGATAAACGCACACGTACAAGCCGCAGTGGCAGCCGTCCATGCTACAATCGCCGCACAGTAAGCCATCCATTTGGCTCATCAGCTTACTGAACAGGAGAATGAGGGAGGTACACTTCCTGCAAGAGCCTCTGAGAAGATTGCCTTAAGTAACAAGAGAAAGGCTGATGAAGAAACTCCTGGAAACTCAATGAACAAACAGAGTGTTGGAAACTACAAGGGTAAAGCTCCGTTTTGTAACAAGTGTGGGAAACATCACACTGGTATCTGCAGAAAAAGTTTGAATTGCGAGAGATGTGGCAAGAAAGGCCATGAAGCGAAAGACTGTTGGACGATTTTACCTAAGCCACAAAACCTCCCAAGGCGAAACAACAGAAACAAACGTAACAACAACAATGAAGCTCCCAGAGGAAATGGTAATGAGAACTGCTATGAATGTGGTGCTCCAGGCCACTTGAAGAGGGACTGCCCGCAGTTGAGAGAACAGGGAGGCAATAACAGGAATGGTAATCAGGGAAATGGCAACGGAAATGGAAACGACAGAGGAAGAGCTTTCGTCATGGGTCAAGGAGAAGCTCGCAACGACGCCAACGTGATTAATGGTAAATTTATATTGAATGGTTTCTTTGCTACTGTGTTATTTGATTCTGGTGCTGAAAGAAGTTTTATTTCCACTAAGTTGCTAGACTAATTAATGCTAAACCAATTGACTTAGATGCTAAGTATGTGGTAGAGTTAGCGAACGGTAAACTTCATGATACAACCCAGATAGTTAAGGACTGTAAGTTAGAACTAGCTGGCCATACATTAGGAATCGATCTTATGCCTTTCCCGATTGGTAGTTTTGACGTTATAGTAGGAATGGATTGGTTATCTGAAAACTGAGCTGAAATCTTATGTAAAGAAAAAGTGGTTCGTATTCCACTCGAAGAAGGTGAAGTGTTAACGGTTCAAGGTGAAAAAGGTGGAGCAGTCACTGGTATTATCTCGTTTCTCAAAGCTCAAAAGTGCCTTCGTAAAGGTCACTTCGCGATTCTTGCAAACGTCACCGATTTGACACTTCCCGAGCGCAGAATCAACGATTACCCGATAGTCCGCGACTTCCAAGATGTATTTCCTGAAGATCTGCCTGGTTTGCCTCCATTTCGACAAGTCGAGTTTGGAATCGATTTAGCTTCTGGAGCCGCTCCGATTGCACGCGCACCTTACCGTTTGGCGATAAGCGAACTCAACGAACTCTCCGCACAACTTCAAGAGCTACTCGACAAAGGGTTTATTCGTCCAAGTTCGTCTCCATGGGGAGCACCGGTTTTGTTTGTTAAGAAGAAGGATGGAACGTTCCGTATGTGTATTGATTACCGAGAGCTTAACAAAGTTACTATTAAGAATCGGTATCCGCTTCCTCGAATCGACAATCTCTTCGACCAACTACAAGGTTCGAGCTACTTTCCAAAGATCGATCTACGGTCTGGATATCACCAACTTCGTGTTCGTGATGAGGATGTCCCCAAGACTGCTTTCAGAACTCGGTATGGTCATTACGAGTTTCTAGTTATGCCGTTTGGGCTAACTAATGCACCTGCGGTGTTTATGGATTTGATGAATCGAGTGTGCAAGCCGTACCTCGATCAGTTTGTGATAGTCTTCATTGACGATGTTTTGATTTACTCCAAGACAAAGGAAGAACACGAGAGACATCTACGACTGATTTTGGAATTACTCCGTAAGGAACAGCTTTATGCTAAGTTTTCGAAGTGCGATTTTTGGATTCGCGAAGTCCAGTTTCTTGGACACATTGTTAATCAGGAAGGAATTCATGTCGACCCGGCTAAAGTGGAAGCTATCAAGAATTGGTCTACTCCTAGAGCGCCGACCGAAATCCGACAATTTTTGGGACTTGCCGGATATTACCGAAGATTCATTAAGGGTTTCTCGCAATTGGCTCAACCCTTAACAGCATTAACGCACAAGGGAGTGCAATATAGATGGGGTGAAAAAGAAGAACACGCGTTTCAAACTCTCAAGGATATGTTATGTTCAGCTCCGATTCTCGCGTTACCCGATGGGGTTGACGACTTTGTAGTTTACTGCGATGCATCCATCCAAGGACTCGGTTGCGTGTTGATGCAACGGGACAAAGTGATTGCCTATGGGTCCAGGCAACTGAAGGACACTGAAAAGAATTATACAACGCATGATTTGGAATTAGGAGCCGTTGTTCATGCACTCAAGATTTGGAGACATTACCTCTACGGAACAAAGTGCACAATATTTACCGACCACAAAAGCTTACAACACATCTTTGATCAGAAGGACCTCAACATGCGACAACGACGGTGGGTCGAGTTACTAAACGATTATGACTTAGCAATTAAGTATCACCCGGGAAAAGCCAATGTCGTGTCTGTTGCCTTAAGCCGAAAGGAGTATGAAAAGCCTCGACGAGTACGAGCGCTGCAACTTACCATTCACACGGGATTGCCGGATCGGATCCGCGATGCCCAACAAGGAGCTTTAAAAGAGGAAAATTTCGCAGCTGAAGCACTGCGAGGGGTGGATGGTAACTCCGAAATTAAGACCGACGGACTCAGGTATTACAATGATAGAATTTGGGTTCCTTTACTTGGAAATCTCCGTGAGCTCGTGATGGACGAGGCTCACAAATCAGGGTATTCGGTGCACCCCGGATCGGATAAAATGTACCAAGAATTGAAGAACTTGTATTGGTGGCCGAAAATGAAATCCGACATTGCTCGATATGTGGCTAAGTGTTTAACGTGCTCAAGAGTTAAGATCGAGTACCAAAAGCCTTCAGGATTATTGCAACAACCAAAGATCCCAGAATGGAAATGGGAGGATATCTCCATGGATTTCGTAACGGGATTACCTCATCGATCGAATCGACCAGATGCGATTTGGGTTATCATTGATCGATTAACCAAATCTGCACATTTTATCCCGATGAAGGAAAATGACAATATGGATAAGTTGACAAAGCTGTATATTGACCGAATTGTGGCACGCCATGGAGTGCCTAAGACCATTATCTCCGATCGAGATCCTCGATTTACTTCTCGACTGTGGCAATCTATGCAAGAAGCACTGGGAACCAGACTGGATATGAGTACAGCTTATCACCCGCAGTACGATGGACAGACGGAACGAACTATTCAGACTTTAGAAGATATGCTCTGTGCTTGCGTTCTCGATTTTGGTAAGGACTGGGAGGCTCACCTTCCGTTGGTGGAGTTCTCCTACAACAACAGTTATCATTCAAGTATCGGTGCAGCACCTTTTGAAGCTCTTTATGGCAGAAAATGTAGATCGCCCGTGTATTGGGCCGAAACAGGTGAGAAAGGACTCACTGGACCAGAACTCATTCATGATACAACCGAACGGATCATTCAAATCAGAAAGCGGGTAGCTGCAGCCCGTGACAGACAAAAGAGCTATGCCGACAAACGCCATAAACCTTTGAAGTTCGAAGTAGGCGACAAGGTACTATTGAAGGTATCTCCCTGGAAAGGAGTGATACGCTTCGGAAAGCGTGGAAAGTTGAATCCTCGCTATATCGGTCCATTTGAAATCATTGGGGAAGTAGGCCCGGTGGCCTATCGATTACGACTCCCTGCCAAACTCGATGGAGTTCACAACGTGTTTCACGTCTCTAATCTAAAGAAATGTCTGGCTGAAGACACTGAAATAATTCCTTTGGAGGAATTGGAAAGTGATGAACACCTGAGATTTATTGAGCAACTAGTAGAAATCATGGGACGCGAGGAGAAGGCCCTCAAACGTAGCAAGATTCCGATCGTAAAGGTTCGATGGAACTCAAAGCGTGGACCTGAATATACATGGGAACGAGAGGATCAGATGAAGAAAAAGTATCCTCACTTGTTCGGGCAAACGTCCACGGAAACTCAAGGTATGATTTAATTTTGGGGACCAAAATTCCTTTAACAGGAGGAGGATGTGGCGACCCTAAAACTTTTGCTTTCTTTCCCCAGCAACAACAGCAACGACGACAACTGAGGCTGCGAACGCTACAACGCAAGAATAATATTCGGGACGAAAATTCCACTTACAGGGGGATGATGTGACATCCGGGAATTTCAAGGATTACTTCCGTTAGACAATCTCCGTTAGTTACGTTATAAGTGTTAACTTAGTAACTAATGCTTAACTAGGCCGAATACGTCCACGACCTTTGGTTGATCACCAAACCCGCCCATATGTGTTATGTGTTCATTTACTTATAGCTATTATGTGCAATGTGATTTAAATACATGATTTAGCATTGTGAATAGCATGACAACCCATGAACTGTACTTATCTCGCTTAAAATGTAAACTGGTCACTTTTGGGTTTCCAGCAAAACTACCGGGCGAAACTATAGTGTCGCCCGGCTAGTCTACCCTCTGACTACCAGAGCCAGTTTCGCTTGGCCAGCGAAACTAGCCTCTGATATATAATATCTTAATAAACCCTAGTTTCACCATTTGCCTCCCTTACACAAAAACACACACACACTCCATCTTTCTCCTGGAAATCTGGTCAGTCGAGATTCACACCGAGCCATCGAGATCTCAGCCCCGAACCATCATCCACCAAGCTTGGAGATCGAACCGTGAGTCCCAAAACCACCATTTTTATGTTTTTCTATGTGTTTTCTTAAAAAGCATGCTTAGATCTTTATAGAATCACTTGATCTTCTGATATGTTGTTTAGGAATGATAGATCTACAATAAAGTCAGTAACTTTACGTGTGAAATCCATCCATGATGAAGATTTATGCTAGATTAGGTCATTTTAGGTTAAAATGTGTTTTGGTGATTTGATGATGAAAATGCATGTTTAAGGTGTTAAAGCTTACTGATTTATGTTGGTAAATGGTTATGTATGCTAGATAATGAATTACATGTGATATGGAAGCTGTTAGATTGATTTTTAGGCTGATTTATGTGTTTTTCGCGACCAGCGACACTGTGTGTTCTCTGGGCGAAACTGTCCAGCGAAATTATGTATATATTCATCTAGCGATACTGCCTAGCGAAACTATAATGTCGCCCGCGAAACTAAGTCGACCTGTCCGGGCGAAACTACCGAGCGAAATACCCTGAACGAAAGTTCAAACCAGTTTCGAGCGAATCTAAGCTGGCGAAACTGTGTTGACGGTTTCGAGCGAAACTAGCTTAGCGAAACTGTGTCATCGGGTATTCCCTAGCGAAAGTGCTGCCCGTGCACATAGCGAAACTGTGTAGCGACACTAGGCTAGCGAAACTATGACCTGACCAAAATCCAAACTCGTGCAATTTACTTGAATGCTATGCCATGACTTACATGATTTTTCTATGATGATACATGCTTTGATTTCTGATGTATGTGAACCCTTGTTTATGATCAACCATCGGTGTCGTGTGTCGTTATGTCGTGTCGTAGTTCCAACGTGCTATGTTATGGGCCATAGTGACGATAAGTTAATGATTAGATACAAAACTAATACTTAGGACCTAAACGTGTTCATAGGTCTTCGTTAAGCAATATTTGGATTAATTAGCAAGTGTAGCTGAGCAACCTAAGGTGAGTTTCACTAACCCTTTAATTGTGAGCCCGTTTGGGACACAACGAATGAACTTAACGATAAACAACGCTGACGTTTTGAGGTATTACAATTGGGATACCTGTTATGGAAGTTGGAGTGTTGTATGGGAACACTTGCAACTGTCCATCCTTGGGGTTTCTTTTGAAACCCGGAAAACGACCATTTGACACTTAAACTCTTTTTGGGAAATTTCAAATGAAATCCAGGATAAACTGTTTTAATATGACTAGTGTAGGTTAAAGTCTAAACCAAATGATATCACATGATTTCTAAGGATGCCTTAAAACTTAAAAAGTCCTCAACCTAGTACTGTTGATCTGAGAAGCGAGGGGATGTTGGGTAGATCTACTGAGGGTTTGACAAACCCTGCTCCGCGGTACACAAATGTGTAACCAACCAGTTGGAGGCCGAACTGAGTTCAATGTCAGCCTGTTTTAGTTGTGGGCCTCCTGAAAGGGACACAACTGGAGGCACCAACCATCGGCAAATGCCGAACTCTGTTACGTCAGCTTTCAGCCCTAGTACGACTTCCTTAGTGCATGGAAACCGGATTAGCTACCCGCGATATCGGTTGACTGCTTTAACTTTTACTTAATTAGTGCATATTCGGTAATTCAACACTTGGCAATGTTTTGCAAAACTATTACTTACTTATATGTTGATGAATACGATTATGAGACCGGGCCAATGCATGTCATGCCCACCGTGAACTCACCAACCGTTAGGTTGACACTTGTGTGGTTTTCACTTTTGCAGATCGCTGAGGAGTATCCACCGGGGGTTGGCATGGCACATGAGGATGTTCTTCTTTCATTTAAAACTAAACTGGGATTTCTAAACAATGATTTTGTAAGGCACGTGGTTAGTGCTAAGTGACTGATGTTTCATTCCGCTGCGTACTGTTAAACTGTTTTGATTATTAATGTTTGGACTTTACTCTGATTTGTTTAGTATTTGTAACTAATGGTTGTGGTCCTGGTTTGCTCGCACCCCTTAACGGTATAAAATCCGTTAGTGGTTAATTGGGGGTGTGACAATGACGAAACCTTCTTGCCCGTTGTCATGATTAAATCGACCAGGATTCTCCTTGCCATAGCCGCATACCATGATTATGAGATATGGCAAATGGATGTTAAAACCGCTTTCCTGAATGGACAACTCAAAGAAGATGTCTACATGGTTCAGGCTGATGGTTTTATCGATCTAGAGAATCCAAATAAGGTTTCCAAGCTGAGCAAGTCCATTTATGGACTCAAACAAGCATCTAGAAGCTGGAATCTTCGTTTTGATCAAAAGGTCAAAGAGTTTGGTTTCGATCAAAATAAAGATGAACCTTGTGTTTACAAAAAAAAAAGTGGGAGTGCTATATCGTTTCTCGTATTGTACGTAGACGATATACTAATCATAGGAAACAACATACCCATGCTTAACGAAGTTAAGAAATGGCTTTCATCTTGTTTCGCTATGAATGATCTTGGAGAAGCCGCTTACATTCTGGGAATTAAAATTCACAGAGATCGATCTAAGCGCCTTTTTGGTCTCAGTCAAAACACATACGTTGATAAGATCATAGCACGGTTCAACATGAGCAACTCCAAGAAAGGAGCCGTTCCCATGACTAAGGGAACAATCTTGGACAAATCTCAAGCACCTAAAACGGAGCAAGAGATAAGCCAAATGGCATCGATCCCATTTGCATATGCTATTGGATCTATCGTGTATGCCATGCTCTGCACGCGACCTGATGTCTCGTATGCACTAACTGTGACTAGTGAATACCAACAGACGCCATGACTAGCTCACTAGACGGCTGTAAAGAACATACTAAAATACTTGAGAAACACCAGTGGTATGTTTCTCGTATACGGAGGTGTTGATGAAGAGCTCACTATAAGGTGTTACACTGATGCCAGTTTTCAGACTGACCGAGATGAATCTCGCTCGCAGTCGGGATTCGTATTCACTCTTAACGGAGGGGCTGTTTCTTGGAGAAGCTCAAAACAGCCAAGAGTAGCAGATTCTACTACTGAATCCGAATACATAGCCGCCTCAGAAGCTGCTAAGGAAGCAGTGTGGATGAAGAAATTCATATTTGATCTCAATGTCGTGCCAAGCATTAGGCAACCAATCGAGATGTTGTGCGATAACACATGCGCTATAGCTCAAGCCAAAGAGAAAGGGTCTCACAAGAAGGCCAAGCACATCCCGAGGAAATTCCACTACATAAGAGAAGTAGTCGACATAAATGAGATTAAAATAAGCAAAGTACACAGAGATCAAAACTTAGCTGATCCCTTCACTAAGCCTATGACTCAGGAGACTCATATACACCACAGAGAAGCGATAGGGCTCAGATTAGCTAAAGACATGTTGTGATTTAGTATTTGGATGTATGAACATCAACAGTATGAACATCAACAGTTACCTATATTATTCTTTTTCCATCTGTTTTATGCAATAATGAATTACATAACTGTGTTGAATATTAATACGTTTAATCCTTGAACAATAAGTTCTTGTTCTAAATGTCCGTAGTCGTATAGTTTAGTGGGAGCTGCACTAAAGTAAGACTATTGTGACTACTTGAACCTTAAGGACATTTAACGTTCAAACTCACAGACCTCATTGGTGAATGACGTTGGACGTAACTCGCATCATGCAACACAACCATGGAAGTCTTGCTTGCTTGATTAATGCATGCTCTAATGTATCCTAAGACCTGAGACGCATATTCGATCTCCCTTCTACCAAAGAACATTCTTTGATTGTAGCCTAACGTTGTCGCGTAACTGCCAACCATAACGATTACTTTTAAGAATGGCTCTGAGGTTTAGTGGGAGTTGTATGCCTCAACAAGGAATTCTATACTTTTTCTTTGGCAACTGTTAGACATAAAGGCGCTCTCGTAGTGTAAGGGTATAATTTGTGGCTTGTGTATTAAATCATCACTTGGCAGATTATTTTGAAGGCCTATGCATATGAATAGGTGTAAAATAGTTAGGTTTTCATTGTATTGGGTCATTGGGCCATTTTGGACATGTTAGGGCCCAATTAGAAAGAGTTTAAGGGGTGTTTAGTGGGTCTGTTTTGTCAAATCCGAAAATTAGGTTTAAGGTTTGTTTATCTATATAAACAAATCTTACTACCCATATTAGAGGCTAGCTAGTTGAGAGAGACACAGGAGGACTTTTCGGTTTGCATCAAGTTTGTGTACCTGACGGTTATTTGATCATGTGCACGCATCAAAGGTGATTAATATTTTTTGTTTGTTTAATCGTGTTCTTCATCGTTTACTTTTTTCATCTTTGTTCTTGAATCAATCAATCGTCGGGATTCCGCACCTTCGATTGATCATTGATATCGTGTAAGGATCGTTTTGGGACTTACAATTGGTATCAGAGCCAAGAAACAAGTGTTTCGAGGCTCTCACGATATCAAGATTCAAGAGTTTCAAGGTTTTTGTGATTGTACGAATGATTATTGGATAATTTTTTTTTAACGGCCGTAAAGAACACCTTAGCGTTCTTATTTTTTTTTTTTGGTTTTCTATCATATTTTGGTACCTATAATTTCGAAATTGGCTGTTGGTTACCAATTTGGATTTTTGTTTGCTGAGCAAAATATTTAAAATCGTTATTGCTTTTTCAAATCTATTGTGATTATAAAATCTCGGGTTATTTAATTTTGCTATCTCCAATTCCTATTTTTTTGGCATATTTGTTTGTGACTAAGGGATTTGGGTGGCAAAATTTCAGCAAGATATTTGCTTGATTTGTGGTTATCCTTTCTCCACGTCAAGGAAGGAAAGGGTAATCGTTGAATTTGGGTTTCCATCTAAAAAAAAATCGAAGGTTTTCGACCGAAATCGACTTCTCGACCCAAATCTAATTCTCAGTCGTACTCAAATTCTTGTGACATGCAATTTAAAGTTACAAATAATTACATTAATGCCATTGGAATTTATTAGAATAAGTGGTCCATATCAACCGGTTTTTGAAGCAGTAAACGGCCGCTCATTTTAAGTTGGTGGAAATTATTTTTGACGGGGAATTGGTCGTTGATTTTTCCTACACCTTGTGGAGTAATTCGTTTGTTTTAATATTCATATTTTTGTTGCTCGAAGTGTTTCAAGGTGTTACTAACGGTTTTGTTTGCGAGTTTCTTGTGATTGTTTTTGCAGCTCATATTAAGGACAGAAGTCGGCGTTTCGATCGGAAAGTTCCTTCGTGACTTTCGATCAGCTTCGCCTTTCGATCGGAAAGTCCCTTCGTGACTTTTCGATCAGCTCCGTTTCGATCGGAAAGTCCCTTCGTGACTTTTCGATCAGGTCCGTTTTGATCAGAAAGTCCCTTCGTGACTTTTCGATCAGCTCCGTTTCGACCGGAAAGTCCCTTCGTGACTTTTCGATCAAGTTCCCTTCGTGACTTTTCGATCAGCTCCGTTTCGATCGGAAAGTACCTTCGTGACTTTTCAATCAGCATACACGTTTCGGTCGAGCCGAAACTCCGCCCGATCAAAAAGTTGTCTTTCTGATCCATTTGAGACTTTTCAATCCGATCATGGCACTCATTCAACCAGGTAGCACTGCATCTACCAATAACACTGAGATATGTTGTAATCCTAAGTGTCACGCTATTTTGAATGAATGTAAAGACTGGGAACGTAAGTTTACCAATGAGACCCTAAATCGCGAATTAATTGCTAGAGACCTTAGGGAGTCCAAAAGTAAGACCAAAATATTTAGGGAGAAACTTGAGGCCATTCAGGTAGATGTTAAGAGTCTTCAACGTCAGGTGAGTGATAAAAGCACCTATCTTAGGCTTGCTAACTGTAGGATCGTTATTAGTTAGAATTAAACTAAAACAAAGCCCTTTACTTGCAAATATAACCCTGCGGAATGAAAGTTATATTTCACTTTACTTAAGCGATATTTAGTTCTTGTGTATAATGTAAAAGCCTGATTTGCAGAAGGATAGTAACAGCGAAGTATCAAATACTCGGCACTATTTGCATTAACTCAAAGCTACACTATTACAAGTTGTTCAAGAACAGATAATGTGTAAACTAAGAGCTAACTAAGCTATATATAGTGCTGATGAGATCAATGACATCCATTGATCTCATGCGATCTAATCTAGACCGTAAACAATAAAGTTAAATACAAACTACCAAAAGAATAAACATCGAAAATTGGAATATCTTGCGTGTTTGCAGCAACATACTACTTTAGGAGAGCGGCTTGAATCAGATATAGAAGCATACGAGAAGCTTTTGCAGGATTGGACTTGCTGAAAAGACATCTCAGGAAAAGTCCGGTTGAACTCATTATCTGGTGGATAATTGAGTTCACCCGGAATATTCGCTAAAGGACAAAACTGCTTCTTTCCGCTTGAACTGCCAGTTCCGCTTGAAGTGAGAATTCCGCTTCAACTTCAACTTCAGCTGGAACATAACAAAATTGGCATTCAACCGGAAATTCTTCCAAGCGCAATATTCTTTACAATCTCCCCCTAAGCTGATGCTGTCAAATTCCAATGTTTATCTTCAAAAATTGACTTGTACCCAAAAATCTTCTTCTCCTTATCCTACTTGTTAGTGGTTTTGATGTTGGCATCCAGGTTTTGAGAAAGCTCTTTTGAATTTGTTTTGGTCACCTTCACATGCTTGAAAGATTCCCAGTCCATTTCGCTCCATTCTTCTTGAACAGAAATGGACTCATGAATTGTGAAGGTGCCATCGGCTCTGTGAACATAAAATAGCTTCTCTTCCTCTTCCCAAATGATAAATTTTATTTCACTTGCAGGCACTTCTTCTTCTTCTTCTGCACAGCTGGCTCAATGAGGAGCCTTAACATATGCTTAGCTCTTGAAGGACTCAGAATTTCTCTAAGCTTTAGAATGATATCTGTCATTTGCAGCAAAGTAAGGTATGTAGTGGCCTTGTGAGCATTTACCACTTGAGTTGTGCCATTTGCCAAATTGAAGGTGACATCAAAAGTGGCTTCATCTACTGTCCAACCCACAATCATGTTCTTTCTGGGTGGAGCTTTTCTTCTCTACCTTTGACCTCTTTTGTTCTTGGCATGCATGATTTTCCTTTTTCTCATCATCCTTTCTTCATCAGCATCATTTGCAGATTCTTGCACAATGGGTCTTTTGCCTTTGGCAGATGATGAAGAAGGGCCAGTTTGAGCTTCAGTAGGTTTGGTGATGGTGGCAGAAGGTTCTTTAATGGTGAGAGGAGGTAGGGAGGTTTGTGTTGGTGGTTTAATAGCTTCTAGTGTGGGACTTGAAGGTGGAGTAAGATACTGAACATGATGTCAGGTCTAC
>JBCNJP010000007.1:68861405-68928125 GCA_039602395.1 Deinandra increscens subsp. villosa
GCAACATACTACTTTAGGAGAGCGGCTTGAATTAGATATAGAAGCATACGAGAAGCTTTTGCAGGATTGGACTTGCTGAAAAGAAATCTCAGGAAAAGTCCGGTTGAACACATTATCTGGTGGATAATTTAGTTCACCCGGAATATTCGCTAAAGGACAAAACTGTTTCTTTCCGCTTGAACTGCCAGTTCCGCTTGAAGTGAGAATTCCACTTCAACTTCAGCCGGAACATAACAAAATTGGCATTCAGCTGGAAATCTTCCAAGCGCAATATTCCTTACACTAACGCTAAGGTAGAAGAGCTAACTAAGGAGGTGGAGGAACTAAGAACCAAACTTGACACTTCCCAATCTGCCCTTGAGAAACATCAAGTTATTCAAAAGAAAATGATGGACTCTCATCATGCTTTATTCAAATCAGAGGAGCGACTAGAGCATGTAAAAGAAACATCTGGCCTCGGGGATGGAAATATTCCTCCCCCATTACAACATGAATACATCAGAGTGCCCCAAACTGCCGATGAATTGTTGAAAGAGTCTCTGAATGAAGCAACCATGGTATATGGGCCTCAACCAGCACATAAAGATGAAAAGACAGCCACTGAAGCAACTCAGTCTAATAAAACTACTGAGTGTGCAAGCTCAAGCTCCAGTGAGGTGAAGAGAGCTGATGAAGAAAAGTTGGTTCCTTATCCAAAGATCGAGACTCCTTATTCCAAAGTTGTGGATGAGGTAAAACGGGAACGAGTGGTGATGACTACAAGGCCCAACGGTAAGATATTCATGACAACAGGGTCTATGTTCATTCCGATTGAAGGAGAAGAGAGACCCTCATTCACCACTAAGTTCAAAGGCTTGGGTCATGATGGTGGTTTATCATCTGACATTAAGAGTATAAGGCCCAAGATCACCATGAAGCCTCCAACTTCTGTTCCTATCAATATTGAAAGGCCCAAGATGATAAACAAGTCTCCAGTTTCATTAGTAGGCTCATGCAGTTGCAGTTGTAGAAATGTTGCCTCGACATCAAAGAATACATGGAGCACAAGAACTGAAAAGATAGATTAAACTTAAGCTTCGAGGAACCAGTCCACAGTCAACCCAAGATCTGCGAACAGGTCAAAGATGCAGACACAAGCAAATGGTGCTCCACCTCAACAGCTAAAGAGAAATTGTTACACGTCTGACTTCTATCTCAAGAAGCAGACATGCTTTAATTGTGGCAATCATGGTCACATTGCCCGAAATTGTCTCTATCGCCCCTATGAGCCATATTATCCGCAAAGTCGGAGTGTTTCATCTCAGGAATCAGTTAAGTCTAAGCCAATGAAGGTGCAACCGCCTAAGGCAATGAAGACTGTTTCTCCTAAGATAAAACCCTCTGATCAACATTGGGGGGCTGCCAAAGAGAAAAAACATTTTCAAATCAAAAATATGTTTTTCCAAATTATGAAAATTTTCATAAAAAAGGTGAAGAAACCAATTTCAAAACAACACAAAGATGACAAACCTAAAGTTACCCCTCCGAAGGTAACTAAAACTGTTTTGAAAAGGAAACCTGAAATGAAGAAGGTTGAAATACCTAAAGTCACTACTTCAAAGGTGACTAAAACAACTTTCAAATCACCTGGAATTTGGAAACCAAAATCAAAGGCAGCTGCAGCTCAAATTCCTGATTTCTCAAAGGGAGTGTTTTTAAAGAAGTTTAATTTGTTGATGCTTCACGAATACCCAGAACCACAATGGCCTGGGTACCTATGGCTAACTGATCTCTCACCTTGTGCAGGAACAGTCAAGGAGGACTTTCATTAACCTTGTTTGCTTGTTTGTGATAGTGATTGTTCCAGAATAGGAAAGGAGGCATCTCTTCACTTCATGACATGCAGATTTTTATGGGGAGTATGTTCTCCTTGTGAGAGGTAAATCTGAAAAGATCAGCAGAAAAGGTAACACTGTCTTAATTGTTTGTTTCTTGGCAAATCTGATGTGAAGTATGGTTGTGCATGAAACAAAACCCAAATCTGAAAAAATTCTCAAAAGATAAACTTTGAAGGTTAGCTTAGCCAGTTTTAGTAGATAGTTAGTAATGTGTCAGTGTATGTTTAAAAAAAAATAATAATAATAATAATAATAGAAAAAAAATAAAAAAAAATTAATAAAAAAAATCAAAAAACAAGGGGAAGAATAGAAAAGATGAAATAGTTGACCCCTCAAAAATTGTGCTTGTGCTTTTTAATTTTTTATCTTTTGTTTGTGCGTTTTGAGAAGGAGGGAAGTGATATAAATTTCCGTTTTGGAGATGGCTGACACGCGTAAGGTAGATGTGAAAGACATGATCCATGGTGATATGTTGGTAGGCTCGACTCTTAAATCTGAAAAGGTATGCGTTACACACTTAAAGATAACGTATGGTAGTTTGTTGGGTAATAGCACTTAGGTTAATTGCATTTCTATTTGACTGCATGTTCAAGTTCCCGATACACACAGTTGTCTCAAAGAGTGTGAAATTGAGCTAAAAAAATCGGTGTTCCCTCTGCTTTGCGTGAGTAATGACCTGGGGATGCTTCGCGTGTATGTAAGGCTCTCCTCTGCTTTACGTGAGCAATGACCTGGAGTTGTCCATACATACGTGATTCCATATCACCTAAAGTAATATATATATATATATATATATATATATATATATATATATATATATAAAGATTAAAAAATATATAAAAAAATATATAAGAAAATATACACCCAAAAGATGCCAAAGAGCACATCAAAAGAGACCCTCAAGAGTCCAAAACCCTCAGCTTTTGTCATTGATGAGAGCATTATTAAAAATGTTTCAAAAATTCAGTTGACTTTGTATATTATACCCAAAAAATCTATGTGTAATAACATGTACCTAGGATTTGTTGAAACCCTCAAATTTCTGGTTCAGGTTGTGAAAATATGTGGTAGGGAATTTATATGCTTGATAATGTGTAATAGCATGTACCTAGGATTTGTTGAAACCCACATGCTGTTCTTAATTAATGCACTAATAAAAGATAATAAAGTGACAAACAACCTGATTAAGAAAAGGGTTAGAGTTTAAAGTGGATCAGTATATTGGCAATCACCTGGACGTGTTCGAGTAACATAAGCTAAAAAGGGTTCCTCAGCCAGATTCATACGGTTTGATCCCAAATAAAACCTTCTCGTTTAGAAAGTTGGTATGTTTGTTTTTTATTTTTCTTTTGTGTTATCTTAAGTTTTTATTGTGTATTTTTCAACCATGGCCAGGTTAATTTAAAGGTTTTAATAAGTTTTCTGGGTTCTATTCAAGAATGTATGACTCCCCTCTTAATATCAGCGGGAGATAATGTGAAGAGTTCTCGGGTTCAGGGGACGTGTTTATAGGAAACCTCTAATCAATGTTAGAGTTTGTGATAAAGAATGTTGTTCTCCTGCTAACCCAGTAACTATGTATCATATGCTGGTTAGTGTTTGTGTTTGTTCCATGCCGTGCTTAACATGTTTAGTCAGAAAAAACAACTCGTGGACAAGAAGGTCAAGGACTCAATTGACCAAAGCAAGAACTCTGCTTCTGATCAAGTTGAAGAACCAGCCGGAAAAGGACTTACCCTATGCTCAGGGGAAGTTTGTTGGTTTTTTTTAAGTGAAGCTTCTGAAGACTCAAAAGATATCATTCGCAAGTTTAGGGGAAGCTGAATGAAGAAAAGATGCAGAGCAGTCACAACAAGAAATTCAAGAATGCCAAGACAGAGGTTTTCAAAATTTATCCTCTGAAGTTACCAGCAGGTCAAGAAAGTTACTGATGATTCAGCTAGGACACAACATTTTTTTCAAGAAGAAGAAAGTATTTGAGAATCCTCCTCTCATTACTTGTTCATCCTTAGAAGTCCAAGCTGATGTTGATTGAAAGAATGATCCAAAAAGTCTCTTGTTGCTGCCCATTGAAGATTGTTAAAGAAAAGAATCTTCATCAACCCATGCTCAAGCCAAGGAGAAGACTGCAAGTCTGTAGATTGAAAGTAGAAGACATTTAATATCACAAGCCAAGGGGAAGATTGTAAGGGTATAATTTGTGGCTTGTGTATTAAATCATCACTTGGCAGATTATTTTGAAGGCCTATGCATATGAATAGGTGTAAAATAGTTGGGTTTTCATTATATTGGGTCATTAGGCCATTTTGGACATGTTAGGGCCCAATTAGAAAGACTTTAAGGGGTGTTTAGTGGGCCTGTTTAGTCAAATCCGAAAATTAGGTTTAAGATTTGTTTATCTATATAAACAAATCTTACTACCCATATTAGAGGCTAGCTAGTTGAGAGAGACACAGGAGGACTTTTCGGTTTGCATCAAGTTTGTGTACATGATGATTATTTGATCGTGTGCACGCATCAAAGGTGATTAATATTGTTTGTTTGTTTAATCGTGTTCTTCATCGTTTATTGTTTTCATCTTTGTTCTTGAATCAATCAATCGTCGGGATTCCGCACCTTCGATTGATCATTGATATCGTGTAAGGATCGTTTGGGACTTACACGTAGATTCCAAGTGATAAGTGTGAGGTCTCACCCAAACTTACTTTATGTTTGTTGGATCACTTCGAATTGTATCGAGAACGAGAATCAATGAATGAGATATGAGAGTCCATGTCTCATAATTCATCAATATCTTATACAGAAAGGAACATATGACAATGAATGTGGAAGTCATAAGTTTGCTTGATCTACAATCAGATATACTTTGGCTGACGACTTAAAGTGCCAATGTTGGTTGGTGTAGCCATGCATAGCTAGAGTGCCTCTGACTGCGCTCGTTAAACTGTCGCGTTCAGTCCAAGTGAGAGACTGTTGGAAATAAGGTTTTCTGACCCGAAGAATTAACGAACCCGACCGATATTGACCCATAAAGTTACACCCGGGTCAACGGACTATAAATCTAATTACCTGCTAATTAGTATTAAAACGAATTGTATGGTTAATTATATAAAACTTGATTATTTATTTAATTAAACGACAAAACGGCTAAAAACGCTCGTAAATAAATTAAACAGACTGATCAGTTGTTATTAAATTAACAGACTGGTCAGTTTTGGTGGACTAGAGGAAATAGCGACCGGGCCCAATCCGTCAGAGCCTCGGACGGTGATTCTTATTATTAAATAGGGATTGGAGGAGTGAAGAATAATAATCGAAGAAGGAACCCTAATCTCCACTCTCTCTCCCTCTTGCGTCGACCCCTAGCCGGCGCCACCTCCCTGCCGCCACCGATCGCCACCTGACGCCACCGCCACCATTCATCGCCTAACTGATGGATCCCCGTTTAGCCAGTGTGTGTTCCCTACTCGGAAAGAAGATGTAGCCGCCCGAGCCGAAGCCGAAGCCGCAACCCGAGCCGCAGCCACGACCCAAGCTGCCTCCGCCACTGCCTTCGTCGCACCGCCGGTCGATCACTGTCCAGTGGTCCTCGCACTGCCGGCGCAACCGAGGCAACCGCGCCCCGTTCCCTCATCCTGGCCGGCAGCTCTTGACCCACTGGCCACCGTCACCGTGTCACTGCCAGTCTCTGGTGATGAGATTTTGTGGGAACCGTTCTTGTCGCGATCCCGGTGGAGAAAGTTTTGTCACTACCACCCGTGGTAACCCTACCACCACCGCCACCATTTTCGCCGCCGCAGCCGATGGCCGCCGCCACAGTTAACGACCTGACTCGCCGTTTCGATTCGGACGTCTCAGTTCGTACTTGCGAGAGTCTACTGAATCCGGGTGTCTCGAGCGGTTGCTCGAATCCCGCGAAGGTATATCTAACCTGCTTAGATATATATATATATATATATATACTAGCCGTGTGCCTGCGCGTTGCGGCGACGACAGTGTATAGCGTGTTATTCGTCTTCTGTTTGCGTGTTGCAGCGGCACAACAAACTACAACGCGGTATTTGTTTATTTGTTCGCTTGTTATGGCGTCAAGACAACTTACATCGAGGTATTCATTTTTTTAGAAATCAAACAAATAACAACAAACACCCTAATATATCGCCACCAGAATCATAAAAAGACATGTTTTTGTTTTTTGACAACTTTTTGTAGACATAGTGGGAAACACTACACATTAATACAGACACTCGTAAACAAGTTGTATGAATTTTACAAAGAGGGTTTTTAAATAATTTCTAATTATGTTATAAATGTTTTCTTATGATTATTTATATGAAACATTTTTTTCCTTTTTAAAAAAAGTTAAAAGCATAAATTTTTAAAAAATTATTCTTAAGAGTAATAAGTCTTGGTCATATTCTTCCCGTTTATTAAGAGACAAAAAATGTTATCTTAAAGGTAAACTACAACCAAAACATAATCTTGTTCTTATTTTTGGGTTTATTCATATACATAAATGTGAGCCAAGTTTTCCTAAATTATGGTCGGCTGGTTTAAAATATTGGTTTACGGTTTATATAAAAACCAACCATATAAAATAGAATGTACCGCAAGTTTAAGTCGTGTGGCATTTGCATATCGCCCCCTTTAAACTTATTAGGTTAAACAAAACTACGTTAGGTAAAATAAAACCATTTGGTACCTCTTAAATTTCAACATCTTGAACTTTCTCTCTCCAATATGTATATTAAAGTATAGGGGGTTACCCGCGCGTTGCAGCGGACGACAGTTTATAGCACGCGTTATTTGTCTTCTGTTGGCGTATTCGACAGTAACGACAATTTACAACGCGATATTCATTTTGTTAGCACAATGAGATGATTTCAATCAACCAACAAGGTACTTGCTTTTGTTAGTTTATCAATAATGTCATAAAATAATGTATTATACATTTGTTAGTTTTCTCATTCGTACCATCGATGTAGCCTATTATGTCATGAACCTCTCTAATTATATGTCAACACTTAAATGAGGCACACTTTATTCCATAATAAAATACATAATAATTAAAAGGTATGAAGTCATTTTGTAACCGGTAGACGAAATACAAGCAATCTATAGTCGTTTGTGAATCTATTAAAAAGTACTTTCATGGAGACTCTACCATTGAAATCTTTATCAAATTCTTTCAAATAGTAATAAACATACTAATAAAATTTAAGTTTTAATGATGTTTTGGTGAATTAACTAATCTTTATTGGGAAGTGTTGTCACAATTAATTTCAACATTGGTATATTAATCATATTCACTTCAACCTTTTGTGAGTTCAATTAAAAAAACAAAGGAGTTAGGTCGCTTTGTTTGATATCCCATGACAAATGAGCGACGAGATCTGATTGCAAAATCATCATAAAACCAGACTTGTTACAAAGCAGAAACTCATATTTTACAATCAACACAAAACTCATAGAATCTAAACACACAGAAAAAAAATGTCCATCAATTTTGTATTCTGGTTTTCATGTTCTTGATTTTTCTCTTAGACCTTGGCCATTTTCACTTGCACCCGTATCTCAACATTTATCCTACAAAAATATAACATTGTCACACAATTTAGATGAACACTAATATGAGATGATCAATAAAATATGTTTGACTTAAGTTACAATTCTTTATGAAGACATGTGCATCAAGGTTATGAGTGGTAATCAACAATAATAACTTACTACACACAGTTTGTTTGGAATGATTAAGACCAACATATAACTAATTTTTTATAAAAACAAAAATTCTCCAACAGTTATAAATTAATGTCAATTTAAAGTCAAATAAGCATTTTACATCATAGGAATAAACAATATGCAGCATGAGTTTTCACAAATAGGAATGAACAATATGCAGCACTGTCAATCTTGTTCCTGTGAAAGCTTAACAAATAGGAATAAACATGACTGGTTTAACCCATATATTTAAACGTCTCAAACGGGTTGGTAGATAATAATCACGTTATAAACGTATTAATCGGGTTGACGGCTTGTAGAAAAACATGTTAAACGGGTCTAAACAATTGAACAAGTTAACCTAGACATGACTCAATAGATCAACCCAATCATAACCTTTCTTTAAATGGGTTAGATATGTCAACCCAAAACCTAAATATTTTCTTCTTGTGTCGAAAATTGCTACGCCAACATGTATAAATGGGTTGATTTGGACCGTATTTTATCTATGTTGAACATATAAAAAGACCCACATGTTATTTTAAAATGGTCGTATCCATTACAAATGGATTATGAGTGAGTCTGAACCTGATTGCCCGTTCCACTTTTAGGACCCATTTGAGATTTAAAATTAACTTCTTTTAAAAAATGACCAAACTTGGACCAATATATAAGTAAATGAGGCAAAATTAGCCACCTAGAATATCAGTGTATCCATGAATATAGGGATTTCTTACATACCTTTTAGCAGAAAGAGTATTTGTGCAGAAATTACTGATCAGCTGAGAGTTAATGGGTTATTTGCACTTATGGAAACCTCAATGTGTGTCCCAGCATAGAAATGATATGCTGCCAAATAAAACATAAAAAAACATGGTAAATAACTTCAGATAGCTTTGATCAAAACCACCACTGGTGGAATCAATGATAAACACTGCACAGTCAGCCTAGAAGGTACCAATAATCAATATAAAAGGTCCATTTTACTGACATGTATGGCTGTAATTTCCCAGCCTTATACGGCTGTCAAGCAACCCCTGTACAGCCTAAAATATAATTGAATGTACAATTGAAATGTATAGAAAAATAGTTGGGAAAAAAATTAAAGAAAATTCTAGCCAAAACAAGTATTAACAAATAAAGAAGATGAAAACAAAGCACATAACCACAAGCATTATAAGGGTAATAAAGACCTACGTGAATCTTCATACTTCATTCAACATCTCCCAACAATGTAGCTTTCCTCTTTCGTGAACCAACACTTGGCTGCAAACAAGAGGAAATGACAAAACACACAGGTTTTATAAGAAATAAGGATTCTTGTCAAGCTACAGAAGATAAAGTGTGGTAACCAAGCATGAAAAGAAACACACCAATAAACTACTTTTACCCAACACCTAAACAGTGTAACTGAATTTCCTCTAATTGAAGTTAAAATTGAATTTCCTTTAACTGAATTTCCTCTAATAGAACATCCATGGCGTCTAACTGTAGAGAAAGTGTATGCATAGATGAGGGAGCCTACAACAAAGATGTAAAATAACCTCAGACGCCTTCGCTACATTTATAGCATCATGCATAAGAGACTTCACTACAATGGGTTGTTTCCAAGAATATGAATTTTAACTTTTTGCAGCTCTGTTTTGATTTTAAAGTTTGCCGACGCTAAATTTGAAAATATCAATAACTTACCCACAAATAACCCACCATAAATGAAGCCTATTATGAGTTTATCTTTAAGGATATGAGAGTTTATAACTCCGAATTTCACATATTTACTTACTATTTAGAAAGCATTTTCAGTCTTGTCGAACTCCTTAAGTGATACCATTATCTTCAATACTTACTGTCAATCATCATTTATAAGCCTAGTCACATTTGCATCGCAACTCTTATTTTAAACGTATAAAATTCCAACATTGAATAAGAGTACTTACAATTATTTGGAAGAGTGCCCAGTTTTGCTGATTCAATCTCCCTATAGCATCTGATAAGCAGAAGATATTTATAGTAAATCTTGATTTAGTTTTAAAATTTATTTCTTTAGGTGTAATAGATATCAAAGAAACAAACCATATTCTAGGTTGTGTCGAATCAATCACCAAGCACATCAGGTTGAAAATTGACAACAAAAAAAATAATAATAAATACATTTATTTCTCAAAAAAAAAATGGATAAGAAGAACATCTTTACAGGTTGAATTTGGACTGCCCTGTGTTCGGTTATGAAACTAATTGTTAATATGAATTACCTTGTCATTAGTTACATCACATGAAAGATTAATATAAAGGATAAATGACGTAAAATTAACTTCTGTGGTAAATGATTCAGACTCTAGTACAACCTTTATTTAAAGCTAAAAAGATAATTGTTGATTAGATCAATGGATTTGAACCTTCCTATATGCTGCTACCAAAACGTACACCATTTTAGGCTAAATTAACATAACTACACATATATTAAAGTGAAAAACGATGGTTCTTAACTATTAACATTAACATTGATGAGAAAGAAAAATATTTTAAAACTTGGGATCTTAGGTTACCTTTCTGCCAATTCATATGGAGCTGACCAAAAGCCTAAAAGGATAACTAATTAACTAAGACCTTAACTCAAAAAAAAAATGAATAATATGCATGTAGAACTTTAGATGAACAACCCACAAAAAAGCTAATTCAAAAATCAAAAGAAAAAATAAAATTCATAGAGGAAGTTGATTAAAAAACATATATACTTGCTAAAAATACAGAGATCCCCAAAATTATCTATTTGAAGGCAGTCGAACACAGCATCAACAAATATTTGTTGTTTTTATCAATAGATTCAAATAATATTTTAGATCCAAGAAGACTACAAAAAATGAAAGATGCTGAAGAAATTTGATAAAAATGTACCCTAACAGTCGTGAACATTTGAAAATCGTACCCTAACCGATGCTGAAGCACGAATAACTCCAGATATAAAGATGATGCCATCGATGCAACCTACATAAGACATACGATGTATGTTAGGGTTGAAAATCGAATATAGATTTGAATCTTCTTCAACGAATCTTTCAGATCCCACAAGACTACAAAAACAGAAGAAATAATTCGAAGAAATTATACCCAAAATCGATGCAACAATTTGAAACAATGATTCGGAAGCACATCAAACTTCCAATATGAAGACAGAGATACGATGCTACCTACAACATATATACGATGTATATTAGGGTTGAAAATCGAATATAGATCAATGAAGGTTGAACCTAGAAGAGAAGTAGTAGATCTGATATGGAGCATATATCAAAATGCATCAAGGTCGTTACCTACATCGAGCAGCGCCGCCTCTGTCGGCGATAGAAACCCTAGACGGGTTTGTAGTCGTCGCTATCAGTTCTGCTTCCCTTAGCCATGATTTACCACCAACATCATGGTCGACGTGCAACACAGAAGAGAAGAAAAGAGATTAATCGAAAAAAGATGGGGCTCCGCCACCGTGAACCACCGTAGCTCCGCATCGTTTAGGGTTCCTGGCTCGAGAGAGGTTCAGTCGGGTTGACGGCTGTTCAAATGAGAGTAGATGTCTTTTATATCTAGGGTTCTGATTGGGATTTTAAAAAGTTTATGCATTGAATGATTGTACACCATGCTTTAAGAGTAGTACGCGTCTTAAAATTAAGACACTTCCATTTTCTCTCTCCAATATGCATTATATATAGTATATAGATTATTTATTTTAAATAAATATTTTTCTTTATTTGTCGTGTACGATGATTGATCCTGTTACAGTAATAGTCGCGTGTTTAATTAAATCGTTTTTGCTGCTAAATTAATCTGGTATTAATTTATATTTTCAAATCAAATTTTGTATCGATTACACTCAGAATTGAGATGAAATGAAGCAAATTGACTCAAAATCCTACTTTTTCTCTCTAGAATTCGAAAAACGACCAAAATTACAGCAACAGAGCAATCTCAGGCTCTGATACCACTTGTAAGTACTGGTATGGATCTTACTATTGCGTGATATGATCGATTCGATGATCAACAAGGTAAATAAACGCTTCTTTGATTGATTTCAGTAGCAAATGGTTACAGAGAGAAACAGAGAGAAAACACCTAAGAAAACACACACTTAAGACTAGATGCACTCACTCTTCTACTTTGAACAAAAGACTTGAAACTATTTATAGTCACCTGCCCATCGTACCAACTTAACCAACGTACCAGTTGGTCCGGAGCTACGTACCAACTGGTCCGCCCACTGGTACGCTGGAACAGAAACTTTACAAAACAAACTTTACATTACCAAAACGCCTAGACCTAGCATCAGACAAACTAACTTGTTCTAGCATATAAATAGTATAAATATGCAGTACGAATACAATAGTCTTTATTCATATATAAGTATGTATATTACAAGTACAATCCATATCGTAGGTAGCGAGCCTAAGTTCATGTCACTAAAACGTTCACAACCGAAGCTGACCAATTAGTTGTAGGAATAATTCCTTACGTGTTTCGCCTTCCCCGTGTCTAATCGATCACGGTAAGTTTGGCTGACATTGTCCTCAGTCTGACCGCCAGTCAGGTGGTGCATCTCGTGCCCGCTGAGTGGGGTTTGTGAGACCCCAGTAGTACTACCTAATATCCCCACGCTATTTGCTATTAACGGTTCAATAAAGTGTGGACTTGAAAGATAAAGTATTTTACATGAACACGTGATATATACTGGATTTCTACTTTAATCATACATAATAGTTGTCGTGTTATCACCCTAACCCGGGTGTAACGTGTCAGGTGTAACGTGTTTGCGTGTGTTATCGTCCAAACCCAGACGTAACGTAAAAGGTTGTGTAACTCACCTTAGGGTGCGCTGCTACAATTTAGAGAGACTTCGAGTCTTGCATATTGATTTTACATGCGTAAGTGTGTGTCCGAACATGAGTAACATAGCCTAGACGACGGTATTATATCAAGTAATCTCAAATATGACGTAGGTGATAAATTCAATACGTGATAAAAATTGTTTGTTCAAAAGCAGTCAAAAGTGGTGTTAAATCAAGGGCACAAGGTTTTACGAAATAAAGGTGCGTATGTTATTCCAAATAATAAATGCAGAGATGATCGGATAAACACATATGTGTTCTTAAATATAAATATCGGGTTGTAGTAAAAAATGTGAAAAATAATACGTCAAATATATATATATATATATATATATATATATATATATATATATATATATTTATTTATATGTCGTGTCAACATTCAAGAGTTTAAAGAAAATATTTAAAACGTTCGCATGTACATAAATACATGACAATAAATTAAATATAACTATTTTTCTATGTTTAAAACTAATTTATATTAATAAAAATGAATCATCAAGTTTTTAATTCTTTTAAATCATAAGTTTTCAATAATATAAAAATTCTATGGGAACCTACGGGTCTAAAATATCATAGGGGACCCTGTGACCTCTAGCTGAAATTACAGCGCCCAAACCAACTGGGCTAGAGGCTGGTTTGTGATAATCTCCAGGGAGTTCCTTTTTATATTGTAACAATGAAGAGCACATGATCAACATAAGAGGATTAATTAAAAAAAAACGGACTTGAGGAAGGATATGGACAGGATTCGAATCGGCGACCTCTAGGGTCACCAACAAAGGTACTAACCCAACGCGCTACAACCCTGATTGTGCTAAGAACCAGTCAGTTTAATATATAACCGATCCCTAACGCGTCGTCATCTTCTTCATCATAACTCCGGTGGCCGGAGTTATATTTCGGTCACCGGAAAATCACAAAAGCCAGAATTAAACCCATAAAAAGATGCGATTAGCAAGGAGAAACGCTTACCTTGAAACGGAGACGAGAAAAAGCAAGTATAATGCCGAAATAGAACCCGAATCTTGAATGCGAACACTGAGCACCGTCACGAAACTCGAATTCGACTTCTCCTGGTTGCTCAACGACGAAAGATGATCTCAAAGGGTGTTGAATGGTGTTGATTCGGTGGGTATTTTGGCCGGAAATTGGAGTTCACTGGAAAAATTAAAAAAAAAACGAGAGGAAAATATATGTGTTTTTACTTGGAGATAGAAGGCCAAATGATGGATGTAACATCCCACATTGGTGGGGAGGAGAACTAAGCACTGCTTTATAAGGGTGTGGATACCTCCCCTACCAAGACGCGTTTTAAATCCGCGAGGGGCGGATGCCTGAGGGCATGCCGGCTGCCAAAGCGGACAATATCTTAGTTGCGACGGGTCTGAGCTGTTGCAGATGGTATCAGAGCCAGTCGTCGGCCAGTGTGCCAGCGAGGACGCTGGTCCCTTAGGGGGGGGGGGTGTTGTTGGTGGGGAGGTGTAGCAATCTGGAATTTCAGAATTTATAAAAGATGTTGGGTTATCATTTAATTATCCAATTATTATTATTATTATTATTATTATTATTATTATTGTTATTATTATTATTATTGTTATTATTATTATTATTTTTATTTTTATTATTATTATTATTATTATTGTTATTATTATTATTATTTTTTTTGAGCCATCGGTAAATATAAATCAAACGTTTGGTAAGTAGTAAAATTTAACTATTGTTTATACATGCTCTTTCTTTATATAATAAATATTACACATATATTTAATGTTGCATTTAAGATGAAATTTTATAAAAGATCTCAAAATTATATATATTAGCCTATAAATTAATTACATTAAACCTTGTTCATTAAACAGTTTGATACATCCTTACTTAATTGGTTCATAAAAATAAATAACATGTAGATTTTATTATAAAAATCCATCTATTTTTGTATTAAAAACTTAATTAAGTTAAATACTTATTTATTTACTTTTGATATATTTTCCATCTTTAAATTTTTTTACTTAAAAAAATAGTTTTTTACTTAAAAAAATATTTTTTTCTAGTTCCCGTTTTTCCGGCGAGTCGCCGCCGGCGACCGCCCCTATCACCGGTGAACGGTCAAAAACCATGTAAGACGACCGTTTTCCTCTTGGTTTAGTCAGAAAACGTCATTCAATCATCATTGTTAACTCAAAATCGTCGTTTAAACGTGATTAACCACTTTAAATGATTTGCAAGATGAAACCGTTCGGAAATTTAAGGCTCGAATTCACGAGTTTTAGTTGTGTTATCATCCTTATAAATATGTCCTCAACCTCCCCTAAGTTTTTGCGCATCTAAACACATCAAAAGTACTTAAAAACAGCCCCTGGTTTAAGCCGCCGCCGTCGTCGCCGCGTATCTCCGGCGACCCTCGTTGTTTTCGTTTTTTCGGTACCTTATCGAGGTGAAATTTATACCACTATGTTCGGTTTTATCAAGGATCAAAAGCCCTGTTTTTATTTTATGTTTCATTCACATTTAGACATTCAATTTCGCGATCAAAGTTTTAGGGTTTCGGTGACAAATTTCTTGAGGGAGAAGATGACTATCTGTGAAAAGTTATAAGATTTTCAGATGGATTGATGACCAGAATGATGTGTACGCAGCTAGTCCCTCGCCCGTATTCCAAGTGAGAGGTCGCGCGTTCAAACCCTGCCACCCTCATAACCCGTTTTCTTTCCCACTTTTTGATATTTTTTTTTATGAATTAAACAACCTAAAATACATCTTAATTTTTCAGAAAATTATAAAAGTAATTCTGTTTTTTTAGATTTTTTAAACTCCATCTTTTTTATCTTAAAATTGATAAGATTGTGACAAACATTTTAAAACCAACCGAACATTCAAGAAATATAATTATTTTCATAATTATTATTACTCCTTTTATTTTAACATTTAAGAGTTCTAACAACGTAGGACTGTCCTTATTTATTTTAAACTCTTCTTTCCTACAGAATTTATAAATAGTGATAGTTTTTCAAGTACAATATGATTCATAAAAAAAAGAAGCGTATTTATGCTGATAAAAGTTTTCCTAGACACCTTTAATCAATTATTGATTCAATCGGTTATTTAATTATTTACTTAATTATTCATTTATTTAGTTATTAAATTCATTTATTTAGTTATTAAACTCATTTATTTAATCACTCATTTGTATATCTATTTATTTATTTATTTAATTAGTCCTTCCATTATTTATTTAATGAATCGTTAATTATTTAGCTATTTATTTATTTACCTACAAGCTACAAGGTGCTTCCCCAAATCATCAAGCCCACCGAAAACCCTAAACATCTAGAAATCCTATTATTTGTCCTCGAAACTATAGATTAAATAAACTCGTTATTCCTATAGGACTTCCTCACACTTGAACCATCTCGTTACGTCAAGCTAGCAATCAACTACTTAAGGTGAGTTCATAGCCCATTTTTCATTAAATTTTCAAACCATTTTGGGGTGGAAACACGCATAAGCTAAACTCACCATTGTTACTTTATTTATCAAGCAAACCATACATTCTATTATGCTTCATAACGAAACTTTATTAAGTCAATCAATCTATTATCACTACGCAAATTCAGATATTGTTGAATACTTCTAGTTATACGTGTTATAACGTATAAACGAATACTTTGTCATGCTATTCATTATATGGTATTGTGTAACTTGCATGTTATTTGGTCCCAATGCTGATATTCCTTTGAGAGGAATTGAACACGCACACAAACTTATATGCTATATGGTCCCAGACGCTGAGATTCCTTTGAGAGGAATTGAACACACAGACAAACGTTTATGCTATTTGGTCCCAGCGCTGATATTCCTTGAGAGGAATTGAACGCGAGGACAAAAATTCATGCTTTTTATTTGTCTCATGTTATTTGATCGATTCATGCTAATTATTGGTTTATTTTTTTTAACATGTATGACTTTACAAACCTTATCAAACATTTTTCCCTATAACTGTTTTACTACCTAAGCCTATGGCTCACCAACTATGCATATAGTTGACCCATTTTTGCGTGTTTTTCAGGAAATGGACATCCAACATAAGCGATGATTATATCTAGGAAGCTTCCGGACCTAGTTAGGTTTACGGTTATCTTTTAAGAAATTGCCTTGTAATAGACGTCTAAGTTTTGGAGTTTTTAATAAAATATGGTATTCCTTTCATATCCATGTGCTTCTATACTCTTTTCGTGACACCTCGATGTTTCCGCCATCGGTCGGGGTGTTACAGGAGGAGAACTAAGTTGTGCTTTATAAGGGTGTGGATACCTCCTCTACCAAGACGCGTTTTAAATCCGCGAGGGGTGGATGCCTGAGGGCATACCAGCTGCCAAAGCGGACAATATCTTGGTTGTGACGGGTCTGGGCTGTTACAATGGAGGCATTGATTAAGAAATCAAATGACGTCTTAACACAGTCATTAATCTCAAATGAATTGGATTGAATTGAAAAGTCGTTACTGGAAATTGATTCAGCATACGGTTTAATGAGTTGAGCGTGACTATGTATTAACGCTCCTCAAACGAGTTTGAGCAATTGGCAGGTTCAGTCCCTCCTTCTTATACAAATGTGACACAAGGTTTAAGGTAATTGCATAAATGTTCACTCAAGTTTTTAACAAAGGAAAAAGGTTCGGTAATTTGCAGAAAAAGCCCCTTTAAGTTTATACTAAGACAACGAGACTAACGGAGAGTAGCAGGAATGTAAACGATGATAAAACGAGTGCATGCATCTCAACACCCTATAATATGTAACGTTTATGAGAAATATAAAATTAAATGACCATATAACATCGTAGATAAAAATCTCTAGTTATCCGCTTAGATTCACATAGAATCATAGATTTTAAATCTATAAATTATATATATAACTAAGTCGCGTAATCCATGAAATATACTATGTACTTATCACATAAAATCATAGTTATATCCCCATAACTATATGTTTTTTTAGATTCCTATAA
Organism: Deinandra increscens subsp. villosa; assembly: GCA_039602395.1. Classification (NCBI taxonomy): domain Eukaryota; kingdom Viridiplantae; phylum Streptophyta; class Magnoliopsida; order Asterales; family Asteraceae; genus Deinandra; species Deinandra increscens. Next base: position 68,878,886 of record JBCNJP010000007.1, read on the forward strand.
ATTATAGAAACGTTTCGTGCGATTACGTGAAACATCGTCGCATAAAGTCATAAAATAGCACGTGTATATATATACATATATATCACATAAAAATAATAAATATAATTGTCACATAAAATGACAAAACGTTTTCGTGAAATCATAAAATATAATTTATATAAAATTATAAATTATATACGTTCAAGTAAGTTAACCGACGTCTAGACTCATGTGCAATGATCGTGTAACTATTCTAGTTAACTGAGGTAATGGATGTTATTGAAATATAACACAAGTTAATAAGGGTTAACCTGGGAAATTGCTGGTTGTCACACTAAGCAATGGTGCAATCACTTTTGATCGAGTGGAATATGTTGAAGAATTAGAATATAACCTGTTGAGTGTCTCCCAAATATGTGATAAGCACTACACAACAACTTTCACAGGGAGTGAATGCTTGATCTTAAAGCCCGATTACAAAATTCTTGATGATTGCATTGTTATGCGAGCACCTCGTTTATCCAATTTGTACGTTCTAGACATGAATTCAGCAAAGGCGAATGTGGTGGGTCAGTGTTTTATTTCAAAGGCTTCCGAGAGAGATTCCATTCTCTGGCATCGATGTATGGGTCATATCCAATATCGCAAGATGAATGAGTAGGTGAGTAAAAATCTTGTAGAAGGGGTTGCAAAACATCGATTCACTTTTAATAATGTCTGTGTCAGTTGCAAGAAAGGGAAGCAACAACGGAAATCTCATCCCTTGAAAACTTACCACTCAATTTATGTCCCATTGGAATTGCTTCACATGGTTTTATTTGGTCCTGTAAATCGAAAAAGCATTTCTGGACATTGGTACTGTTTAGTCGTTACCGATGAATTTTCTCGTTTTTCTTGGGTGGATTTTCTTGTAACCAAAGATGAAACTTCAAGAATTCTTATCAACTTGATTAACACATTGGAATCATATTACAAGTTGAAGTTAGAAAAATTCAAAGTGACAATGGCACTGAGTTCAAGAATCTCGCAATGAAAATGTTCTACTTAAAAAGGTGATTGTACACGAATTCAGTAATGCTTATACATCTCAGCAAAATGGCATTGTGGAAAGGAAAAACAGAACAATTATTGAGACAGCACAAACTATGTTGGCTGATGCACAACTTCCAGTGAAATTCTGGATGGAAGCAGTCAATACGGCATGTGATGTGCTGAATCGAGTTTTAATGGTGAAACGGCTTCGTAAAACTTGTTATGAACTGTTAACTTATCATGAGCCGAATCTCAATCATCTGGAACCATTTGGGTGTCCCTGAACAGCTTTACGGTCTGCGGCTAAATTCGATGACAAAGTGTTTGAAGGCTTATTTGTCGGTTACTCAAACCAGAAGAAACACGTGTTTAACAAAAAGACCGGTGTAGTGGATGAATACTTATACATTGACTTTTAATCATACACGTTACCGCCTAAAGGTGTTGGTCCAGACTGGATGTTTGACTACAAGCATATATTTGATACTCTTGAGTCAAGACCAGACATATCCGATGATCATCTTACAAAAGTGTACATTAACTTACAAGATGAAGTTCCAGTTATGAATATTTCTGCTCTGAATGTGCCTGCCGCTGAAGATTATCTGACTGAAACCACAATCGACTCCACAATTGCTGATGATGATTTGTCTTCTGATGATGAACATGAGTTTCACGAAGCTGTTGTGCAATGATTTGTCTTCTCATGGTCTTTGTCCTGATAGGATGGTGAAGAAGTCGACGAGACTCTTTATTGTGCAATGATCGGTTCATTGATGTATTTGACAGCTAGTAGACCTGACATAATGTTTGCTGTATGTTTATGTGCTAGGTACTAAGCAACTCCGAGGAAATCATGTAGAGACCATAATTGTTTGAGGCTTTTGCATTAGAATTACTTTTGGGCTAGTTTAATTGTATTTGGGCTAAACTAGTAGATGGGTTGTGTGGGCTCTTTTGATTCGGTTGTGTTAGGGTCCAATAGGCCGAATTTTGTAGCTTGTTTAACAAGCATAAGTTTTCCTATATAAGGGGAGCTAGGCTAGAGGTTTAGGTTGTTGATTCTCCTAGGGTTTTTTGGTGGTTTTGTGGATTAAAGGTGTACCGAATTCACCTAGTGAATTCGACTTTCAAGTGTGTGGTAATCGAATCTTGTTCAAGCATTCTCAATCGGTTGGTGTTTCTTTTAATTGTTTTTTTGTGTTTGCTATACTTTTCAATTTAAACTTGAATCACCTCTAGTCACCGGATTCCGCACGGTGACTATAGGCTTTGATATCGCGTGAGGGGTTTAATTGATCCTTACAATTGGTATCAGAGCCAAGAAACGTGAGTTTCGAGGCTCTCGCGATATCCGATTCAGGTTTTTGGTGACTAACAGTTTAAGTTTTTGTGGTGATTTTCAGCGTTAGCACGTTTCGGAAGTAATTTTTGCAAGTTTCAAGTTCAGACAAGAGTGTTCGTGACCAATTGATCGTGAATCTGCAGCTTTCTGTAACTTTTCATGCATTTAGAAGACTTTTCGATCAGCTTGCCTGATCGAAAACCCTTTCCTATCCTTCCTGTGATCGAGAAAGACCCTCTGTGTCATTTCGATGAGGTGTTTCAGTCGAAAAGTCCCTAGTTTGAGACTTTTTGATCAACTGCTATAAGTCGAGAAGTCCCTCTCTGTGACTTCTCGATCAGAATTCTCGATCGGAAAGTCCTCCTTAGAGACTTTTCGATCAATCATCCCTTAATCGAGAAGTCCTCTCTGTGACTTTTCGATCCGTCATCCTGATCGGAAAGTCCCCTGTGACTTTTCGATCTACTGCTCACTTCAATCGAAAAGTCCCTTCCAAGACTTCTCGATCAAGCACCATCTTTTCGATCCTAAAACCACCTTTTTCGACCCAAATCCTTCTTGATCGAAAACCCCTTTTCGATCCAGCCTTCATCCGACCGTAAATTCCCTTTCGACCCAACCTCTGTCCAACCAAAAACCTTCCCAATGGCTTTTGATATGGCTAGTCTCTCATCCGCTACTCTGGAAATGGATGCCCAAATCGGCACCTCAATAAGACCACCAAGATTGACCTCAGGAAAAGACTTCATGAGCTGGAAGTACAGGTTCGTCAACTATGCTAACTACAATGATCCCAAGATTATGAGATCTATTGAAGCTGGAGATTATGTTCCAAAGACTGTTACAACTGGACAACCTGATGTGATAAAAGAGAAACATGAATGGTCAGACACAGATTGGGACAAGGTGGAAAAGGATAGGAAGGCTCTTGCTGCATTAACTATGGCGCTCTCACCTGAGGTTGCTGAAGCCTATAAGGAGTACAAGTCTGCTAAATCATTGTGGGATGCTCTGGTTGATGCATATGAAGGAAATTCTTATATGATGGAGTCAAGGAAAGAAAACATTAGAGAGCAATTTAATGACTTCAGTTACGTGCATGGTGAGAATATAGAAACTCAATTGCAAAGGTTCATCAAGATCGTCACAGCAATGAAAGAAGCTGACATGACATACACTCAAAAGGAAGTCAACAAGAAGCTGATCCATTCTTTTCCGCCCAACTGGGATAGCATAATTGAGGTAATGGAAGGAATCCTGGACTTGAACACAGCAACACTTAACTCACTCATGTCTACGATTAGAGCTAATGAAGAAAAGAAACTCAAGAGGGCAAGAAAGCAGGGAGTTGGAGCGGCTGCCACACAAGTGAATCAAGCCTTTATATCGCAGCTAGTGTCCCAGTGACTCAAACTGTTGATCTGACATCAAGCCCTCTAGCTTTCATTTCTCAAGTTGCTAGTGGAGCTAGTTCTTTAAATGGCTCTAACCTGGTTACATTGGATGTTAACACCTTAGCTAAAGATTCTAGTTTTGCTTTGGGATTAGGAATAATGAGTTGTTATCAAGCTTTGGTTGCAGGTACTTTACTTCCAAATGACATGTCCCATGAGGATGTGAATCAGGTTAACCCAGATGACCTTGAAAAGATGGACATATCTTATCAAATGGGAATGTCTGCATTGAGAGCCAAGCAGTATATGGCAAGAACTGGAAACAAAGATTGGAATGATGGCAAAGGCATAAAGCTATCTTTCAACAAAGCCAATCTGAGATGCTTCAACTGTAATGATTATGGTCACTATGCAAGAGATTTTCCCAAGCCTAAAGTTGAAAGAGATGCTAAAAGTGATGAAAAACAGAATATCAAGAAAAGGGAGGTAGGCGCTGATGATAAAGCACTTGTCGTTCAAAGCACTCCTGGAGGTTATGACTGGTCTACTCAGGTTGATGATCTCCATCTAAGTCTTGCAAACATTGCTCTGTTAGCTGAGGAAGAAGCAGAGAGAGAGACATTGGAGATGAACCAACATGCATTCATGGTGAATACTGCTCTAGGGCCTGAAGTCAACTCTAGCAACACAAAGGTATGCAACTGTTCTTGTTCTCATTGTGTGGAGGTATTTAATGCTTACAAAGAATTTGAATCTAAATTTCATTATGAATCCCTAAATTGTGAACGTGCCACTAGAGAATCAAATAATTTTAAAGATATGGCTAGAGTAAATAGGGAAAAGTATGAAGCAGCTATGCTAGATGTGACAAATCTTGAAAATCAATTGAGTGACACTAGAGTTTTGCTAAGAGTTGCTAACACAAAAGTTGAAGAACTAACAAAAGAGGTAGAAGAATTGAGAGATCAACTTGCTAAATCTCAAAGTAAATTAGACGCTAATAATAAGATTCAATCAAAAATGCTGGAAGCAAGGTCTCTGTTCTATAAATCTGATGTTAGGATGAAGTATGTTCAACAGAATTTAGGTCTAGGTTTTGGGGATGATAAGAAAGATGAGACTTCAACACACACTGTTCCCATGCCACACATGCATAAAATGATTTCTGAACCTGTACCATCAAAGGGAACAATAGATTCTCTAGCTGATATAGACAAAAGACTTTCTGAATGCCCAATAAGAATCTCATCTCTTACTTCTAACTCCACTAACACTTCTACTTCTTGTGCAGATGTAGTTAGCAGTAATGGAAGTGAAAAGGCTGAAATCTCAAGTCTTTCAAGTCAAGAGTCTTTTGAAAAATTTGACTGGAATAAATATGGTTTTCCTATTGATGGGTCCAAACTTAAACTTGTTGAGTCTGATGTTTTTGATAAAACCTCTTTATGTAGCAACTTTAGCTTTGGTGCATGTGATGATAAAGTGTCTACACCTCTAAGGCGTGTTAGAATTTTGAGAAGGGGTAAGGGACCACGGGGTGCTGGCCCCAAACCTACTAATTCTGGTTTGAATGATTCTGATAATGGAGTGAATTTAAATACTTCTGTGTGTAATATTGTGAATGAGAATGTTAGTGATGCTAAGAATATGCAGAATGTGCAGGTGGACATGCCACACGATGTTATCCCATATCCTGAGGTAAACTCGGTGTATGACCAGTTTGTGCCGGTACAGCGGGAGTATGTGTTAACAACTAGGCCTAGAGGCAAAGTTATTTGGATTCTTAAAAATGATAAACCATCTTGGATATCCACATGAAAAATGTATTCTCAAACTCCCGCTTACCAAAAAAGGCAGTCTTGCCATGTGTGTGGAAATCCCGGACATGTGGCAAGGAATTGTTTACATAGGCCATATGAACCCTACTATCCCAAAACTCACTCAAAAATTTATCATGGGCAATCATATGGTGGCACAAACAACAAACATGTCCCCAAAAAGGTAAAGGCTAAGCAGAAGGTACCAACAGGCCCAAAGGTTCCTAAAGTGACCTCAGAGTCTGCACCTCACAAACAAAAGGTGCAGAACAATGTGCCTCCTAGACCAAAGGCACAAGGTGATAAGAAAAGGCTTGCATTATCAAACCCAAAGGTGCAGAAGTATGTCCCCTCTCAACCAAAGGGACAGAAAACCAAACTGACACATAAAACACTTGGGAATCACAAAACTGATTCTCAAAAACATAATCAGTCTGTGAAAAAATCAGTAACAGTGCCTGAACCTGTTTTGGATGATAAACTTTTTTCTTATGACAACTGGAATGTTAAAAAGAAGGTAAACCAGAAGTATGTTCCCAAAGGAGTGTATAAAAAACACTCTAAACAGTTTGATGAAGCTAAACCTACAAAATCAAAAGTTTACCAAATTCCCTCAAAGAGAAAACAGGTCCCCAACAAAGAAAAGGGTATGCATTCACACATTTTCACAACTTAATCACCACCAGCTTTTAAGCCCAACACCAACAACAACAGCCCTACTTCACCCAGTCTACAAAAAGTCTGGGTACCCAAATCTAACTAACTTTTCCTATGAATGCAGGAACAACCAAGGAGGCCTGTTAATAACCTTTGGTATGTTAACAGTGGTTGTTCCAGGCATATGACAGGCGACATATCTGTTCTGCAAGACTTAGAGAAATACGATGGAGGATATGTGTCGTTTGCTAGAGGAGTTGGAGGACACATCAGTCAAAGAGGCACCGTCAAAAATGGGTGTCTGAGCTTCCATGATGTCAACTTTGTTCCTGAACTCAAGCACAGTCTACTAAGTGTGTCACAAATCTGTGACAAGGAATACCCAGTGCTCTTCAACAACAAAGAGTGCTTAATCCTTAAACCTGGGTACTCCATTCTTGATGATTGGGTATTAATGCGTACACCCAGATATGAGAACTCGTATGTCCTGAACATGACAAAGCCACCCACAACAGAAGTGGCATGCCTTCTTTCCAAGACTACTGAGAATCAAGCTCAACTTTGGCATCGGCGCTTGGGCCATACGAACTTGAAAAACTTAAATCGCTTGGCAAGAGGAGGATTTGTAAAAGATCTCCCAATCAGAGAATTCGTGGTAAAAGACAAGTGTATGGCATGTACTAAAGGGAAGCAGCACAAGCGACCACACAAGCCCAAACAGCTCTCCAAAATCTCTTCAGTGCTAGAATTATTTCATATGGACCTATTCGGTCTAGTCAGTATGTTAAGTTTAAATCGTTGTGCCTTTTGTTTAGTTATAACTGATGACTTTTCACGTTTCACTTGGGTGTTTTACTTGTCAAGGAAAAGCGAAGTACCAGAGATCCTAAAAGCTTTCATCAATGTGATTGAGAACAAGCTGAACCTGAAAGTCAAATCAATCAGAAGTGACAACGACACAGAGCTTAAGAACCAGATCATGGATGCGTTCTGCAAGATGAAGGGAATTGAGCATCAGTATAGTGCACCCTACACTCCTCAACAAAATGGAGTTGCAGAAAGGTGTAATCGGACGTTAATTGAAGCTGCACGCACGATGCTATGTGATTCCAAGTTACCAACCATGTTCTGGGCTGAAGTAATCAACACAGCCTGTGATGTACAAAATAGGGTTCTCATCAACAAGCGACATCAGAAGACCCCTTATGAATTAGTACATCATGACAAGCCCAAAATTGGGCATCTCAGGGCTTTTGGATGTCTCTGTACTGTTTTAATTAACACTGACCTACCTAAATTTGCAGCTAAATTAGATGAGTGTTATTTTGTAGGTTATTCTGCCAGTTCAGCATACAGGGTTTACAGCAAGCGAACAGCAATGGTAATTGAATCAACAGATGTGGATTGGCTTGAAGAGAACCCATCAGACGGAGGCACTGGTCCAGCTCAGGCATTCGACTACAATCAATTCTTTTTACCTTTTAGGCTGGATCCAGTGATTGCAGAAGAGTTATTCGAGGATGCTGTTGCAAGTCCCTCAGTGACAATTTCCCCAACTCAACATGTTGCGGAGAATGATCCAATAATGGAAGCTGTCCCTGCTACTCAAGAAACTGAGGCAAGTACTGATGAGATACAAGCAGGTGCGGTTGAATCAGAAGCAGCAGAAACCGATGCTGAACCAGAAACCGCGGCAGACCAGCTTGATGAAGAGCTTGTACAGACAAGTCTACCCATTGAAATCCCAGTCCCAGCAACTGCAGAAATAAGAATTCACAAATATCATCCGCTGGAGAATATCATTGGACCTCTTGCGTCCGGAGTAGTCACACGGAGTACCTCTGGCAACATCAATCATTGCATGTACTCCTGCTTTATCTCTCAAATCGAACCATCAAACATCTCTATGGCACTGCAAGATCCAAGTTGGGTAGATGCTATGCACGAGGAATTAAATCAATTTTCAAAGCTTCAGGTGTGGAGGTTAGTGGAGAAACTAGTTGACAAGAAAGTCATCACAACTCGATGGCTTTACAAAAACAAGAAAGATGACAATGGGGTGATTGTCAGAAACAAAGATCGACTGGTGGTTCAAGGGCACAAGCAGATAGAAGGTATTGACTACGACGAGGTATATGCTCCAGTTGCCAGGTTGGAGGAAATTCCGGTGTTTCTAGCATATGCTTCATACATGAACTTCACTGTTTATCAGCTAGACGTGAAAATAACATTCCTTTATGCTAACATGGATGAAGAAGTCTATGTATCTCAACCTCCAGGGTTTAATGATGAAGAACATCCCTATCACGTGTATAAGCTAGACATTTGTATGGGCTACATCAGGCACCTAGATCTTGGTACAAAACTCTCAGAGATCACCTCCTAGCACACGGGTATGTCAGAGGGATTGTGGATCAGACACTGTTCAGAAAGGAGGTTGGGAATGATATCATAATGGTTCAGGTGTACGTGAACGACATCATTTTTGGTTCCACAAATGAAAGATTGTGCAAAGAGTTTGAACAAGTCATGAGGACGAAGTTTGAAATGAGCCAGATGGGGGAAATGGAGTTCTTCCTTGCATTACAAGTGAAACAGAGTGAAAGCGGGATCCTTGTACATCAAGCAAAGTATGTGACAAAAATCTTAGAGAAGTACAAGATGGCAGATTCCAAAGCAGCAGACACACCAATGGCAATACGTCCACCTCTTACCAAAGATCCAAAAGGACAGTTAGTAAATGAACACAACTATCGCTCGATGATCGGATCTTTGATGTACCTGACCGCAAGCAGTCCCGACATAATGTTTGTAGTGTGTCAATGTGCTTGATATCAGGCTAACCCTAAACTTTCTCATCTTACTGTTGTCAAAAGAATCTTTAGGTACCTGAAGGGCAGGCCTAGGCTTGGTCTTTGGTATCCTAAAGATTCTGGATTTAATTTATATGCATTTTCTGATAGTGATTATGGAGGTTGTGAGCTTGACAGGAAATCAACATCAGCATGAACACAATTTTTAGGAGACAGGTTGGTGTCATGGCAGAGCAAGAAGCAGCATACAGTGTCAAATAGCACTACTGAAGCAGAATACGTGGCATCATCTGCTTGCTGTTCACAGGTGGTATGGCTGCAACATCAGTTGCATGATTACGGTTTGAATTTCTATGACACTACAATCTATTGTGATAATTCCGCTGCACTTCAAATTGTTAAAAATCCTATTCAATTTTAAAAAACAAAATACATTGACATTAAAGTGCATTTTATACGAGACTGCTACGATTGCAGGCTCATTCACTTGGAACATTTCGTCGGACGAGAATGTGGCAGACATGTTTACCAAACCCCTCCCTCGAGCTAATTTTGAAATGTGTCTCAAAGGCCTCTAGATGATAGCATTTGATGAGTAATTTGGCAATTGTTTTTTTTTTTATTATTTTTCATATTTCAAAAAAAAAAAAATTTGAAGAAAAAAAAAATAGTGTTTTTTATTGTCTTAAAAAATCTAAAAGCAAGGGGAAGATATAAGATAAACATCTGATGTTTCCTCTAAAGTGTGTGCTTTTAAATTTTTTTTATGGTTTTGGTTGACCAGGTTGGGAAGTGATATAAATGTCCAGGTGTTTGCTGACTGACACGTGTAAGGTGGAAGTGAAAAGCAGTGATTCATGGCCGATATGCTTGGTAGGCTCTGTTGACAATCAATCAAACAGTATGTTTTATCACAACACTTGAAGATAACGTATGATGCTTGAAAGGGAATACACACTTAGGTTAGTACAATTTCTATTTGACTGTGCATCAGGAATCCTGAGACACACGCCCGGTTCTGAGTACTGATGTCATGCTCAAAAAAAAATCCCATTCCCTCTGCTTTGCGTAAGCAATGACCTGGGAATGTTCTACGTGAGTGAGGACTCCTTGTTCTGCGAAAGCGGAGACCTGGAACCTCCCTGATCCACGTACGTTTAAGATCACATTGTACATATATGATAAACCAAAAAGATGCCAATGTGCACAATCAAAAGAGACCCTCAAGTGTCCAAAACCCTTAGCCTTTGTCACTGATGAGAGCATTATTAAAAATGTTTCAAAAATTCAGTTGACTTTGTATATTATCCAACAAAACCTCCGTGATATATTCTTTCTTTTCTCAACCAAGTCTGGAGCATGATGTTGGGCTTAAGGAAAGGTGTCGTGAAAAAATGTTGTACGGAAGCCAGATGTACTTGATAGAGTGTACAAACTATACCTAGGACTTATGTGTATGACCTGGATAGATTTTCATAATTAATAAACTTGAAAATATAAATTGAAGTGATGAAACTGCCTGAGTAAGCGAAAGCGGCATGAGCTCAAAGATGGACCAATAATACCGGCAATCGTCTGAACACGTGAAGTAACTGAAGCTGAAAAGGGTTCCTCAGTCACAGACTATCTGGTATGATCCCTTATAATGCCTCTTCACTCAAAACTCAGTCAGTTAACATTTTTGTTTGTTTATTTGTTTAAATTTTATCTTAATTTCTGATTTTGTGTGTTTTGTCTTATTTTTATTTTTAGTAAAAGTTGCCAGACTATAAAACTCCCAGGCTTGACTTCAGGGGAAACTTTAAAAAAAATTGAACGGGATTAAAGTTGGGTGGTTTATTTAAGAAAAAAAATAAAAAAGGTTGTTTAGAGAAAATGAGTGTGTGTTAATATTTGGGTCTCAATTGCTTTCTTTTAAATCTTGAGGGGGTAAAATGAAAGTTTTTTTTTAAAAAAAATTTTGAAACAAAAGGGGAGAGCCGGCTCCTCAACCGTCACTCTCCCCCTCTTCTCTCCCAAAAACCCTAAAACCCACACCCACCATCGCCGATCATCACCACCACCCACTTCCGTCACCATCGCAAGCCACCACCACCCTCTCCTCTACCCTGCGACCACACCACTACCATCCCCATCAAAAATCATCACCGGACTGCCCCCAATCACCCACATTGCCACCGCCGCTGTCCCCCTTTGATCCACCGCCTCCGCCATTATCTGCAACCATCCAACACCACCAGTGTGGTCGGAATCCAACCCTGACCCGCCTCAGGTATCAATTTGAAGTTCTAAGTGTTGATGGCACCCCGACTGAAGTGCATAGCTAGACCCTTTAAGGAGCGACCCGAGTTTGTTTGATTTTTCTTGAAATTACTGGTTGGGACGGGTAATAAACTGTGATTGCAGGGGTTTGGGATTGTTGTTAAGTGTTAAAAGAAATAAAAATTGTGTAATTGTTGAAGTTACAGGTCTGGAACGAAGGTGACAAGGCTTTTCGATCGACCAGGGGCTTCTCGATCAGGCTGAGAAGCTTTTCGATCGGCCCCCAGTGCTTTTCGATCGTTGGTTACCGATGGCCTGAGGCTTCTCGGTCAGGAGACTAGGCTTTCCGATCGAAATCTACCCTTTCCGATCGGAGCTTAGGCTTTTCGATCGGGGAGTGCTCTTTTCGATCAAGAGCTTAGGCTTTTCGATCGAAGTTTGTGCTTTTCGATCAGGATTCTCGGTAACCAAGCAGTTTTTAGATCGGATGGATGCTTTTGGATCGGGAACCTAGTTCTCGATCGGAAAGGTACCTGATGATGTGTTTCAAATGGTTTTCTTCCAATTTTAAGCCGTTATGCTGCCCGTTTCTCAAAAATTCATATGACTGATAAATGTCTGTCTGTTTTTGGATTTTATCTGTGTTTGTGAGTGCAGGGACTTAGAGTTTGTTAAAGATCACAATACTGTAGCCTGTTTGCTGGATCCGCCAGCAGAATGCCGAGAGAAGTACCGGTCAATGATTGAAGGTCTAAAACGGTGCTGTCTACACTATGCCTTCACCGCAAATCCTGTCATCTGCAAGCGAATGCAACAGGAATTCTGGAAGACAACATATGTGTCTGATGATGAAAGCAGATCATAGCCAAGATACAAGCAACAGTAGTGGTTTTGACAGAAGAGAATTTCAGACAGGCCCTCAGACTAAAAGATGTTGTTGCTGATCCCATGGCCTTGGATAAAGGGATGGTTACCCAATGTTTAAAAGAAATGGGATACTACACAGTGTCTCCACTTACAATGAATGCTCTCCTTCCACCATACTGGAGAATGTTGGCTCACTATTTGCAAAAGTGCATAATTGCCAAGAAGAGTTCAACAGATCAATTAAACCAAGTGCACACGCATGCCATGGTGTCATTGGTCAGAGGGGTTCGTTTCAACTGGTCCAGGTTGATATTTGATGATGTCAAAGCTTTAGTTACCAGAGACAAGAAGTTTGCAGCTGTTCCAAGGTTCATCCAGTTGGCACTGATTCTAGATATCCAGCATTGAGAAAGACTAACGACACTCATGATACTAAGCCTATGGGTATTGAGGTTTTCACGATGATTAACCCCAAGAAGAAACTGACTGACAAAGTTCCTTTTGGTGACAAGTTTGGTCAGTTTGCTGAGATTGCACGAGAAGAGGTTCCAGCTGAGAGAAATGCTGTTGTTGAAGAGGAACACAATGTGCCTTCATCTCAGAAGAAAGTTATTGATCTTCCTGATGATACGGATTGGGAAGATTTTGATCTGGATGATGTGCGGATTGGTGCTTTGAATTTTAAAGGTGAAGAGAATATTAATTATGAAACATATCTTGATGACATTGATCTTGAGGAAGTTCAGACTGAGACTGCTGAGATTCCACTGATAAGAAAGAGGAAAGCCACAAAGGATCCTCCCCTCGGTGCTTCTTGTAGAGGCTAGATTATGAGGCTTGTATTATTAAATAAGTTGGGCTGGGCTTAGAGGGTTTCATTAGAATTATAGGCTAGTTTGCTATTGTATTTAGGCTAGTTTATGATTGGGTTTGGGTTTACTATTGGGTTTATGATCCACAAGGGGCCCAATAGTAAACCCATTGGGGTGCCTATATAAACCCCACTTGACCTCCTAATTAGGTGCTGCGAGTTTATGATTGAGAGGAGAGCCAATGAGGTGTTTATGATCGTAATCATAAACTAGAGAGAGAGTTCAAGTTTACGATTTCTTGTTTTGTACCCGAAAAGGTTTCTTGTGTGCAAAGATCAAGTTTTTAGCGTTTAATCATCGTATTCTTCGTGTTTCTTCTCTTCTCTATCTTGAATCAATCATAAACGAGGATTCTGCACTCGTTTGTGATAGCAATATCGCGATTTGGTAGATTTTCGGACCTACAATTGGTATCAGAGCTAAGAATCACTGATTCGAGGTTCTCACGATATTTGATTCAAGCTGTTTTCTGGGTTAAAGTGCTGGTTTTTGAAGATTTGAATGGTATTTGGTGTTTACGAGTTCTGCTGCTGCTGTTCTTCGTGTTTACGATCAATATTTCTGGGTTTCTTGGTGTTTGCGACTGCTACGGTTGAAGATCTTCATTGTTTGTGTGTTTACGAGTTCAAGATCCAATTTTTATCGTGTTTACGATCCGGCGAAGAGTGTTTACGACTGTACTTGTGTCGTAATCTGTGTTTACGACATTTTTGGATCGGAATTGAGAGTTTACGACTTGGGGTGATCGTTATCAGGCGATCGTAATCTGTGTTTACGACATTTTCTTATCGTATCGAGTGTTTACGATCCATCACGATCGGATTCGGTATTTACGATCCTGTTCGATCGGAATCGAGAGTTTACGATCAGGAGTTTACGATCCGGTGTTAACTCAATCGTAATCAAGTGTTTACGACCGGCCAGGCTGTCAAAAATCGTAAACGGGTGTTTACGATCGGAAATAGGGTTTTCAAATGAGAAGCAAAAGAGAAGCAAAAGAATGCTCGATGCTGGAAAGGAATTATCACTTGCTTTTGTAACTAGCCAAGTTGGGAAAGATAAAACGGGGTTTGGGTCAGGAAAGTCTGATAAGTCTCTGTCTGCGAACAACATCATTCCTCCAGTAGTTCCCAGAGACATTATAGGAATACTTCTTAGTGAGGATCAAGTTGAACGAACCAAATCTGATTATAAAAAAGCTGCTCCTCCTATTGATAGTGTCTTGATTGGAACTACACCATTGACTCAAGAGGAAATAGACAACGAGGCAAACATGACATATGGTGAAGGGAGAATAGAGGAGGTATCAAGAGATGATGCTGAGTGCCAGGAGTATAACAGATGTCATAGCTCTAAGTCTTATGATGCTGGGATAGAGTTGAAACCATACCCTAAAATTGAAACCCCATGCTTCAAAGTAATTGACGAAGTCAAAAGGGAAAAGGTGATCTTGACGACACGGCCTGAGGGGAAGATCTTTATGACATCTGGATCAATGTTTGACCAAGAACCATATGTAGGATATGAACTACCATCCTTCTCCTCCAAGTTCAAGGGAATAACCGATGAAGTGATAAGTGAACCTAAAGTTGAGAGGCCAAAGATCACCATCAAGCATCCAAGTATGAAACCAACAGCTGGAGTGAAGAATGAAAAACTCAAGGGAGTTGCTGTGTCTCCCATTTCTTCAGTTGGATCATGCAGTTGTTGTTATAATTGCAAGAATGGTGCTTCAACGTCAAAGAATCAAGGAAGCACAAAGACAGTAAAGACAAGTTCGACGCAGGCTTCGACAAACCAGCAGAAAGTCAAATCTGAAGCTGTTGTCAAACCAATGAAGCATACACAAGGCAAACTAGCTCCATATCAGCCACCGAAGACAAATGGGTACACGTCTGACTTCTATCTAAAGAAGCAAACTTATTTTAATTGTGGCATCGCTGGTCATATTGCTAGGAACTGCCTTTATCGCCCCTATGAACCCTATTTTCCGAAAAGTCAAAGGGTTTCATCTCAGGAGTCTGTGAAGTCTAAGCCGATGATGGTGCAGAAACCTAAGGCAATGAAGACTGTTACTCCTAAGGTTAAACCCTCTGATCAACATTGGGGTGCTGCCAAAGCTGAAAGAAAATCTTTAAACCAAAACAACAACTTTCCAAGTTACCAAAATTTTCAGAAAAAGGTGATGAAACCATTTTCAAAACAACCAAAGTCTGAAAAACCCAAGGTTACCTCTCCCAAGGTAACTAAAACTGTTTTGAAAAATGATTCTAAAATGAAGAAGGTTGAAATACCTAAAGTCACAACTCCAAAGGTGACTGAAACAAAAACTCTTTTGAAAAATGAATCTAAAATGAAGAAGGTTGAAATACCTAAAGTCACAACTCCAAAAGTGACTAAAACAAATGTTAAATCACCTAGAACTTGGAAACCAAAAATCAAGGCAACTCCATCACAACTTCCTGATTTCTCAAAGGGGATGTTCTTACAAGAAGTATCCTTTATTGATTCCTCAGGTGTACCCAGAAAAACAATGGCCTGGGTACCAATGGCTAACTAATCTCTCACTATGTGCAGGAACAGTCAAGGAGGATTATCACTAACGTTTTTATTACTAATTTGTTTGTTGATAAGTGATTGTTCCAGGCACAGTTTAGGAGACGTATCTTCATGACATGTCAAGTAATCTATAAATGGAAGGTATGTCTCATTGAGAGGTAAAAGGTCAAAATCAGCATGAAAGGTACTGTTCTTAACTTGGTTCTTTGAATGATGAGGCAAAAGGGTCTTTTGAGTCAAACCTACTTCATTAAATTTACAATTAAGCTGTTGATTGATTATGTGTTTGACTTCAAATGCAATGAAGTGTGCATGTCATGAAACCCAATTTTCTCAAAATTTTCAAACCAATACTTTGAAAGTTAGCTTGGCCAGATGTCTGCAAAATTTAGTGTTTTGTTCACTTAAGTGTGTTTGTGTGTTTTATTTTTATTGGTTAAAAAAAATGATGTTCACAAAATTGTGACATTAAAAATCAAAAAAGCAAGGGGAAGAAATGTAAAGATGAAGAAAAAGTTGACCCCTCAAAAATAGTGTGCTTTTCAATTTTTAATTGTTTGTGTCTTGTTTTTTGAGAAGTTTAGGGGAAGTAAAATGAATGCCCGGGTTGGAGATGGCTGACACGCGTAAGGCGGAAGTGAAAGGCAAGCTCCACGGTGATATGCTCGGTAGGCTCGACCTAAACTTATGACCTCCATTGAAAGTGCAGTGAACTTCAAAGATATATATGTTTAGATTCCCATCCCAGGTTGCATGGTTTAAAAGACTGAGTCCCAGCAAAAACGGGTTGAGAGTGGTAATTATGCCTAGTATTCACTCTCTCACACGCCATGTTTCTGCTATTATGACTACACCACATAAAAACAAGAAATGAAAAAGAAATGAAAAAAAAATGATGAAAAAGAAAAAAAGAATAAATAATCACTCAGTTGGTCTTCTTTGCGTGCTTAGCGGCCGACCTGATCACCAACTTATGGTTAATGAAAATAAGTGGTAGTCATAGCCGTGGTACATGGTTCCTCAAGCTGGGGGTTTGTGAATCCTCAATAAACTCTGAGGTTGGGTAGGTTTTGCTGTGTACGCTTGGGTGTGGGGACAATTAAACATGACGGTAATATTCTACTATATTAAGCATGACGCATTCGGTTGGGATTAAACGGGTTTGAGTTTAAAGCAGACAAACATACCGGCAATCACCTGGACTAGTCGAGTAACTGAAGCTGAAAAGGGTTCCTCAGTCAGATTCATATGGTTTGATCCCTTGTAAACTTTCTCATGTTTGGTTTGGTAAGTATCTGGTTAGTTTTTATCTTTCGTGTGTGATTCGTTAAGTTCTTTTTGGTGTGTTTTCGTCTTGGCCAGGTTGATTTGAGAAGTCAAAATGTGTTTTGCATGGGTTTTAATGCATGACAATATGCCCCCGACAGATCTTGACAAATTTTTAGGGGAAGGAGTATGGGATAATAAGTATTATCCAAAGGGAACTCGAGGATGATACTTATTATCTAATGGAAAAGACTTCCTCCGTCAGATCTTGACAAATTTTTAGGGGAAGGAGGGAGGATAATAAGTATTATCCGAAGGGAACTTGAGGATGATACTTATTATCTAATGAAAAGACTTTCATAATACATAGTATCTGAAGGGAACTCGAAGATAATATGTATTATCTCAGGGGAAGTCCTTAGCTGAGGGGAAGTTATCAGCTAAGGGGAAGTCTTTAGAGGTCTTGGGTTCAGGGGAAGTTTTATAGAAAACCCGTAATCTATATTAGGGTTTTTGGTTAAAATTTTGTTAATTTGAATCAACTGAACAGATGATAATTACCTCCTAACCCAAAGACCAGTCATCAAATGTCTGGTGGAGTATATTTTTTTTCAAATGTGTGTCAGACAGGTTGATGATAGAAAGATGTTGCTACTGCTCAAGTTAAAGAAACAGTCAGACAAGACTTCCATCTGAATAAGCAACTGTTCAAGGAAAGTTGTTGGTGTCTTTATAAGCTTCTAAAATATTATCAAAGAAGATGTTCACAAGCTTAGGGGAAGCAGAAGACTTCAAGTCTCGTTGAAGAAAGTGATGCGGAGAGCAGTCAGAGATCATGAAGATCCAAGTTCAACAATCAAATTCTTCAAAGTTAGGGGTTTTCAAAATTTCAACCCTCTAATTTTTGAAGATTCAAGACAGTTACCGAAGATTCACCAAGAACCAGTTCTTTCAATAGAAGCAAGTCAATGAGAATCCTCCATTTCATTAACTTGTTCATTTCAAGAAGTTCGAGCTGATGCTGATCAAGAGGAAGTCCCAAGTGCCCGTCATGAAACCCAATGAAGATTTTTGCGGAAAGAAGCTTCAATAACATCCATGCCAGCCAGTCAAGAAGAAGAAGTTCAAAGATCGAAGACTTTTAATATCACAAGCCTAGGGGAAGATTGTAGAGGCTAGATTATGAGGCTTGTAATATTAAATAAGTTGGGCTGGGCTTAGAGGGTTTCATTAGAATCATAGGCTAGTTTGCTATTGTATTTAGGCTAGTTTATGATTGGGTTTGGGTTTACTATTGGGTTTATGATCCACAAGGGGCCCAATAGTAAACCCATTGGGGTGCCTATATAAACCCCACTTGACCTCCTCATTAGGGGCTGCGAGTTTATGATTGAGAGGAGAGCCAATGAGGTGTTTATGATCGTAATCATAAACTAGAGAGAGAGTTCAAGTTTACGATTTCTTGTTTTGTACCCGACAAGGTATCTTGTGTGCAAAGATCAAGTTTTTAGCGTTTAATCATCGTATTCTTCGTGTTTCTTCTCTTCTCTATCTTGAATCAATCATAAACGAGGATTCCGCACTCGTTTGTGATAGCAATATCGCGATTTGGTAGATTTTCGGACCTACACTTCTGCTACTGAAGATTTGACTGATGAAGTAGAGACTGCTAGAAAACACTCTGAAGAAGCACCAAGAGATCCTAGAAGGAGAAGATTGGATCCTCGTGTGCCACCAGTCACTAGTACTAGTGCTGGTCAATCGTCTTCACAACCCACTGCCCAACACAAAGGGAAGGCAATAGAAACACCAGAGTTCCGGTTGGAGAAGGAACTTAGAGCTGAAATTGCTGAGTTGATGGCCCAGGACACTGCCCAAAGTGAGCTAATTGGAGATCTTGTTGACATACAGAAAATGCATACTACTGAACTGGAGAATCAGAAGAAGGTCAACAGACAGTTTTCAAGTCAGCTTAAAGAGTTGCACAGAATGATAAAAACAACTTACTTCAGCTGGTTCAAGTAAGTCAAAGAAAGACGACAAAGGAGATCCTGAAAACAAAGAGGGGAGCTCAGGTGCTTGTGGTTCTTCACAATCATCAGTGTTTGACTTTGAATCAGATATCCCTGAAGCTTCGGACCCAGTATTCCCTGAAGCTGCTGATAAAGACACAAGAGACAGAGACTACATGACAGTGCCAGCTTCAGAATTTGATGGAGGTTGGGAGGCTCAGACGTATGCTTATCCTCCTGAAAGGTATTTGATCCAACTGGGAGAGCATTATCATGACAAAAGGGGAATCACTACAGAAATTAAAGCCTGGATGTTTGATGCGGAGAAGAATATGTTTGTTGTGAGAAGAAAGGGCCAGTATCCTCTTGAATATTACAAAAGTTGGACCCAGTTTTATTCATGGACGAATGTGGATCTGATGATGCTGTATAAGGCCCCGTTCACAAACCCATCACAAAATGAGCAGGCTAAGTACTTTTACAGAAAATTGGAGAATGCAGTGCTTAGCAAATTTAGAAGGTTTGAAGACTTTCCTCACAAGAAGTCATATGTGAAAAAATACAGAGGTGTGTTCAAGTGGGATGGGAAGAAAAATGTGGATGGAAAGAAGAGTGTGTCAGGACCAGATTTGAGCAAAATGTTCTCATATGATTCATCACACAAGTGCGGAAATCATGTGTGATGGTCAATTCTGGATGAACTGCATCAATGCTCACTCATTGATGATTACTAAATCTCAAGAACACACACTAACACCAAGAACACACACACAAATGCTCTCTTGAAGAATAATCCAGGAGTGCCGTCCCTCAATACGGCTTTCTCAACTATATATATACTACAAGAGAGCATAGGACAAAAAGAATGTTTGACACACACAATCATTGCCTAGAATTCAGCAAAATATTCTATCAGCACAGACAAGTTCGCTAGGAATTAGACAAGTTCGCTAAGCATGAACAAGTTCACTAATCAAGTTCGCTAAGTGTAAACAAGTTCGCTAACAAGTCCGCTAAGCATAAACAAGTTCGCTAACAAGTTCGCTAAGAACAGACAAGTCCGCTACCAAGTTCGCTAAGAGCAAAACAAGTTCGCTAAGTTTAGAAACAAGTCTGCTAAGTAATCAAGTCCGCTAGGAACAAATCAAGTACGCTAAGACAAACTTTGAACAAATATGATAAGTGTTAAACAAGTCCGCTAAGTACAATTATCAGAAGTTCGCTAAGAGGAAAAACAAGTATGCTAGATTCATAAACAAAATGTTTCTAAGTACAAATTCAAAGTCATTTACAAATCAAAGTATCTAATCTAGATAGGACATCAAAAAGGTCTTCACCAGCAATACTCAACGGTGAATAGTTTGTGTTGCCAACAAAATAGGTTCCAACAATTTCCACCCTTGTTGGCAATGCAAACCCTTGAACCTAAGAAACTTAACCGAGCAGCTTGAGCAGGAATCTCCAGTTTTCTCTAGCTGCCTCTTTATCTTTGTCAGAAAGTACTTTAATTCCCATATCGTACAGCCTCCATAGATCTTGCCAGACAAGCTTTTTTAGGTCATTGAAGTTGTTCAGCTCGACCAATCTTCTTGCCTTATCAAGGATGACACTCATTCCATGTTCTTCTATCAACCAGCAATTTGCATTCCTTAGGAGTTTAGCGTCAATTGTGAGTTTACCCATACCTGCAAGCCTTGTACACCACCAATTTAAGAACATCAAAAAATAGTTGGCGTTATAGCATTCATAGGGTCTCAGTTGAACCGGGATGGTCCGCATCTTCTCATAATATATCAGCTTCAAATAGGATCTTGAGAGTAGTCTGAGTTCTATTGCTGCAAATATTCTGATAGACTCAACACCGACTCTTTCAATCACTAGTTCATGAGTCATTCCGTTGTAGTACCAACTGTTTATTGGAGCAACTTTCTGATTCCCTGGGATAGTCTTTGTCTTCACCTCCTTCCCAATATCTTTGAACATTCCCCGATGAGGGGCACGGAGACGTCTTTTCTCTTCAGCAATCCGAGCCTTTCTCTCTTCTTCAGGATTCTGATTGAATTTCTTGTCCTCATAAGCAGATTTGATCAAGAAGGCAGCTCGAATACCCTTTATATGGTTAGAGTGGTTTACCAATTCCAGGTACTTCAGCTGTTCGAGCTCCCAAGAGAACAAGCTGAGAAGAGCTTTGAAATCTCCGAAGATTTGCACATATCTGTTCCGCCTTTTTACCAGGAATGCATCAAAGGCCTCATCATATTTCCATCCCAAGATTTTCATCCCATGATTCACCTTTGGGTTGCTTGGCATTTTCCTTAAGTTCTTGGCAGCAAATTGTTGCATAGCCTTTAGGTTTGGTGCCATCTTTTCCCATTGATCATAGATGGGAGGATTGTCTTCCTTTTGAGTGCTTCAGCCCGTTCTTGCTCTCTGAGTCTGATCCTTTCAAGCTTTGCCAGACATCCTGTCTTTCGATACTCTTCCACAAACTCTCGCAGACCTTTAAGCTTCTTTCTGTTGTAAGCCTTCTTATCAATATTCTTGAATCTGCAATAGTTGCGGAGTGCTTTAAAAGTCATCCTGTTGGTAGTGGCTGTTTTGGTCAAAAATTCACAAAGAATTTCGTATTCCAAACTTAGAATGTGAGGTAGTGTGCTTGTTAATATGCTTGAAATGTAAAGCTGAACACAAGGATGCAACGAGAGAAAAATCCAGGATCCTTCGAGTTGCCTCTAGGAATCCCAACCCAAAAACCTCGGGAGCCGGCCTGAAGAGCCTGCTTCCTCACAATTTTATTGATAGGAAACTGAAAATTACAAGTATTTTGGAGGTATAATCGATCAAGCTAAGTGTTACAGAGATCGTATGCTATCAGAGTTAAAGTGTGAAAGAGTTGTGTGTGTCCCTATTCGTATTCCAAACTTAGAATGTGAGGTAGTGTGCTTGTTAATATGCTTGAAATGTAAAGCTGAACACAAGGATGCAACGAGAGAAAAATCCAGGATCCTTCGAGTTGCCTCTAGGAATCCCAACCCAAAAACCTCGGGAGCCGGCCTGAAGAGCCTGCTTCCTCACAATTTTATTGATAGGAAACTGAAAATTACAAGTATTTTGGAGGTATAATCGATCAAGCTAAGTGTTACAGAGATCGTATGCTATCAGAGTTAAAGTGTGAAAGAGTTGTGTGTGTCCCTATTGATCGAATCCTCAATTTATATAACGAATACAATGGTAACAAACTTTCCGAGATTCCCGGGATCCTATTATCCAACTAATTCGACCGTTAAGGGCCTCTTCGTTCACTAGGTCAACGATCTTCTTTTAGCTGGAGCGTAAGTTTCGGAGGTAGTTGATGATTTCGTCGAAACCTGGTCAAATAAACACGTGGCTAACCTGAGGGTTAGTTAAAAATAAATAAATCAGGATACCTGGATGAATGGGATTCCCAGACGATAATAGGATTCCTGCACTGCGTGAGCTTCCTGCGAGCATCCTAAAAATACACCCTCAACAATTGCCCCTTCGATTTCTCGGCGCCTCAAGGTAATCATGACTTTTTCTTTAAATAGAAGGATTTCACCAAAAGATTCTCACCGTCTTCTTCACATAACCTCTCGAGCTTCTCCGATTATTCCAGGTCAATCCCTCATTCGTCTTCTCACTTTCTTCTCATTTTTCGGCCATGGCCAAGAAAAACACACGGTCGTCTTCTTCGCTAAGCTCTCCGATTATCGAAGATTTCCACGATCAGGGGTATATCATCCCCTGTGAGGAAGAAACTTGTACCTTCGGCAATCGCGACATTCTCGAGTTGAAGAATTCTGGCATCTTTCCGCCGGATGCTGTTTTCCGACCTTTTGATTCCCTTACCAAGTCCGACTTCATGTCCACAACTTGGGTCTGTTTCATGTACTACCCTTTTTCGCTCGGAATGACATTCCCCTTTCCGGAGCTTATCACTCAGTTTTTCAAGACCACCCGACTTTCTTACTCCCATACCATGCCGATGGTCTGGAGGATTTTGTATTCTCTGGATCAGTTGAACCAAACCAGGAATCTCGACATTGGGATTCCTGATATCTGTGAAGCGTATAAGCTAAGAACCCATGGTTGTAGCCGGTTTGTTCTCCAGGCTCGTACCTCCACCTCCCAGTTGATTCCCCGAGCTTCCCACAATGACCATGACTGGAAGAAGTGCTTTTTCTTCGTCAAACGACACTCGATTCCTGGGGGGATGGAGTTACCGTTGAAGTGGGTTGAGAAGGGTAGGATATTGAATTTCTTGTTGTTGCTGATTTTCCAATATGTTTCTAACTTTTTTGTTGTTTTCTTTTTTGCAGTACCCAGGTTTGAGAATCTCATTAAGAAGCAGCCTGATTTCAAGAAGCTTGAAGCAATTTACCGGATTCCTGCCAGCGAGAGAGCCCTGGTTCTTGAAGCAACAGCTAGCGAAAACACCTACTCAGCCGACCACACTCCGCCATGTCTGGTAAGTCTTTGCAGGATTCTGAATTGTTTACTTATTCGAGCACCCTGGATACTAATAACCTGTTTCTGTTCGCAGCTCCCAAATCAACCACCTCATTTTCCCTGAAGGATCTTGACAGTCTGCTCAAGATCAAGAAAGAACAGCTTGAGCATCCCACCATCCCCAAGCCGCCTGTAAGCCGACCAAAGGCTTCGGTTTCTAAGAAGCGGAAAGCCCCTGAAACTCCTGCAGCTCGCGTGGTGTACCTGGAAAGCTTCGAAGATCTTGCCTCTTCCGAGGTCAGCAACAAGATCCTCTCGATGCAGACCATGATCAACCTGGTAAGAAGCTCATATAGTTTCATGTTAGTTTCATACCTGTTACAGCTGCTGATCAGGATTCCCATTTGTGTAGGGTATTGAGAAGCTGAGCACCCAGGCTATGGACATGGAGCGGAAGCTTGCTGAGGCCAACGATAAGATCCAGGCCCAAGCCGGCACTGCTAAGGGTAAAACCCTGTTCTACGAGCATAAGCTCGCTAAGCAGCGTCAAACCCTGGAAGCTAAGATGGCCACATATGCTGAAATAGGCCAACTCTCGGCAGCCCGGAGCGTCCTGGAATGCAAAATCCAGATGGCTGAAGAAGCTGAAGCAGCTGGCTTCCAAGTGCCAGGTTGGGACATCGCAGGCTGGAAACTAGTCTTGGAATCATTGGGAGGAGATGGTGATGTGGAAGGAAAAGATGGGAATGATGGTGGCTCCTCAAAAATGGTTCCGGATTCTCCAGTGGCGATGAAAAGGGCTTATGTGTTGGAGCTGGGAGAGGACAAGAAGCTGGAGGATGTGGTGAAACAGGCGGAGGAGGAGAAGACAGTGGGCGATGAGGAAAATGCAACGGTCTGAGCCCACTTTTTTATGTTTTTTGGTGGTTTGTTAGGTGAAAACATTGTCATTTTCCTGTAATGAACAAGTAATAGACAACAATGGTAGGGATCCTAGTGGAGGGATCTTGTGTTTACAAGACGAAACCAGGATTCCTAAAAACAATCTTTTGACCATCGAGCTTCTCAAGTAAAGGGATCCTGAGGTTTTCAGGACGTTTGCGAAGCTCGAAACCTTTAGTAGTTAAATAATATCGGTATCTTTTGGCTTCTCATGTTATGATTTGTATTGAAATTTTCATAGATAGGATTGGTTTACAAAGATTATCAAGAAGTTTAAAAATAACTTATAAGTTGAAAAACCATTAGGGATTTAAATGACTGAATAAATTAGGATTCAATCTTAACAAGAACTTAAGTTACCTGTCCTCCATAATTTACCTCAATCGACTTCTCGATTCAAACAATTGTCTGTTCTTTCACCTCGTTTGGGATTCCTACGGGAATCCTGAATATACTTTTCTCGGCACTTGCCTCAATTTCCTCCAGAACCTGAAACAATCTTAAGAAGCTTCTTGGCCTCCGGCCGAAGCTAATGCTTATGAGAGTAAGTTAAGTTTAAAAATAAGCTGGGGATAAACCCGGGATTCTTGGGACTAAGCCAAAACTGGGGACAAGCCCGATAAACTTGGGACTAAGCCAAAACTGGGGACAAGCCCATACGTATGTGACATGAAAATGCCAAAACCTTAGATAACACGTCAGTGTTATAAACCTTGCGAATCCTCCCAGCAGCTTCCAGTGACAAGATTGTCAGCCACCCCTGGAGTGGATTGGTCCGACCACCTTTAGCATACTGGGGGATAACGTGCGCTACTGGCGAGGGTCGTGCGCTACTGGCGATTACCCAAACTTAGGAGAGGAGTCAGCCTCTCAAACCTTAGAAGGTATGCAGGATACCTTAAACGTAGGAGAGGTGGCCAACCTCTAACTGGGGATATACCCAAAATTCTCTAGGATTCTCAAAATCTGCAAAACACTCAATGCTTGGTGAGGGGTGGGTGTTAGCTTAGCTAACACCACTCCGATGCTTAATTCAGTAATGAGTCATAAAAATAATAAGAATAAATTGAAATTGGATTAGTATACGTACCTTGGAATAGTTAGGCAGTGAGTATCCTTGGGATTCTGCCTGAGATTCTCAATGGGATTCTCACATAAAATACGCTTTAAGATGGATGACATTCCAAGCTCTTGGCAGAGGTTCTCCTTCCATATTTACCAAACGGTATGCCCCCTTCCCTTCCTCAAAATCTATAAGGTAAGGGCCTTCCCACTTGGGTGCTAACTTCTCATCAGCAGGATTGGTAGTATTCTGAAAAGCCTTCCTCAAGACAAAATCACCTACTTGAAATCTTCTTAGCCTGGTATTCTTGTTATAAGATTTTGCTATCCGCTGCTGGTAAGACGTCATCCGGATTCTGGCCATATCTCTGAGCTCCTCAACTATTTCGAGATCCTGAAGGAGATTCTGGCTGTTGGTTTCAGGATTTTGGCAGTTGACTCTGGCTGTTGGGAGTACCATCTCTGTAGGAATTACAACTTCTGCCCCAAACACTAACGAGAATGGCGTTTGGCCAGTAGCATTTTTAGGTGTGGTTCTATCTGCCCAAAGGACAAATGGCAGCTCCTCAGCCCATTTCCCTTTCTTGGAGCCCAGCTTCTTCTTGAGGTTGTTGATTATGATCTTATTGCTGGATTCTGCCTGCCCATTAGCCTGAGGGTGGACAAGTGTTGAAGTGATCATCTTGATGCCCCAGCTTTCACAAAAGCTTGTAGTTCTCTTGCCTCTAAACTGGGAGCCATTGTCGCATATGATTTCTGCCGGAATCCCAAATCTGGTGAGGATGTTCCTTTTGATGAAGGATATCACTTCTTTTTCTCTCACTTGAACATAGGCTTCTGCTTCAATCCACTTGGAGAAGTAATCCGTCATGGCAAGCATAAACACCTTTCCTCCAGGGGCCTTTGGCAGCTTACCCACAATATCCATACCCCACTTCATGAAAGGCCATGGGGAAACTATTGGATGCAGATGCTCAGCGGGTTGATGGAGGATATTGCCATGCCTTTGAAAAGCATCGCATTTCTGTGAGAAGCTCGCAGCATCCTTCTTCATGGTTGGCCAATAATACCCGAATCTGAGAATTTTAGAGAACAAAGCCCTGCCCCCGGTATGGTTCCCACAATCTCCACTATGAATGTCTTCAAGCACCTGAAGAGCTTCTGATTTCTCTAGGCACCTTAAGTAGACACCTGCAAGAGATCTTCTATATAGGGTATTGTTAATAACAGTATAGGGTACTACCTTTGTGCGAAAAGCCCTGGGATTTTCACCCTTGGGAATCTCCCCATCCTCGAGATACTTCTTGATTGGGTAAGTCCAGGATTCCCAAGCATCTTTAGGATTCTCAACGTCTGTGCCTGCATTATTGTCAATAGCTTGAGATTCCTGTAGAGCTATCGCTGGCGTCAGGATGTGAGTTATTGGAATCTTGACATCCTCAGGAATCCTGAGCGATGAAGCCAAGTTTGCCAAGGCATCAGCTTCTGCATTATCTTCTCTTGGTACCTGCGAAATGCTAAAACTTTCAAAAAATAGAGACAATTTTTTAACAATTTCAAGATATTTGATTAGGTTCTCCCCTCTCACTACATAAGATCCATTAAATTGGTTAGTCAATAAGAGAGAATCAACAAACACTTGTATAGATAGGACCCCCATATCCCTAGCAAGCTGTAATCCAGCAATTAAAGCTTCATATTCAGCTTCATTGTTGGTAGCCTGGAATTCACAGGATATGGATAGAAGTATTATGTCCCCCAGTGGCGATTTTAGCAGGATTCCCAGCCCTGTTCCTCTGACATTTGAGGAGCCGTCAGTGTAGAGGATCCAGTCTTCCTTGAGCTTCTCGAGCTGCCGGACTTCCTTTTCAACTTCAGGTTCAATGTCGCTGCTGAAATCCTCCACAAAGTCAGCTAATGCTTGGGACTTGATTGCCGTTCTTGGTTCATATTTGATGTCGTAGGCACTCAGATTGACTGCCCACTTAGCCATCCTTCCTGACCTTTCCGACTTCCTGAGAACTGCCTTGATAGGATAGTTAGACATCACAATTATAGTATGGGTTTCAAAATAATGTCTAAGTTTAGTGGAAGCCATTATAAGAGATAGAATTAATATTTCAAGGTGAGAATACCTGGATTCTGCGTCTAGCAGAGTTTTACTTACATAATATACCGGATGCTGCTGACCTTGATGGTCTTTTACCAGGACTGCACTGATTGAGCTTCCGGAAACAGCGAGATATAGATATAGTGGCTCCCCATCTTCTGGTTTCATTAGCAACGGGGCTGCTGACAGGTAGTCTTTCAGGAACTTCAGGGCTTCTTCATGCTTCTCATTCCATTCGAATTTCTTATTTTTCCTCAGGATATCATAGAAATCCTGACTCTTTTCTGAGGATCTTGAAATGAACCTGTTGAGTGCTGCGATTCTTCCTGTGAACCTTTGTACCTCTTTTACATTCGATGGGGACTTCAAATTTAGGATTGCCTTGATCTGCTCTGGGCTCGCTTCGATCCCTCTTTCGGTAACCACGTATCCTAAGAATTTTCCAGCTCGCACCCCAAAGTGGCATTTGGAGGGGTTGAGCTTCATGTTATACTGATCAATGATATCGAAGGCCGTTTGGAGATCCCTGGCATGATCTTCTGCTTTTTTGGATTTCACCACCATGTCATCTATGTAGACTTCCATCGTGTCCCCCAGTTGTTCTTTGAACATCATATTTACGAGCCTCTGGTAGGTGGCACCTGCATTTCTTAAACCAAAGGGCATAGCAGTGTAACAATATATACCTGTTGGAGTCATAAAAGCCGTATGCTCCTGATCACATGGTTCCATCTGAATTTGTTGGAATCCTGCCGAGGCATCCATGAAGGTGAGCATCTCGTGACCAGCCATGGCATCCACCATAGCATCAATATGGGGAAGTGGAGATGGATCCTTAGGACATGCTTTGTTCAAGTCTGTGTAATCAACACAAACTCTCCACTTTCCATTCTTCTTCTAGACCACCACCACATTTGCTAGCCACCTAGGATATTTGACTTCTCTGATCATCTTTGTTTTGAGAAGCTTGTCAACTTCCTCTTGGATGATTATATTCTTCTCTGGAGCGAACTTCCTCCTTTTTTGCTGTATAGGCATGAAAGAAGGATCTAAACCAAGTTTATGAGTAATTACATGTTTAGGGATACCTGTCATATCTTCATGCTTCCAGGCGAAAGTTGAAGTTCTGGCTTTGAGAAGCCGGAATAATTCCTGCTCAACATTTGTTGGGATGCTTGTTCCCACGAGCACCTTAATTTCAGGATTCCCAGGGTCTAGAGGCACTTCTTTGACATCGAGCTCCCTGTTCTCCTGTACTTCAGGTGCCTTTTTCTGTAATTGTTATCCCTTCGTCACCTTGGTGGTGTTCTTTATCGAAGTTGAATAACAGTTCTTGGCTTCCTGCTGGTCGCTTTCAATTCTTACAACTCCCCAGGGTGTAGGAAGCTTGATACATTGATGATAGGTTGAAGGGACTGCCTTCATCTTGTGAATCCATGGCCTGCCAAGAATAATATTGCAACAAGAGAGAGAATCTATAACACATAATTTTTGCATAGAGTTTACCCCTCTATGTATACCGGTAATCTGATATCCCCAACGGTGCTTTTAGTTTCACCGCTGAAGCCAACCAGGACTGAGGATCTTGCAACTATTTCAGTTTCAAGATCCTCAGTCCTAGTTGGCTTCGGCGGTGAAACTAAAAGCACCGTTGGGGATATCAGGCTGCCGGTATATATAGAGGGGGTAAACTCTATGCAAAAATTTTGTGTTATAGATTCTCTCTCTTGTTGCAATATTATTCTTGGCAGGCCATGGATCCACGAGATGAAGGCAGTCCCTTCAACTTATCACCAATGTATCAAGCTTCCTACACCTTGGGGAGTTGTAAGAATTGAAAGCGACCAGCAGGAAGCTAAGAACTGTTATTCGACTTCGATGAAGAACACCACTAAGGTGACGAAGGGATAGCAATTACAGAAAAAGGCACCTGAAATGCAGGAGGACAGGGAGCTGGAAGTCAAAGAAGTGCCTCTAGACCCTGGGAATCCTGAAATCAAGGTGCTCGTGGGAACAAGCATCCCAACAAATGTTGAGCAGGAATTATTCCAGCTTCTCAAAGCCAGAACTTCAACTTTCGCCTGGAAGCATGAAGATATGACAGGTATCCCTAAACATGTAATTACTCACAAACTTGGTTTAGATCCTTCTTTCAGGCCTATACAGCAAAAAAGGAGGAAGTTCGCTCCAGAGAAGAATATAATCATCCAGGAGGAAGTTGACAAGCTTCTTAAAACAAAAATTATCAGAGAAGTCAAGTATCCTAGATGGCTAGCAAATGTGGTGGTGGTCCAGAAGAAGAATGGAAAGTGGAGAGTTTGCGTTGATTACACAGACTTAAACAAAGCCTGTCCTAAGGATCCGTTTCCACTTCCCCATATTGATGCTATGGTGGATGCCACGGCTGGTCACGAGATGCTCACCTTCATGGATGCCTCGGCTGGATTCCAACAAATTCAGATGGAACCATGCGATCAGGATCATACGGCTTTTATGACTCCAACAGGTATATATTGTTACACTGCTATGCCCTTTGGTTTGAGAAATGCAGGTGCCACCTACCAAAGGCTCGTTAATATGATGTTCAAAGAGAAACTGGGGGACACGATGGAAGTCTACATAGATGACATGGTAGTGAAATCCAAAAAAGCTGAAGATCATGTCAGGGATCTCCAAACGGCCTTCGATATCATTGATCAGTATAACATGAAGCTCAACCCCTCTAAGTGCCACTTTGGGGTGCGAGCTGGAAAATTCCTAGGTTACATGGTTACCGAAAGAGGGATCGAAGCAAGTCCAGAGCAGATCAAAGCGATCCTAAATTTGAAGTCCCCATCGAATGTTAAAGAAGTACAAAGGTTGACAGGGAGAATCGCAGCACTCAACAGGTTTATTTCAAGATCCTCAGAAAAAGCAAGGATTTCTACGATATCCTGAGGAAAAATAAAAAATTCGAATGGACTGAGAAGCATGAAGAAGCTCTAAAATGCCTAAAAGACTACCTGTCAGCAGCCCCGTTGTTAATGAAACTAGAAGATGGGGAGCCACTATATTTATATCTCGCTGTTTCTGGAAGCTCAATCAGTGCAGTCCTGGTAAAAAATCATCAAGGTCAGCAGCATCCGGTATATCATGTAAGTAAAACTCTGCTAGACGCAGAATCCAGGTATTCTCACCTGGAAAAGTTAATTTTATCTCTCATAATGGCTTCCACTAAACTTAGACATTATTTTGAAACCCATACTATAATTGTGATGTCTAACTATCCTATCAAGGCAGTTCTCAAGAAGCCGGAAATGTCAGGAAGGATGGCTAAGTGGGCAGTCAAACTAAGTGCCTACGACATCAAATATGAACCAAGAACAGTAATCAAATCCCAAGCATTAGCTGACTTTGTGGTGGATTTCAGCAGTGACATTGAACCAGAAGTTGAAAAGGAAGTCCAGCAGCTTGAGAAGCTTAAGGAAGACTGGATCCTCTATACTGACGGCTCCTCAAATGTCAGAGGAACAGGGCTGGGAATCCTGCTAAAATCGCCACAGGGGGACATAATACCTCTATCCATATCCTGTGAATTCCAGGCTACCAACAATGAAGCTGAATATGAGGCTTTAATTGCTGGATTACAGCTGGCTAGGGATATGGGAATCCTATCTATACAAGTGTTTGTTGATTCTCTCTTATTAACTAACCAATTTAATGGATCATATGCAGTGAGAGGGGAGAATCTGATCAAATATCTTGAGATTGTTAAAAAATTGTCTCTATTTTTCGAAAATTTTAGCATTTCGCAGGTACCAAGAGAAGATAATGTAGAAGCCTATGTTTAAGTAAGAGAGAAAGAAGTGATATCCTTCATCAAGAGGAACATCCTCACTAGATTTGGGATTCCGGCAGAGATCATATAATGGCTCCCAGTTTATAGGCAAGAGAACAACAAGCTTTTGTGAAAGCTGGGGCATCAAGATGATCACTTCAACACCTGTCCACCCTCAGGCTAATGGGCAGGCAGAATCCAGCAATAAAATCATCATCAACAATCTCAAGAAGAAGTTGGGCTCCAAGAAAGGTAAATGGGCTGAGGAGATGCCATTTGTCCTTTGGGCAGACAGAACTACACCTAAAAATGCTACTGGCCAAACGCCATTCTCGTTAGTATTTGGGGCAGAAGCTGTGATTCCTACAGAGATGGTACTCCCAACAGCCAGAGTCAGTTGCCAAGATCCTGAAACCAACAGCCAGAATCTCCTTCAGGATCTCGAAAAAGTTGAGGAGCTCAGAGATATGGCCAGAATCCGAATGACGTCTTATCAACAGCGGATAGCGAAATCTAATAACAAGAACACCAGGCTGAGAAGATTCCAAGTAGGTGACTTGGTCTTGAGGAAAGCTTTTCAGAATACTACCAATCCTGCTGATGAAAAATTGGCACCCAAGTGGGAAGGCCCTTACCTTATAGATTTTGAAGAAGGAAAGGGGGCATATCGTCTGATAAATATGGAAGGAGAACCTCTGCCAAGAGCTTGGAATGCTGTCCACCTTAAAGCGTATTTTATGTGAGAATCCCATTAAGAATCTCAGGCAGAATCCAGA
The DNA here is from genome assembly GCA_039602395.1 of Deinandra increscens subsp. villosa. Lineage (NCBI taxonomy): Eukaryota > Viridiplantae > Streptophyta > Magnoliopsida > Asterales > Asteraceae > Deinandra > Deinandra increscens. Next base: position 68,910,938 of record JBCNJP010000007.1, read on the forward strand.
GGATCCTCACTGTATAAAGAATCCAAGGTACGTATACTAATCCTATTTCAATTTATTCTTATTATTTTTATGATTCATTACTGACTTAAGCATCGGAGTGGTGTTAGCTAAGCTAACACCCATCCCTCACCAAGCATTGAGTGTTTTGCAGATTTGAGAATCCTAGAGAATTTTGGGTATATCCCCAGTTAGAGGTTGGCCACCTCTCCTACGTTTAAGGTGTCCCGCACGCCTTCTAAGGTTTGAGAGGCTGACTCCTCTCCTAAGTTTGGGTAATTGCCAGTAGCGCACGACCCTCGCCAGTAGCGCACGTTGTCCTCCAGTATGCTAAAGGTGGCCGGACCAGTCCACTCCAGGGGTGGCTGACAATCTTGTCATTGGAGGCTGCTGGGAGGATTCTCAAGGTTTATAACACTGACGTGTTATCTAAGGTTTTGGCATTATCATGTCACATACGTATGGGCTTGTCCCCATTTTTGGCTTAGTCCCAAGTTTATCGGGCTTGTCCCAAGTTTTGGCTTAGTCCCAAGAATCCCGGGTTTATCCCCAGCTTATTTTTAACTTGTTTACTCTCGGAAGTATTAGCTTCGGCCGGAGGCCAAGAAGCTTCTCAAAATTGTTTCAGGTTTTGGAGAAGGTTAAGACAAATGCTGAGAAAAGTGCGTGTAGGATTCCCGTAGGAATCCCAAATCAGGTGAAAGAAGATATGATTGTTTGAAATCGGAAAATCGACTAAGGTAAAATTCAAAGGTCAGTTTTTACTGTTTAATCTTGAAGACTAACCTATTATATTATTTAAGTCTCGAATAGTTTTCCAACATACAAGTCATTTTTTAAGATTCTTACTAATATTTGTAAACCAATCCTATCTGTGGAAATTTCAATACAAATCACAACATGAGAAGCCAAAAGATACTAATATTATTGATAATCATGAAAGGTTGTGAGCTTCTCAAGCTTCGTCCTGAAAACCTCAGGATCCCTCCACTTGAGAAGCTCGAAGGTCAAAAGATTGTTTTTAGGAATCCTGGTTTCGTCTTGTAAACACAAGATCCCTCCACCAGGATCCCTACCATTGTTGTTTGTTACTTGTTCATTACAGGAAATAGAAAATGTTTCACCCAACAAACCACCAAAAAACATAAAAAAGTGGGCTCAGACCGTTGCATTGTCCTCATCGCCCACTATCTTCTCCTCCTCCGCCTGCTTCACCACATCCTCCAGCTTCTTGCCTTCTCCCAGCTCCAACACATAAGCCCTTGTCATCGCCACCGGAGAATCCGGAACCATTTTTGAGGAGCCACCATCATTCCCATCTTTTCCTTCCCCATCGCCATCTCCTCCCAATGATTCCAAGACTAGCCTCCAGCCTGCTATGTCCCAACCCGGAACCTGAAAGCCAGCCGCTTCGACCTCTTCTGCCATCTGAATTTTGCATTCCAGGACGCTCCGGGCAGCCGAGAGTTGGCCGATTTCAGCATCAGCGGCCATTTTGGCTTCCAGGGCTTGACGCTGCTCAGTGAGCTTATGCTCATAGAGAAGGGTCTTACCCTTAGCAGTTTCGGCTTGAGCCTGGATCTTCTCGTTGGCTTCGATGAGATTCTTCTCCATGTCCATAGCTTGGAAGCTCAGCTTCTCGACACCCTACACAAACAGGAATCCTGATCAACAGCTGTAACAGGTATGAAACTAACATGAAAATTGTATGAGCTTCTTACCAGGTTGATCATGGTCTGCATCGAGAGGATCCTGTTGCTGACCTCGGAAGGGGCAAGATCTTTAGAGGTTTCCAGGTACACCACGGGAGCTGCTGGAACTTCAGGGGCCTTTCTCTTCTTGGAAGCCGAGGCCTTTGGTCGGTTGACAGGCGGCTTGGAGACGGTGGGATGCTCGAGTTGTTCCTTCTTCACTTTGAGGAGACTGTCAAGATCCTTCAGGGAAAATGAGGCGCTGGATTTGGGAGCTGCGAACAGAAACAGGTTATTAGTATCCAGGGTGCTCGAATAAGTAAACAATTCAGAATCCTACGAAGACTTACCAGACATGGCGGGAGTGTGGTCGGCTGAATAGCTATTTTCGCCTGCTGTTGCTTCAAGAACTAGGGCTCTCTCGCTGGCAGGAATCCGGTAGATTGCTTCGAGCTTCTTGAAATCAGGCTGCTTATTGATGAGACTCTCAAACTTAGGTGCTGCAAAAAAGAAAACAACAGAAAAGTTAGACACATATCGGAAAATCAGTAACAACAAGAAACATCAATATCCTACCCTTCTCAACCCACTTCAACGGCAACTCCGTCCCCCTAGGAATCAAGTCTCGTTTGACGAAGAAAAAACGCTTCTTCCAGTCATGGTCATTGTGGGAAGCTCGGGAAATCAACTAGGAGGTGGAGGTACGAGCCTGGAGAACAAACCGGCTACAACCATGGGTTCTTAACTTATATGCTTCACAGATCTCAGGAATCCCAATGTCGAGATTCCTGGTTTGGTTCAACTGATCCAGAGAATACAAGATTATCCAGACCATCGGCATGGTTTGGGAGTAAGAAAGTCGGGTGGTTTTGAAAAACTGAGTGACGAGCTCTGGAAAGGGGAATGTCATTCCGAGCGAAAAAGGGTAGTACATGAAACAGACCCAAGTTGTGGACATGAAATCGGACTTGGTAAGGGAATCGAAAGGTCGGAAAACAGTTTCCGGCGGAAAGATGCCGGAATTCTTCAACTCAAGAATGTCACGATTGTCAAAGGTACAAGCTTCTTCCTCACAGAGGATGATATACCCCTGATCATGGAAATCTTTGACAACCGGAGAGCTCAACGACGAAGACGACCGAGTGTTTTTCTTGGCCATGGCCGAAAAGCAGGGAAGAAAACGAGAAAGAAGAAAAGGAACTGACCTGGAATATCGGAGAAGCTCGAGAGGTTTTTGCGAAGAAGATGGTGAAGATCTCATGAATTTATCTCCTATTTAAAGAAAAACGTCACATCTCTTGGACGCCGAGAAAACAGTCACATCATAACCGTTTTTACCGTCTACACGCCGTTAAAAAGGCATCTTTTTTAATTTTAACAGCTGTCGAGCTTATCCACATCTGTTGAAATTCAAGGGGCAATTGTTGAGGGCGTATTTTCAGGATGCTCGCAGGAAGCTCACACAGTGCAGGAATCCTATTAACGTCTGGGAATCGCATGAATCCAGGTATCCTGATTTATTTATTTTTAACTAACCCTCATATTTGCCTCGTGTTTATTTGACCAGGTTTCGACGAAGTCGTCAACTACCTCCGAAACTTACGCCCCAGCTAAAGAAGATCGTGGACCAAGTGGACGAAGAGGCCCTTAACGGTCGAATTAGTTGGATAGTAGGATCCCCGGAATCCCGGAAAGTTTGTTAGCGTTGTATTCGTTATATATATCGAGGATTCGATCAGTAGGAACACACAACTCACTCACACATTAGCTCTAATAGCATACGATCTCTATAACACTTAGCCTGATCGATCAAACCTCCAAAACATTTGTAATATTCAGTTTCCTATCAATAAAATTGTGTGGTAGCGGGCCCTTCAGGCCGGCTCTGTTGGAACCTTATATAAGTGTGACTGACGCCATCAAATCTATTCTCGAATAATTTGATTGAAGAATCCATTGTGATTTGATTCAGAGACGCGGGTTGTGATGCTCGAGGCTTGCAGGTTTGGACCGAAGACGTTTTCTGGAAATGTCAACTGTTCGGGTCAACGGTCAACGTAAAAGTCAACGGAAGATCGGTTCGAGCGAGTCAAGCTTCATATTAATTAAATCATCTTTGATTTAATTAGTAATAATTATGTCATTTGTTTATTTGTATTTTCTCATTTGTATGTGTGTTAGCTAGTTAGTGGGCTAGTGAGCACATGGGCTCTCTATAAATAGGAAGGGATAGCTTCATTTGTTAGAGGATGAATGATGATGAATAATGATGAATAAGGGATGAATAATGGATGAATAATGAGTGATGTGAGCTATCATTTTCGAGAGAGAGAGTCACACAGTGGGTTTGAGCTCAACCCAATGTGACCGTGGATTTCCTATGACGAGTTTGTAATCATTCGGTTTAGTGTAATCATTCAACAATAATCAATGAATCGTTTGATTTCTTATTTCTTGTCATTTATTATCTTTGATTCTCATCATCCCGTCTCCTCATCTAATCTTTGTTCTTGCTCAAGATCGGGATTCTTGATGTGAAATCGGTCCTGACAGGCTCCCGAGGTTTTTTTGCTAGGATTCCTAGAGGCAACTCGAAGAATCCTGGATTTTTCCCTTGCTACATCCTTGTCTTCAGTTTTACATTTCGAGCATATTAACAAGCACACTACCTCACATTCTAAGTTTGGAATACGAAATTCCTTTGTGAATTTTTGACCAAAACAATAGTATTCCCTGAAATTGGACATCTCAAAATCCAAGAAGGCTGGATCGATGTAAAAATGAGGGACACCTTCGGTCAAGGGAACCATGGCAGAGGAGGTAGAGGTATCAGCATGAGCAGTGGGAATGATCGAAAGTTAAAGAGATAAGTCATATTCAGCTTCAGACTCAGCACTTGTTGAACCCTCAATAGCAAGAATCTTGGCTGCTTGTGCAAACCTTGGAAGTTTTAGATTTTCAGGCACAGGTGCAAGCTTTTTGATTGAGTCTAGAGTCTCATCAATTGGTTCATCATGAAGGAGGTTGCTGACAAAGGAATCTTCGTCATTTGAGAAATTAAAATCATCTCCTTCTATGACAGTGTCATCATCGATTTCAAAATCGCTGTCATGCAATGGGCTTGAGGTGTCTTGAACACCAGTCGATTCTTTACCAGCAGGAATGGTAGTAGAAGATATGGGGTCTTGTGAATTTTCCCTACACTTCTCAGATCAGATTGAGGTGGGTTCTCTGGCATTTCATTCTCTTCATCACCGGTATCATCATCTGGTTTGTTACTCAATTGTTTGCCTTCACTTGACTTGGCTAACAAGTCCTTGAGTCTCTGAATTTCAGCAGCTTATTCAGCAATAACTTGTGACTGATCATTAATCTTTTGATTTGCCACTTGCAATGAACAGTTTAGATGGTCATTCTAACTCTAAAGGTTGACAATTTCAGCGTGAAGTTCCATCACCCTTTCAGATTCTGAAGCCGATAGGCTGGTAGCAACAGTTCCAGTAATATCAGTGGTGATGACAGCAGCTTCAGCTAGCTGCTCCAGTGGTCTCATATCCATATCTATTCCTTCAAAATGTTCAGCAGGAGATGGAGAGATTGTTGCTGCAGCTAAGGCTGTGTCTTATGGGGTGCCAGAAGAACTTACCACTTCATAATCATTCGTTGTGCCAGGCTTCCTTCTAACTTTGAGCTTTTTAGTACAGGATTTACTTCTCTCAGCTCTGATGAAGAACTCAACGGATTTATAACTACTCCCACCAGATTTTATCAGAGTTTGTAAGGTAGAATTAGGAGGATACTCGGGAGGACTATAAGTCTCGTCTTCAAGGTTTTCTTTAAGATCATCCTCATCGAGAGACACTGATTCTTCCTCATCATCATGTTCATCCTGTGATGGATTATAACTTTCATCAAAGGATGATTGTGGTGTTGAAGCTGTAGAGGCCCTGGAATAGTCTCCAGTCCTTTGTCTTTTCCGAGGATGAATGCCCTCAGGTTGTGTGGGATTATCATCAGAATCAGAGGAGTCAGACCCTTCTTCATTATCGTCATCGTCTCCTTCTCCTTATTCAGACAAATCCACCATTATAGGATTTGAGGAGCGTTCAGCATGTTCAGAAGCTTCAGCACTTGTACCCTGGAGATTCCCAGGGTCTTCAACAACATCAGAAGCAGCAGTAGCAGGTGCATTTAAATCCAACTCAGCGTGGACTTGATCAGCCTCATTATGTTCTACTTGAGCTTCAACAGCTGCTTCACCCATTTGGATATCTCCTTCGCCATCAGCAGGAGCAATCCGAGCAATCATCTCGGGAAAGAAAGGTACAACATTCCCTTGATATTTACTTTTATGGTACTTGCTGTATGAGCCAGATTTCATTGAACTTGTAGAGATTATTTCTCCTTGCTTGATCAAAGTTGGGTGATAATGATCCAAGATAGCCTGGATGAACCGTGGGTACATCAGGAACTTCTTTGCCCTTCCTGTAGGATGTAGATTAGCAATCATCCATTTGAGAAGTTGGCGTGAGAGATTGTAGCCTTCACCAGTGACAAACCCATGTAGAGCACATGCGGTTTCTTCAACAAAATCATCTGGAGCTTCCTTTCTATGTCCAAAGGCAGCAATGAAGAAGCTGATTATGAACCTCCAGTTAATTAGGAACAAGGTCTTGAGAATTTTGTTGCTGACATCTGGAAGAAATACACCAGAGTACCCCATCCTTAAGATAGTTGATTGCCACTAAGCCTTTGTAAAAGTCTTGGCTTGTCAGCATCTTGCAAGTTCAGGACCATTCTGATCTTTTCTTCAGTGATTTCAACATCAAGGTTTTGTATCTTTGACCTTATTATGCTTGTTTCATCATCCAGCTCAGCAGATTGAGCATTGTTCCAAAAGGCTTCATTTATACCCTTGTAGATGACAGGGTTAATCTGCATTGCTGTTACCTAAGTTGATTGCTGCAATAAGTCAATTGCCTGCTCATCAGCACTTTCCCAGTTCTTGTTAAACACACATCTTCCGTTGTGTAAACGACCAAACTCTAAAGCTTCAGTAGCTTGTCTGGGAGGCATCTGCACATATAGAATTAAAGGATTATATCCAATTTGACACTAAATGAATGTCATGTCACACTAGACTCGTGATAGTGACAGAGCTTTTCATATATAGAATCAATGACATAAAACAATTCACATAGTGCATATACTCCAAAAATGATCACATGCAACCGGGGTATTATGATTAACAGAATTAAGTATCATAGGAAGTAAATAATTTGTGTGTGTAATATTTAAAATCTGGAATATAAGGAGCCAGATCTAAATCTCTAAAAAAAGTTGGCTTATAATGTAAGTATTGTATAAAAACTATAAATGACCCAAAAGTTAGATTGAACCAACCAAATTTTGACTTGTTATTGGGTCAGAGAGGAATTATTGAAAATTCTACTACTGAGACTCAACAACAGTCAGAGTCATCAAATATAGGAGGTTTTGGCATTCTGGGATCAAAAACCAATTGACTTTAAGATTAAATAGCATATTGTGAGGTTTTGAGATCACAGTTTGTCAAGTTAGTTCAGGGAAAATCACATTGTGACTTGGTTCCACCCGAACTTGTGAACTCCTTGATTTGGTGTCTTAAGATTAGGACAAGGATCAACTAAGTTGAAATATGCACTTTTAGGTTTAGGACAGGGATGTTAGGATGTAACAGGTCTATCCCATTTAAAAGGCCAATCTGATGCATGTAATGAGTGTCACACTTACTTGTCAAACTATCAGAACAATCCTAGTATGTCAGAAATTCAATTACTGATCTATAGTTAAGATTAATTGACTCAAAATCCTCTAAGCAGTAGAACAAGTTGCTAGAACTCATTAAGTTCGCTAAGCAGAGAACAAGTTCGCTAGGAACAAAAACAAGTTCGCTAAGCATGGAAGCAAGTTCGCTAGGAACTAAACAAGTCCGCTAAGCAGACTGAATCAAGTTCGCTAAGACCAGCAGTATCCCTTATGCAGATTCACAACACTTAGAGTTCAATACAAAGTGTTTAAATCACATAATAACATCAATAAGGATTGTCTATAAGCAACAAAGTCAAATTAACACCTATCAAACATGCAAGAGGTCCTAATGGGTCTAGTGTTCCAATTTGATCATTTTTAAGGACAAAGGTGACAAATTATGCTCTATCTGATGAGATGATGTATTTACAAGTCAAATTCAATCCTAACATTCAATTAGAAGCACATATGGATTAAACATCACATTACCAAGTCACCAAATTATCATTCAAGCATAGATAGTTACCTAAGTCACATAAAGAACAATTCAATGCCAAGTTTGACTTATTAAAGTCAACATGACCAAATAAGTGTTCAAACAGAGCTTAACTACCTAAGATAGTTCATATGAACCTTAGAGGTATCATAGATCACATCCTTTGTAGATATGCTCTCAATAAATCACAAAGATGGTCAAATTAACTTAGATAGGTCAAGATTGACTAATTAAATCTAACTTTGTGTTAAATGAGTCCAAGATCCTTTCACCTAAGTTATAGACTCATTTCAGACCCATGTGGATCATAACCAGTCTAAACCACCAGTTTTAGGCTCAATTGGATGTCAACTTACACAAAGAAAGAGTTATATGAACATAAGAGTGAAACATAATGATGCACTACCTGATTATTAGCATGAATGCTTGTATTGAGAAACACATACCTTTGTGAAGATCTATAGGAGACTAAGATCTAATCTAAGATGCAATGAGTTCTCAATTGACTCAGCGAATAATCTGCTGGGATCAAGCAATTTATATTAGATATCAAGTAGGCTTTAGATAACCAAAATTAAGAAAAATTTTCCCCTGTGTAGCCAAGTTTGAGTCTTAACCCAAGTTGTCATTTGGTAGAACAACATACCTTTTTGATGATCTACAATTTTCTAGGATCAATAGAAAAAGATGCAATGCTCTTGATCAATCTCTCAACTGTAAGAAATTCTGTTTTGAGATCAGACAAGCTATGTCAGACTTCAAAAATTAGACATACACAGAAAAATAAAGGCAAATTGAACTTAATGACTTAATTGAGAAACATTAAACTTAATCTATCAATTTGATTAATGATTTGGCTTAATCAACAGTTATTGGTAGATTCTCAAGTTCAAGACTCATCAATTTAGTCACAAACTATAAAGAGTAACATATTCTGATGGGAGACTAGATAACTTCAACACTATGTGGAATTCATTAAGTCAAACCAATCATTGAGAGAAAAAACAAATTGAAACTTCTAAGTTGTCAAAATCAGACTCATTGGCATATAAATACAATCTGATTTGGGTATCCAAAAAGAGATAGCAGCAGCCACAATGAGTTATAGTTAACAATCCAAAGTTTAAAAAACTGACAATTCAAAAATTCCTAAGTATCCTAAATAACTGAGGTCATAGCATTTAAAGTTCATAGTTTATCAATTCAAACAAATTTCATGGTTCAAACTAATCAACTAGAAGAAACACAACCTACTGTTATAGAATATTCAAAGAACTTCCATGTTCAAACACCTTCAACCGAACCCCTGTACACAAAGTTCTCGGATTCAAATGGATAAATGAGAGATTAGATTCACATACATTTAACTTGAGCACAAGTGAATTAGGATCAAGTAAAGATGTAAGAAATCTAAAATTTCATCAATTTAAAACATTAGAAACCTAAAAAGATTGAGAATCGGACCTACGGCTCATCATTATCACCGAGATCAAAATCAACCTAAATAAAAGTGAGATCGAACCTGTAGATGCAAGAAGAGTGTGCGAATCAACCCTAATTGCAACAAGAATGACAGATTCGAGAGAGAAAGGGTGGATTTCGATCGAACAGTGGGTGGGTATGAGTCGCCGATTCGAGATTATGAGAGCGGGTGTGAGTGTGTTTGAATGCGTGAAAAAAAAGACCAAGTCCTCCTTATATAGTATAGGGTTTAGCGAACTTATAAATATCTAAGTTATTAGACAAGTTCGCTAAGAAATGTCTCCAAGTCTGCTAAGTATAAGCAGACTGAAAAAAGTACGCTAAAGGGAGAGGTATTTAAAACAAATTCGCTAAGGCCACAGAGAAGTACGCTAAGCCTACAAGAAGTTCGCTAAGCTTAAGGAAGTTCGCTAAGGCTAAGGACAAGTACGCTAAGCCTAAAAGAAGTTCACTAAAGCCAGGAAGTTCGCTAAGGCAAAATCAAGTACGTTAGGGCCAATTTGAACTTGAGACAACAAAAATTTTCTAAGTAAAAAGAAGTCCGCTAAGGTATAAACAAGTTCGCTAAGAACAGTTTTAACCTCAGTAGACTTAAAAATTCAAGTGGAGAAGTTCGCTAAGGCAAAAATCCTTCTTAGCGGACTTCTCAAACACTTAAACAACATTTAAAACATGGGAGAAGTTCCCCAAGGACAAGTTCAACCTAGAGGACTTCTCACCATTCAAAACACACAAACATAAACAAGTTCGCTAAGAACAATTTGTTCTTAGTGGAATTTAAGAAAAAACTAAAAAATTACAAGTCTTTAAACAAGTTCTCTAAGGGCAAACCTATTAATCATTCTTAGCGGACTTGCCTCAGTCAGAAGTTCGCTAAGGCAAAAATGAAGTCCGCTAAGAGCAGAATTGTAACAAAAGGGTAAAATTGTAATTCTTGAAAAATTACAACATTACAAAAAAATTTAAAGAAAAGCATGTCTGCTACCAGTAACTTACCAGGAAGATATATTTTGTATTAATAAGTCAAGTACCTGTTAATTTCAACAAATTTGACCATGACCTACCTAGTACCTAAATTTGACTTGATTGGTCAATGAATTCAACCCGAACCCAAAATTTTCAATCTCATCCGAGTTGGGTCAATTTTCCACCCGAACTCAAGAATCCATATTCTTTTAAGTTGGTTAATCTTCAAACCAATACCAAGATTGATTTTAGCACAAGTTGGTCAATTTTTCACCAAACTTGGAAATTTAAGCACCTTGACTTTGAAAATTCATCTATTTTTGTATGGTCGTGGTCAGACATGTTTAGAATCATACCGGTCAATTACGTGATCAATAACACTTATAATTCAAATCACCTTTCGGGTCCGGTATTCTAAATCAGATTGTCGGTATTGTTTATCCACTTAAGCTCATACAAGGTAATTTTCAACTTGTCTCATATGATGTATTTATCATGTTTTCTGTCCAGTTCAGAGAAATATTTTGTGTGGACCTTATTAGGTTAGAAGTTAATAGTATTCTACCAATCATCAAATAGCTTTTCAGATTCAATCACACTTTTAAAAGTAATCTTTGCCCCTTTTCTTTACTGTTAAGTGACTTATTTCATGGATATAGTCATGAAATCATGATAACCCTTCTTTTATAACTATAGATGTATGAATTTTTGGTGGGGTGAGAGTGTCAAGGTCAGAGTTTCCTCAACAGATGACCTCTCACTTTATTTTATGGAATGATGGAGCGTAAGAACACAAGGTCAGTGATTTCTCATGGCAGATGTGTCTCAGCTTTATTTATGGATGAGACTCAAGGTCAGAGTTTCCTCAGCAGATGAGTCTCAAGCGTTGGTTTTGAAATAAGTCAACTTAATACTAAAGAAACAAAGGATGTGTGATTAGAGTTTTCTTACTAGGACTAATGAGAAGGGCAAATTTAAAGAATATGCCACTGTTTAAACTTCCAAGGTCCACATTTCTCAATGAAAATAATGTGTTATCATAGAGACTTGTTTACTTCTCAGTATGTTGAGCCTACCAACACATCAAATGATAGAGTTATCAGTCGATTGGATCATATCCTATGGTTAGATCTACAAGACCAGTATCATATCATGTTCCACACATTTTGTCCGACCACAACCAAGGATTTTGATTGTTTTTCTTTGAATTTGACATGTTTTTAAAAACATTTGATGAATTACAAAAATAAACACTATTTTTTGTTGTTTTTTTATCAAATTTTCAATGTTTTTGGTTTATCTTCCACATTGTAGGCATGGCAGACTGACACAAAAACAGAAATAAACAAAAAAAATCTTTTTGATCTTTTAACAGAGACTTGTCACAAGACAACCACAAACAAAAGTGTTTAGGTCAAATCAAGGTCAGACAAACCTGTAAGATGACTCAAGGAGTCAATAGAACAAAAGACCTGAAAATTTTTAGAGATTAGAATAAAAAAATCAAACAAGCATAAAGAAAAATAGATAACACTCCTAAGTTACTAAGCCAATGAAATCAAGATACTAACTGTTTTGGTCAAAAACTGCCTAAGCAACTAGTTGATCAAACTTTGTAAGTGAGGTAGAGTGTTTGATGAAATTAGCAAGAAAAATGCAAGTTTGGATGTTGACACGAGGATGTAACGAGGGAAAATACAGGATTCCTTGAGTATCCTCAAGGAGCCTAGCAAAAAACCTTGGGGGCCGGTTCAAAGTACCTGCCTCCTAAAACTTTTATATGATGAAAGTATTTAGTACGGATGAAATGAGCTTGTATTCTAAGTGTTATAGAGAGTTCTGATTGTAAAAAAGGTGTGTGTGTGCAAGCCTAGAACTCGGTTTAAATAAAGATTACATTCCAACAACCTATCCTAAAAACTAGCAACTAAACCCACGTCTTCCATGTAGCCGTTGAGGCCTACCTAGTCCACGTTTATCTTAGCTGACCGGGTCGTTAGGACACGTGACTAATACTGGAGTCAACCTGCGAACAAACAAAAAAGGGAAAGACAATCGTTAGTAAATAAATGTAAATCAGGATCCTTACAGTGAAGTGCTTGCGAGCTGCTCCGAGTATCCTGAAATCCAGTACCAACAATTGCCCCCAAAGTTTTGGCGGTTGGCGCATGCAAGCCAGCTGGCAAAAATTTGAAACACTTGTACTCTTATCCAGAGTATAATGATGATAAAGCAGAAATTTAATCCGCTCAACTTCCAAGCAACATTTTAGCCTAATTTCTCTTTATAACCCCTCTTCGGCCACATAATTTCGCATAGATTTTTCTTTTGGCGAAACCCTAGAGCATCTCCCATCTTCCACAGGTTAGTATTCTTTCTCTTTTTCTTCGTCTTCGCTGATCATGGGAAAGAAACTGCTCCGATCTTCGGCCACTGTCTCCGACAAAGTGGCCGACGACTTCACCGACCAGGGACTCCTTCCGGCAACGGAGGAGGAAACCTGCAACTTTGATGATCGAAAGATCGCAATGTTACAGCGATCTTCGAGCTTCCCCGCCGAAGCTGAATTCCGTCCATTCGACCCTTCTTTGAAAGTGTAAGGATCAATTTAAACCCTCACGCGATATCTTGACTAGTGAAACCGTGCGGAATCCGGTTTTCGCTAGTTGATTCAAGAACAAAGAAGAAAGTAATAATCGAAAAGTATAAAGAACAATGAAACACAAACCGATTAGTAGAAAACACGATTGTATTGATCACTGTGATTGCTTACACCTTAATCGAAATTCTCTAGGGAATTTCGATGACACCTTGAACACCCAAAAAGCAAGCAACCCTAAAACAATCTAGGAGGAGACTATTTATAGTAGAGATTGACTTGGTGAACAAGTCAATCTCTTTACAATTTTCGTAAACCCTGGCCCACATACTAACAAAATCGGACCTAAAACCCCTACACATATTAGCCCAATTACATATTAATACTAGCCCAAAACCACTAAACAAGCCCAAATCAATCTAATGCAAAAGCCTTAAATTTCAGGTCTCTACAATCTTCCCCTAGGCTTTAGCATTAGACTGTCTTCACATTCTGAACTTCTTGGACAAATTCACAGTTGCTGGATCATACCAGAGCTCCTTGGCTACAATCTCAGCTACTGCCCGAGTGTAACACTTTGCATATTCTTCTGTGTCTGGGCTACACTCAATCTGATGTTTAGCTAAGACCAGGATGTCTTTCTTATGGAATCGCATCAGATCATGAACTTCCATGACATTAATGGTCTGGGACTTGCAGAGAATCTTTGCTTCGCCAGAATAATCACTATATGCCCATGTCTGAAAGTCATGCAGGCAGTCTTCAGGATGTCTCATGGGAAGAGGAATCGTCTTTGTCTTGTCTGTAGGTGGATACAAGACATTTGTAAACTTCTTGAGCTTCTCATCTTCCTTCCCTGGGATACTTTTCTTTCCATCCCATTTGAAAACTTTTCTGTATTTCATCACATACGACTTCTTGTGAGGAAAATCCTCAAACCTCCTAAACTTGCTCCTCACAGCTTTCTCCAATTTCTTATAGAAATACGTGGCTTGATCATTGTTTGACGGGTTGGAGAATGGAGCCTGATATAACATAGTCAAATCCACGTTCGTCCAGGAGTAGAATTGAGTCCAACTTTTGTAATACTCTAATGGATACTGACCCCTTCTTCTTACTACGAACATGTTCTTTTCACCATCAAACATCCATGTCTTCACTGGTGCAGTAATGCCTTGTTTATCATGATAGTGTTCTCCCAGCTGAATTAGATACCTCTCAGGTGGATAGGCAAATGTTTGTGACTCCCAACCTCCATCAAAGTCAGAAGCGGGAACAGTCATATAATCTCTATCCCTGGTATCTTTATCTTCACTCGAGGCATCAGGTAAACTCGGTTGAGTTTCATCAGGAATATCAGCTTCAAAGTCAAATACTGGTGATTGTGAGGAATCACCTACACCTGATCCTCTTTCAACTCTATCTCCTTGCCTTGATCTTTCTGAATTCAGCTGCCTGATCAGCTTGTGAAGTTCTCTAAACTGCCTTGAGAATTCTCTGTTCACCTTCTTTTGATTCTCCAATTCAGTATTGTGAACCTTCTGAATATCAATCAGATCAACAATAATCTCACTTTGAGTTTCATTTTGGGCTTTCAACTCTGCTATCTCAGCTCTGAGTTCCTTCTCTAATCTGAACTCCGGGGTTTCTACTGCCTTCCCCTTATCTTGGGCTGTGGGCTGAGAAGAAGACGGACCAGCACTTGAACTTGTGACTGGTGGCACATAAGAATCCAGTCTTCTTCTCCTTGGGTCACTAGGGCCTTCTGTGTGGTGTGGTGTAGCAGCTGACACAGTCTCAGTCTCATCAGTCTCATCAGTCTCATCAAATGTAACAGAAGCACCGAGGGGAGGATCCTCTGTGGCTTTCCGTTTTCTGATCAATGGAGTCTCTGTTGTCTCAGTCTCAACTTCCTCAAGGTCAACATCATCCAGATACGTGTCATAGTTTATTGACTCATCACCTTCAAAATTGAGTGCTCCAATCCGCACATCATTCAAATCAAATTCTTCCCAGTCAGAATCATCAGGGAGATCAACCACTCTCTGCTGAGGAGGAGTCATATTGTGTTCTTCATCTACGGATGCATTTCTGTTAACAGGGACCTCCTCTCTCACAATCTCAGCAAACTCTCCAAACTTATCTCCAAATGGCATCTGATCTGACAACTTCTTCTTTGGGTTAATCATAGGAAACACCTCAATACCCATTGGCTTTGTGTCATGTGTGTTATTGGTCTTCCTCAGGTTCGGGTATCTTGAATCCAGAACAGACTGGATAAACCTGGGAACTGCTGCAAACTTCTTGTCTCTTGAAACAACAGCCTTCACATCTTCAAAAATCATTCGTGACCAGTTGAACCGAACACCTCTGATAAGTGACACCATTGCGTGGGTGTGCACTTGGTTCAGCTGATCGGTAGAGCTCTTCTTTGCAATGACACATTTTTGTAAATAATGTGCCAGCATTCTCCAGTATGGCGGAATAAGAGCTTTCATAGTTGGTGGAGAAACTGTGATGTATCCCATTTCCCTTAAACACTGGGACACCATCTCTTTGTCAAGCAATGTTGAATCAGCAGCAGTATCTTTCAGCCTGAGGGCTTGTCTGAAAGTTTCTTCAGTTAGCATGATCTCAGTTGCTTGAATCTTTGCCAGAATCTTCTTTCCATCATCAGAAACATAAGCTGTCTTCCAGAATTCTTGCATCATCCGCTTGCAAATCACTGGATTGGTTGTGAGTGCAAAGCGTAAACAGCATTTCTTCAACCCGGCAATCATTGACAAATACTTTTCTTTGTAGTCTGCAGGTGGATCCAGTAAGTAAGCCACCTGATTGTGATCCTTTACAAACTCCAAGTCCCTGCGCTCACAAACACAGATAAACATCCAAAACACACAAAAATTCATTAGATTTAAGGATTTCTCGAAAAACGGACAGCATAACGGCTTAACATTGAATGAAAACCATTGATAATATCATCAGGTACCTTTCCGATCGAAAAACAAAGTTTTCGATCGGAAAGCATCCGTCCGATCGGAAAATCACTTGTTACCGAGCATCCTGATCGAAAAGCCTAACGGCCAATCGAAAAGCCCGAGGGCTGATCGAAAAACCTCATGGCTTAAGCAACCCGCGATCGAGAAGCCTATCTCCCGATCGAGAAGTCCAAGCTCCAATCGAGAAGCTATAGCTCTCGATCGGAAAGCCTGGTTCCTTGATCGAGAAGCTCCCTCATCGGTGAGCATTGGTCGAGAAGTCTCAGGGGTGATCGAAAAGCCTCAAGGGGCTGATCGAGAAGCCCCTGAAACGATCGAGAAGTATTGTCTTCTTCAGTCCAAACCTGCAACTCAATCGAAAAGCCTCAAATACGCTTAGTTTAACATGATTTTACTTAAATGCATCTCCCAAACCATCATCTATCTCATTCCCGACCACAAATTTCACAAAAAATAACCACTTACTCAAGTCGATCAACAGGGGGTCGAGCAACTCGCTTCAAACGAGGCGCCATGGAGTCAAATCGATGCAAGGAATGTGCTTCTGTGGTGATTCCGACCAAGAGTAGTGGCGTCGGATGGTGTCAACGGCGGCGGAGGGCGGCGGATCGTGATAGGAACAGTGGCGGCGGTGCTGGGAGGAATCGGAGGTGCTGTGGTGGTCGGAACGTTGACGGGAATGGTGGTCGTGAGGTCGCAGGGTGATGGCGATGGTGAGTGGTGGTGGGCGATGGTGACGGCAGCGGGTGGTGGAGGTGATCGGCGGTGGAGGTTGAGAAATTAGGGTTTGAAGGAGAGGTGGGGGTGAGACGGTAATGGGGAAGAGGGGGGCCGGTTACCCCTTTCCTTTGATTAAAAAACTTTCAATCCACCCCCTCAAGTTTGGAATTGAACAAAAAGGACCCAAAACTTCACACAATCTCATTATCACTTAAACAAGGTTATAAAACTTTTAAATTATCAACCAAACCTTCAAATTTACTCTTGATTATTCAGAAACCTTCCCCTGAAATCAAGCCCGAGAGATTTAATATCTGGCAATTTTACTTAAAATTAAAACCAACCACACAAAATTAGAGGTTAAGGTACAAAAAAAATAAAGATAAATAAATAAATAAAAAAAAACATAATCACAAAAAAAACTTAACAACCTGGATTTTGAGTGAAG
>JBCNJP010000007.1:68928625-69032968 GCA_039602395.1 Deinandra increscens subsp. villosa
TCACGTCACCTGAGTCAGAATCATGCGCAACAGTATCAATTTCAACATTGTTGTCTGCCTCGGTTGTTACTTGTGCAGGTTCTGCTTCCACAATTACATGTTCATCAATCAGAATGGTGGGCATTTCAGGTGCTGAAGTTAAAGATGAAGTGCCATTAACTTCACTTGAAGGTGATTGAATTTCCCTTGATAAACTCAGTAGGATCAACTGAATAAATGGTATCGAGGATCGTAGAAGTAATAGGTGCAAGCACATCAACTATAGGATTGGTAGCTTCATTTCCTTGATCAATAGCAGCAGAAGAAGTACCTACATCATCAGATTGAAATACATTAAAAGTTGAAGAGAAAGACTCTAGGTCATACATACTATCCGGAGTAGGATCTCTAGTGTTCAGAGTATGCTCATTACAAGTAACGTTGCATGACTCAATAACAACTTGAGTTCTTCTGTTGAACACTCGATAGGCCGCTGAGGTCATCGAGTATCCAACAAAATAACCATCATCTGCCCTAGGGGCAAATTTGGTTAACTGATCCGTCTGTATTAATACAGTACAAGCGCATTCGAATGGTTTTAATCGTTTTAGACTTGGTTTCACTTTGGAAAACTGTTCGAATGGCGTCTTGTTAGCATGTTTGACCAGGAGTGTTCTATTCAGAACATAGCAGGCTGTGTTGACAGCTTCTGCCCAAAAAGATAATTTCAAGCTTCGATGATAGTTCTATTCTTCCATTCAGCTACTCCATTTTGTTGCTGTGTATACGGTGAACTGAACTGTTAAGTTATGCCTTTTTCATTACAAAAAGCGTCAAATGTCTCATTCTTGAATTCAGTCCCATTGTCTGATCTGATGATTCTAACCCGCTCTCTACATCTGTTCTCGATATGTGTGACAAAATCCTTCAAAATCTCAGCAGTTTCAGACTTCTCTTTCAGGAAAAACACCCATGAGTATCTGGAGTAGTTGTCAGTGATGACCAAGCAGTATGACTTTCCCCCTAAACTCTTGATGCTTACAGGCCCGAAGAGGTCTAGATGGATTTGTTGAAGTATTGTTGGCGTTCTAGCCAGTGGCTTTGGCTTGTGAGACGTCTTGTATTGTTTACCCTTCAGACATGCCACACAATTGTCGATGTGGATGTATTCCTTCTCCGGTACATCGTCAACGTGTTTCCCCATAACAAGGTGGTTCATGTTCCGAAAGTTCACATGCCCCATTCGCCTATGCCATAGTGTAGAGTCATCTTCTGATGCCTTAGCCAAGAAGCATGCAATGGAGCCAGTCGGCCTTGCAGCAGACATATCCAGAGCATACATATTCCCTTTCCGTTTTGCTCGAAATAGAATCTGATCTTCGGGAATCTTGAAGCCAGGTTTCAGAATATAACATTCACGATTATCAAAGAACATTGGCATTTTGTTGTCGCAGATTTGAGAGACACTTAGCAGGTTGAACTTCAGATTAGACACCAAATTCACTTTGTCAAATGAAATTTTACCATTAGTTAAGAGACCGTTTCCTATTATTCTTCCACCCGAAAATCACCTCCAAAGGCAACAGGACCACCGTGCAATATCGTTTTGACATCATACAGCAGGTCCTTGTTCCCTGTCATGTGCCTGGAACAACCACTATCTAAGTACCACGTGTTGGTAGCACTCTGGGCCAGTCCCTGCACATTAAAAAGAAAGTGATTAGTTTTGAGATGGACCCGGGCCAAATTGACCTGGGACCTTCTTCTTGGGTGCCTTTTTCGCTGGTGGAGAATTTATTGTTTGAACTTCAACAGGAGGAGTTAGTGAAGATGTAACACTTAGTCTAAGGGCCCCTACAGGTTGTTGAACAATCATAGACCTAGGCATAAAAGCAGGCCTTGGTCGAGGTGTCCAAGATCTTATAGGAGCTGGATTTGGTGCAGGCATTCTCACTGGTTGTTGAACTGGTGGCCTCAAAGCTTTCAACTTCCTTCCCAAACCATGAGGGACATATTGAGCTTGGTTAGGAATGTAGTGTTGATTTGGGTATGACTGTTAAAACATGGTGTCAGGTTGTTGAACCATGTAGTCCTCACCATAATTCCCATAATACATTGGGGCCACTTGATTTCCTTGTGGGTAGTAATGAACAGGAGGTATTGAGATGTTGTCAAAAGCAGGATAACCTGTGTTGTATACACACACCCTTGCATCATGGTGTGGATTCCCGCAAACTGTACAACCCAAAGTCTCAACCGTTCCACTAGTGTCAACCACAATAGGTAGTTCAGCAACTTGGGGAGCCTTTGGTTGTGGCTCATTTGCTGTTGCACACTCATCCTTTTCTGTTTCAGTGACCACAATCTTCTTCTTCCTCCTTCTGGTTTGTTTCCTTTTCTTAGGAGTGTTCTCAGTTTCAGTAGCATCAACGGTTATTGCATCTAGCTCGACCACAGTGGGCTGATCTTCAACACTTGATTGACCAGTCAAAACAGGTTCATTTTATGGTCTCTTCTTCTTAGGATCACTTGTCTTGAAAAGAACCATAGTGGATTTACCAGCCACTTTGGGAGCATTGCAAACAGATGTAACAGTTGGCTCAACAGTCACGGATGCAGAAGTTGTATGAGCAGGCATCGTTGGAGGGTTTGATTGAGCATCAGGAACAGTGATCACCTTACCATCGGTGATTGTAAGACCAGCTTGTGTGTGCATAACAGTCTTACCATGTTTTAAGGCCATTTCGGCAAAAGCACGATTAAACTCATCATCATCGATGTCCTGCTGAATCACAAGTTTCTCATTTGCAACCTTCTTTTTGGGCTTGCGCCTTCGAGTGGTTTTAGTTCTTTTAACAATTTCATTTGTGTTAAAAAACATCATAGTTTTCATTAAATAAGAAAGATTGAGACTCTGATGTATTTTGTTTACACAAATTGAGAAACTCGGTTTCAGCAGCTTTTTGCACATATGCTTCAGACAAACTAGTATTGACAGAATTCAAAGAAATAGCATCAAAATCTCCAAATTTTAATGTTTCATCGATCGGTGGGAGATCAGCGGCAATTTCAGATTTAGCCAGCTGTTCTTCCATCGACTTGATTTCAGAAGTACACGGAATCAAACTGGGGTCGATGAACTTAATACGACTCTTAGGATTAATTTTAGTCAATTCGGGGACACAAAGATAGTTGTGGTTGAGTGGATGCTCAGCCGCACTCTCTAGTATCTCCCGTGTTATACCCAAACCTGTCCTAAGACGCGACATTATGTTCTTAGCGACCGTGCTTCCCAAAGTTTCAGGATTAAGTTTCATCAAATCAATTGTTTCTCGAGCTTCAGCGTAGCTGTTTCTCAGAGAAGTCAATGTTTTCAACAAATCAGAAATTTGGATTTTTAAGGTTGATTTTGTGTGCTTCATGATCTCAACATGGCTCTCGCTCTCTTTCGCTTTAGCATGCAACTCAAGGTTGTACACGCGATAGCGAGCGACAGTATCACGACATTTATCATTACACAAAGATGATCTTACCTAATCTGGAATTGTATCCTTCTGAAGTTCTAGAAGATGCTTGCTTGCTTCCGTCTCTATCTCAGATGGATTCACAGCAGTAACATTTCCAACAGTAGGAGAAGACTCTTCAAGAATCTCATCAACTCCAGCCATTAGACAAAAATCCATTGGGAAGAGAGGGTCAAATTCAACTGTCCCATAAAGCTCCTCACCATCAGAGTTGACCATTAGTGCATAATCTGACTGGCTTGAAGGTTGAGATGATGAAGACGAAGTCCAGTTATAAAATATCATCTTCGAGTGAGACTAATGCCTTTCCACCGTTGTTGACTCCTCGAGCAGCTTGAAAGTTAGACGAGCCAGGATGAGAGACATTAGTGTTGGCATTCTGAGGTTTCTGATAGGATGAGCTGCTTTGCTTCTGATATGACTGGTTACCATTGCCAGTTTGTTTCTGAAAAGCCTGATTACCTCCACCCGAGCTTGCAGGAGCATTCCACGTTCTAGGTTTTGGGGATTCATGTGTGAAATGTCCGAGCTCTTGACAGTTGAAGCATTGAGCTTTGGACTTATCAAACCCGATATTGGCATTTGAAGGAGGCTGAAACAACTTCCTCCAAGTCTTTCTGAAGAACTTCCTCATTCTAGCAGCTATCATACACATCTGCCACTTGATGTCGATCTCTTCCAGATCATCAGCAGAAATTTGGTCAAGATCTTCCTGAGAAACAGTCATTGTCTCAATGTTCCCGGACATTTGAGAATTCATGCAAGCCAGGAAAGAATTGCACAAATCTTGGTCCAAACTTGTGTTGTTAAATGAAATTGGTGCTGACTGCTGAACCATGAACCCAGACGGTGGCTATTGAACATATGTAACATTTGAAGGTTGATGAGTGGCATGAGATGCATATACTTCAGTTTGGATAGCAGCTGGTAAAGGAGATGAAGCAGTTGCAGGCAGTGTAGAGCCGGACGAGTTGGAAAATTGGTAATTCTCTTCACAAGCAGAAGCAGCAAATGCAGCATTAGGAGCTGAGGAACATGAGCCCCTTGAAGTCACATTTCCCATAAGTGACTTACCACTACGTTCAACCGCTCTTACTTCATAGTCTCTCACCTTGTCTATCATATCCAGATAGTCAGCCTGTGTCAGATCGGTACTTTCTATCAGGTAAGTGACATATGAGGCAAATTCCTGAGGAAAAGAATGTAGGATTTTCCTTATGATATCTCCAGAGTTAGGACGAATTTTCTTGGAAGTCATTTTGGTAATGATTTTGCAGAAGCGGTTGACATGTGTTTCAAACGACTCTCCACTTCTGTGAGTGAAGGTGTTAAAAGCTAACTTTAATTTCTCAAGTCTTCTCTCCTTTGTAGCCGGATTTCCTTCATACTTTTTCTCCAAACCAACCCAGATCTCATGGCCTGAAGTAGCCTCGCGAAATTGATGTAGCAAGTCATCATTCAATGCCATCTTTATACAACCCAATGCACGCATGTCAAGTTTCCTTTGTGCCCTTTCAGCAGGAGTCAGCGTATCAAAAGGTTTTGGAATCTTCTTCCTGTTGTTAGGAGGATCAGAAACAGTAGCAGCAGCAGTGCCAGTAGCAGTAGCTTCATCAATTTCAAACACAGTCGGACCTTCAACGATTGAAGTCAAAAGATCATAATCAACATACTCTAGAAATAGCACAAACTTCCCTATCCAATCATTGAAGTCACTTGCGCCCATTAGTTTTGGAGGACGATTGTGACCTTGCATGACAGGAGTAAACTGATTGCCTTCAGCCATTGGAAGTGATAAACACGGAAATTTAGCACAAACTTGCTAAATTGACTAACGATTCGGACGGATTGAACGCTTGGTTCAAAATGCTCAAATGCTTGTAGAATGCTTGAATTCACACAAATCCTACATTCATAAACATTAACAAACATAATTAGTCAAAGACAAGTGAGATTACAGCAAAAAATTTGAAAAGTCAGATTTCCAGACTTAGCTAAAATTTGAACAGCTTGTTCTTGAGTAGTTTCAAACTTCAAAAATCAATGTTGACAAAATCAATGTTTAAGATCATCAATAGGTTCGAAATTCATGTAGGATTACTTTACTCAACTGACACAAACTCCAAAAACCACTCTAAATGACCTAATTTGATGGAATAGTAAGATTATGTGAAGAACACCAAAAACCACTACTTTTAGCCTCTAAAATCTTCAATACTTGATGTTTTGAGAGAGATTAGCGCCAATAGGTTCGGTTTTACTAGTGTGAATCTCGCCATTCATCAATTTTAACAAAGAATCAACAGAAAAACAAATTTGAAAATTTTTCTCAAGAACAGACTTGTAAAAATGCGAATTGTTCATGGCTGAATATTAGAAATCCGACTATTTTTCTTGAGTTTTACAGAAATCTGAGTGAACCATTGTGTTTCTTGAGTGATTTCTACCAAGAATTAACTCAAACAACAAGCAAATCCATCCAAAATGGACAACTCATATGAGATTTTCTCCATTTTGAGAAAAACCTCAAAAATGAAGAACATGGCTCTAATACCAATCTTCAGGACCAGGTTTGAGCAACATGTTCTCATATGATTCATCACACAAGTGCGGAAATCATGTGTGATGGTCGATTCTGGATGAATCTGCATCAATTATCACTCATTGATGATTACTAAAGCTCAAGAACACACACTAACACCAAGAACACACACACAAATGCTCTCTTGAAGAATAATCCAGGAGTGTTGTCCCTCAATAGGGTTTTCTCAACTATATATATACTACAAGAGAGCATAGGACAAAAAGAATGTTTGACACACACAATCATTGCCTAGAATTCAACAAAATATTCTATCAGCACAGACAAGTTCGCTAGGAATTAGACAAGTTCGCTAAGCATGAACAAGTTCGCTAATCAAGTTCGCTAATCAAGTTCGCTAAGTGTAAACAAGTTCGCTAACAAGTCCGCTAAGCATAAACAAGTTCACTAACAAGTCCGCTAAGAACAAACAAGTCCGCTAACAAGTTCGCTAAGAACAGACAAGTCCGCTGACAAGTTCGCTAAGAGCAAAACAAGTTCGCTAAGTTTAGAAACAAGTCTGCTAAGTAATCAAGTACGCTAGGAACAAATCAAGTATGCTAAGACAAACTTTGAACAAATATGATAAGTGTTAAACAAGTCCGCTAAGTATAATTATCAGAAGTTCGCTAAGAGGAAAAACAAGTACGCTAGATTCATAAACAAAACTTTTCTAAGTACAAATTCAAAGTCATTTACAATCAATGTATCTAATCTAGATAGGACATCAAAAAGGTCTTCACCAGCAATACTCGACGGTGAATAGTTTGTGTTGCCAACAAAATAGGTTCCAACAGAGTGGCTCTAAGAAGCCGTTCACTAATGTATTGTATCCTCCTAAAAGAGAAGACGAAGACAATACCTCTGCCAATGCACCATCTTGAGGGATGTCTACATGACTTCCAAACTTGGGCATACAGTGATTACTCCAGTGAAGCAAAGATTCTCTGCAAATCAAAGACGATGAATGTTATGGAGGTTCATGACCTGATGAGGTTTCATAAGAAGGATATTCTAGTTCTGGCCAAGCATCAGATTGAAAGCAACAAGGATACTGAAGAATATGCTAAATGCTATACGTGAGCTGTTGCAGAGATTGTGGCAAAAGAGTTGTGGATCCAGCAACAGTGCAGTTATCCAAGAAGTTCCGAATGTGAAGACTGCGGTCTAATGCTAAAGCCTAGGGGAAGATTGTAAAGACCATAATTGTTTTAGGCTTTTGCATTAGAATTACTTTTGGGCTAGTTTAATTGTAATTGGGCTAAACTAGTAGATGGGTTGTGTGGGCTCTTTTGATTCGGTTGTGTTAGGGTCTAATAGGCCGAAGTTTGTAGCTTGTTTAACAAGCATAAGTTTTCCTATATAAGGGGAGCTAGGCTAGAGGTTTAGGTTGTTGATTCTCCTAGGGTTTCTTAGTGGTTTTGCGGATTAAAGGTGTACCGAATTCACCTAGTGAATTCGACTTTCAAGTGTGTGGTAATCGAATCTTGTTCAAGCATTCTCAATCGGTTGGTGTTTCTTTTAATTGTTTCTTTGTGTTTGCTATACTTTTCGATTTAAACTTGAATCACCTCTAGTCACCGGATTCCGCATGGTGACTATAGGCTTTGATATCGTGTGAGGGGTTTAATTGATCCTTACAAATCACATTTGGATGCGGTCAAAAGAATTTTGGCTTATCTGAAGGGTAACACGGATCTTGGGATCTGGTACCCTCATGACGATAAGTTTGAATTATCTGCCTACTCCGATTCAGATTATGGAGGCTGCAAGATTAATTTCAAATCCACAACAGCCGGTTGCCAATTTTTGGGACAGAGGGTAGTGTCATGGCAGTGTAAGAAGCAGATGTCAGTAGCAACATCCACTGTTGAAGCCGAGTACATTGCGGCTGCTAGTTGTTGTTCTCATGTTTTGTGGATACAACAACAAATGAGAGACTACGGTTTGCAATTTCTTACTACTCCCATACATATAGATAATTCAGCCCGCATCTGCATAACCAAAAATCCCGTTCACCACTCAAAAACCAAACATAGTGACATCAGATATCACTTCATACGTGATTGTTTTGAGAAAACACCTTATTGATCTGCAAAAGATCCATACCGATTTTCAAAGAGCGCATCTTAATACAAAAGCGTTTAACAAAAGACGCTTCAGATATCTTTTGCAGATCAACGGCATACAAAAATATTAATTTGAGTAGTTGTCGGTTCATCAATTTTTACTTTTTGTTGTATTTTAATTTTTCTTTACTTTTTTCCATTAAAAATAATCCAAAAATAGAGTTTTGTATTGTTTTGGGCGAGAAATATCAGAAAATTAAATA
Organism: Deinandra increscens subsp. villosa; assembly: GCA_039602395.1. Classification (NCBI taxonomy): domain Eukaryota; kingdom Viridiplantae; phylum Streptophyta; class Magnoliopsida; order Asterales; family Asteraceae; genus Deinandra; species Deinandra increscens. The sequence goes on from JBCNJP010000007.1 coordinate 68,937,042, forward strand.
AAATTAAAAATGCAAACATTAAAAAAATTGAAAAATAAAAAATGAGAATTGATCCAACCTAGCGAGAAATTATATTACATCAGCATACATTATCGACCATGAATAAAGTATGAATAAAGGCTGTAGGTACTTGTTTGGTTTGATATATGCGTTAAGGCAAATCTGATATATGTTAGTATGATATAAACCTAAATACCTACTTGATAATAGTGATGTTACATCATGAAGGGTACTGTGTAATTTTGGCAATAAAAATGAAAACAACAAAAACAAAATAAGAGATATTCTGGTGTATGCTTGATTCACTACTAGAAAAATGGCCTTTAATGACACGTGAATTATGACATAAATAATAGAACTATTGAACTGTTTAGATATGTTAAAGGAACACCATTTTGGAGGTTATGTTTAGAATGGTATTGTTATATTTATCCTGTGTAGTAGAATGGTATTGTTATAGGTTACAAACATACGAGTCTCCATAGATACTACCAAATTAGTATGGTAATGTTATGTTTCACAAGAGGACAAATATTTGTTTGAAGAAAGTTAAATAAACACTTGGATGGAAAGGAATAGTTCGCTTGAAGATTTTGCCATAATTCTGAAGTTTCCCAAAATTCTTCTACTCTTGGGGATGTATGTTCTTTTTTTAATTTAATTGCTCTCTAAAATTTTGTGTTTGTATGCATTTATTCATTGATTTAGTTGACATGATGATCTCCACAAATTCAACATAGCTTTTCAAGGGGTTTGCATCAGAAGCTGAGAAAGTACTTAATGAAGAAAGACAGTTGCTAGAGAAAAGTGCAAAATTGCTTGCTGGTTCAAATGCTAGAAAGAATGAATTGGTACTAACTTTGGTTCCATGTTTAACTGCATTGTCTAGATACAAGAAGCTCCTATGTTGAGTGGATCTTACTAAGGACTTCTATTTCAGCTACTCATACCGTGTTATGCATAGTTTCCAACCCATGAGTTAGGAAATGAAACAATGCTCGCTTGGAATAAGTTTTCAACTGCCAAAATCCATAATCAGCCGAGGAATAATCTCTGGACAGTACAACTTGTTTATAGCTATTTTAAACAGGTATATTTAGCATTAATTATATATGTATATGGTATGTCACGCTAGCATGATTTTAGATGTGTAGTATAATTCTTCTTAATGATTATATGTTCTTTTTATAAAATTAGGTCAAACTTCCAATTGGTGAAAAAGAGTTCAAGTTGACCCTCATTGCTAGACGCTCTCGCCATTATGTTGGAACCAAGTATGATGATTACCTTTGATTTATTAAATATTCCTTATGTTATCATCTAATCATTTTACCTGCATTTTTCCTTTTTTAGATATCTAAAACGAGGGGTAAGTGAGAAGGGTGGTGTTGCCAATGCTGTTGAAATAGAACATATTGTATTCGAAGATGTTCATGTAGGATTTTCTGTGCAGATAAGTTCCGCTGTTCAAAATCGAGGCTCGATACCCCTGTTTTAGTCTCAAGGAACTGCAAGATTGCATATTAAACCTGATATCATAGGTAAGACTAAAAGATAGTGTAATAGTTCTATGAGATTTCCAAATACATTTTATTAAAGTAGTGTTCGTCTATATAATGTCGTAGAAGGACCAGAAGTATGATGCCACCAGACTTCCTTTTTGAATCTTACCAAGAGATACGGAAATCCAATAATTATAATAATTTTTTAAGGTAAATATTGTCTTATATATGATGCGGGTGTTAATTAAATATGTTTATATTTTCCTGCTATTGTGTCCCTTATTAATATTTATTCATGTGGTTTTGCAGACCAGAGAAGAGAAACCTCAAGAATCCCTTCTTCATGTGGAGTTTGCTCATGCTATTGAGCTGATTAATAGAGATTTGCCTGAGGAAAATCATTTAAAGTTTCTTCATTGGGATTTAAACAAATATTTCAGAAAGTATGTAGCTAGCTGTCCCTGCTAATTTATCTGCTATTTGCGTATGCTGTTTATCTGGCCATGACTTTTTTATCATTGATTTTCAGCAAATCTACGAATCTATTGGCACATTTGGGCAAAGTAGCCACTTATGCATTGAATCTAACTGGCTTCTTCTGTTGTTAATTTCATGCATGTGAAATGGTGATGCAAGAGGTAAGCACTGATCTTCATAGATAAAATAACCAGATACCTAGACCTATTGGTTCTGAACTAACAAGTTTTATCATAGGTGACGAAGCTGGATTCTTTGCATCATAATTAAATTTAAAGTGAACAAGTCCCTTTGAAGGTGGAGAAGTTTACCTATAGAAAAAAGGAACTCCCAAAACTTCTTAGTTATTTAGAATATAGTTTGTAGAAAACTTGAATAGTTGTACACAATGAATTATTTGTTGTATATATGAAATGCATTATTTTCCTATATAGCGTATTTTATTTATTATTATAAAGTTAACTATCATTAATTGTGAAAATTAGTAATTCTATAAATATTTTTTTTTGTTTTTTTTAAAACCATGACACATTTTTGAGTGTCATCTCTCTTTATGACGGGGGCTTCCTTGACGCCTATTTATGACGTGCAATGCGCGTCATAAGCCAGTGATGTTTTTTGCGCATCGTCGCCCGTTATGAAGTGGGCTTCCTTGACGCGCAAATACGTCATCTATACCCCTTTATGACGCGCATTGCGCTTCATTAAAGCCATTTTTTGTAGTAGTGATTTCATTTTGCAAAGATTTAAACTTGTCTGATTTTCTTTATTTTGTCAAACGATTGGAATTTCTTTGTGTATCAAAAGATCGACCTGATTGTTGTTGTTTGTCGTTTTGCTTTATATTCCTTGGTGCTTCGTATAATCCATCCGACTTTCTTTGCGTGTATGGAAGTACGGACCTGATTGTTGTTGGGTTATTCAATTTCTGCGTTATTTTATATTTTTATTTTCCTAAACAATCAGACATTTTATGCGTGCTCACAAGGCCGACCTGATTGTTGTTTGTTTAGGGTTCTCCTTTATTTTTGCATGAAACATCATGAACGATAAATATCTGTTGAAAATCAAATTTTGTATAAAAATACAAAAATAGAATATGTCAGGTTGCCAGTATTCCTAATTGTGTGTGCTTTCACATTATTTGTGCTTGATTAATCATACTTAAAACATATCAGAAAGCTATAAAAATTGATCTGCCTAAACTGAAACAAACAGAAAAGTTGTATTCTCTGCCTACTTGCCTTGCATGCTGATTAAATCTGAAATTGAAGTGTGTCTGATACGTTATGACTGATATGAAAAATCCAAAAAGATTTTAGGTGTGTTTTAGCATAATTGTGACAACCGCCAATTTTCCAGGTTAATCCCGTTGATAACTTGTGTTATATTTCAATAACGTCCGTTACCTCCATTAACTAGAATAGTTACACGAACATTGCACATGAGTCTAGACGTCGGTTAACCTACCTGAATAATTATATTTTGATATTTTATGTAAATCATGTTTTATGATTTCATGAAAGCGTTGTATCATTTTATGTGACAATGATATCTAGGACTTTATGTGGTATATAGGTATATATATACATTATATTTTATGATTTTATGTGGCGACATGCCAAGTAATCGTACGAACGTTTATATACTTTTGTTAGAATTTAAAAACATATAGTTATGGGGCATAGCTATGATTTTATGTGAAATGTATATAGATTGTACTTTTATAAAACTTCGTTCGTTAAAAATGTTATGATGTACACTCGTATACCTATCGCCAAGTTACTCTTTGTTAAACCCCGTTAGATGTTGTTAACGATTTGCAACTACGAGGGACCTAACTTGTAATTTCTAAACTTGATTTGTATCTAATAAAGCTGGAGGGGCTGTTGTGTATTAATCTAAACCTTGTAACCATTTGTGTTTATTGTGGAGGGACCATTTTTGACAAGTCTCGAAAGCCAATTCAATGGCATTTACGAGCAATCAAGCGGGAGGCAGTTTTGTTCGACCGTAATCATCCCCGGCAGTTTCGATTTCGACCATCAATCCCTCATTAACTTCCTTCTTGATTACTAGAATCATATGATTACTCTAGAGACGTTCAATTTCAACAAACACAACCCCTCTCGAGCTCTCTCCCTTCTCTCTAGTTTTTTTTTAAACTTTCCGGCGAGCTTGAAATTTCCGGCCATCCAAGCATTGCCTCGCCCCCATACGCACATCACGGTGATCACGATCCTCTTCTGATCAACCCGGTAGCGACGATTTGGGAAACAGAACACCATCAGGCGGTCCTTGTCAAGGTCTTCGGTTTCGTTTCGGCTTAAAAAAACGCATCAAAACTCCGATTTGATTCGAGGTAATCACTCCTTTAAGTAAATCGCACATTTATCTTCGTTTTGGTTCATGTTTCATGATTTTCCGGTGACCGGAATAAAACTCCGGCCACCGGAGTTTTGGGGAAGAAAGGGAGGACGGGACAGGAATATATATATATATTTAGGGTTCTGGTACACAACACAAATCAGCCTCTAGTCCAGTTGGTCGGCGCACTTCATGGAGACCGGGAGGTCCCCAGCTCGACCCTCCCCATCCCCGATTCTTTTTTATTTACTTTCCTAGTAACTGATCTCCCACCAGACTGATACACAAAAGGTTTTCTGGTCGAATAAAACCACAAACAGATCGCTGGCGTGGTGGCTTAGGCGCTGCCCATACAACTCACAGGTCACGGGTTCGAGTCCCGTGACCACCACCTTCGCTGAATTTTTTTTTTAAAGCTTTCAATCATTTCCTTGGACCAAAATTCAAACTTACTATTACATGCCTATAAATCCCGACTCGCGAGGTTTTCAAAAACCCGTTAGATTACTCGTGAACTTTACATTACGAAACATTATAACTTAAATGAATTAAAAATTTGATGGCCTTCTTTAATATTAATAAAAAAATCAGTTTTAAAAAAAACATAAGTTATATTAAATTTATTGTCATGTATTCATATACATGCGAACGTTTAAAAGATTTTCTTTAAACTCTTGAATTTTGACACGGCATATAAGTATATATTTAGGACGCTTTATTTTTCACACTTTTGATTACGTCTCGTTATTTATATCTACGAATATATATATATATATATATATATATATATATATATATATATATATATACCCGATGATCCCTACATTTGTTATTTGGAATAACATACATACATTGATTTCGTAAACCTTTGCATCCTCGATTTAAGGTCATCTTTTGATTTCTTTCGAAGTCACATTTTGAAATTGTCACCTATGAAATTATTTGTCAAACGAAGCGTCGCCTAGGCTATGTTACTCATGTGCAAACACACACTTACGTATGTAAAATCGATAGGTGCTCGGTAATTACGCAAGACTCGGAAGTCTAACTAAATTTGTAGCAGCGCACCCTAAGGTGAGTTACACAACCTTTTACGTTATGTCCGGTTTTGGACGATAACACACGCAAACACGTTACACCCGGGTTAGGGTGATAACACAACAACTTTCATGTATGATTAAAGTAGAAATCCAGTATATATCACATGTTCACGTAAAATGCTTTATCTTTCAAGTCCTTACTTATCGAACCGTTAATAGCATATAGCGAGGGGATATTGGGTAGTACTACTGGGGTCTGACAAACCCCACTCAGCGGGCACGAGATGCACCACCCGAATGGCGGTCGAACTGAGGACAATGTCAGCCTAAACTTACCGTGATCGAGTAGACACGGGGAAGGCAAACCACGTAAGGAATTATTCCTACAACTAATTGGTCAGCTTCGGTTGCGAACATTTTAGTGACATGAACTTAGGCTCGCTACCTACGATATGGATTGTACAGTTAATATACATGCTTACATACGAATAAAAACTGTTATATTCGTACTGCATAACTATACTAGTTATACTTATGTGCTTATGTGAACTCACCAACATTAGTTGACACTTGCTCTTATGCATGCTTTGCAGGACGCTAGGAGAATCAGATTTTTGGGCACGTACGCTGGTTAAACCTTTCATTTTGGGAATCCGCCTTTAACATTTTCAAAACTTAGACTTAAACTGGTTGTTTACTTAATGGGCGCGTCTTTTTGCGTGACATTACTTTATTATGCTTCCGCTGGATTTTAAACTATGGTTTTAATATTTTCCGTTTGGAAATACATATTTACAATTTGAACCCTAAACTTATGTTTGATGTAACTAATGACTCGGGTCCTGGTCTGGTTCACACCCCACACGGTAAAACTCCGTTAGTGGAAATTGGGGGTGTGACAGATTGGTATCAGAGCCCTTGGTTGTAGAGAACTAGAATTATCAGAATATCTAAACTGTAACTGTTTTTGAACATTAGTTACAACAATTCCCAAAACGTTTTCTTTTCGCGTGCCAAAAATCGATTGCTCACATTAGGTTATATTTTATTTGTTTGTGTCTGTCTGGGTTCAGGCAATATGTCACCATCCAATCATACACGTGGAAAGGCACCCATGAACGAACAAGGATCCTCGTCACGTCAACCGTCCCGCAGGAGGCAACGTCTTGACTATACTCAAGCGGATTATGAGGCAGAGTCACATTATTTTCGAGACCCGGACAACGCGTCCGATTGGGCGGTGGTTTAGGCCCATGGTGGCCAGTCTTATGGGCGAATTTGGAGTCCCCACGGACGAGGGTAGACTACCAGATCTTCCCTTCTGCCACCCATAGATCACTGCTGCAATGATGGCAGTGATAGACGAGTTGCGTAGTGAAGTTAGATCACTGCGAACCGAAGGACGAAGAACACAAACTGAAACTCAAGGAACAAGGGATGATCTCGAGGTGACAACCACAGCACACAACAACTTAGCCCATGGGGTGATTAAACTCGAGGATAGAGTGGATACCTTGGAGGCAAGACCCAACTCGGCCAATTTAGCCAACATGCTACAGACTGCGTTAGCAAGGATTGCTGTGTTAGAAGACCTGGTCGGGGACCTGACCTGGCAAGTGGCTACTCTTCAGGGACAGGCAGCCCCTGCAGCTGAGCAAGTGGAGGAAGAACCTCTCTAAGAGAATGGAGACAACGCTGAAGAAGAGGAGGTCGAGGAACCCGAAGTCATTGATCCATGATCTAATATGTCTCATTTTCTTCTACTTTGTTACTTTGAAATAAATTTAACTGGGTGTTCATTTTATTTTGAATGTTTTCAAATACTGAGATACCTTATGGTTGGATTTTAAATTTTGTAATGGATATTACATTTTATTTTTACCAATGTGTTTCTAAAAATTATGTTGTGTGATGGATGGATGGATGAATAATTGTTTAGTGTTTAATGAAATTAATATTTATATATACTACAATTATGGTTGAAAGTCTGTGAGTGGGTTTACTATTCATAACTAGCCAATAGGAACATGACACGTGTCATGTTCCACAACTAATAATATGACACGTGTCATGTTCAACCAATAATAAATTGTCACGTGTCGTAGTGGCTTTTTAAAATTTTACTGTTACGTGGTCACGTGTTAGGCCATGTGGTGACACGTGGACACGTGTTAGGCCACGTATAAAATTTTACTAGTTACGTGGCCTTACATGTGGCCACGTGTTAGACCACGTGTCATATGTAGGTCAATGCTTTTGCGACACGTGGTCATGTGTTAGGTCACGTATGGCGATACGTGGCCATGTGTTAGGACAATGTTTTTGCGACACGTGGTTACGTGTTAGGCCACGTGTTATGTATAAGTGATATTTTTTCAGACTTAAGCGCAGGTGGTCACTTTTAGACCACTTTTAGAGTTTTTGACTTTGCTCACAGCGTTTGAAAAATGGGTGTTAGGCCGCGTGTCATGTACATGTGGTATTTTTTTTAAACTTAAACGCAAGTGGTCAACTTTTAAATCACTTTTGGAGTTTTCGACTTTGACCACGGTGTTTCGGAAAATGGGTAGCCCGCCGCGAAGCGCGGGCGGGTCACCATCTTGTTGGGTATATTAATCATTGAAATGTTCGTATGGAAAACAGAACCATGGCTGAACACCTCACCGCAGCACAGATCCAAAATCTGATTGACCAAGGAGTTGCAGCAGCTCTAGCAGCGGCCCAAAATCAGCCAAACAACAACGGTGGTAAGTAAAAGAGACAAAAAATTGACAACATTTTTTTTTCTCACTCTCAAAAAAAAAATTATTCTCTAAAATAATTTTATGAAACAAATCCAGGCCCAGCTCAGTGCACCTTCAAAACTTACATGGATTGTAAGCCGCTCATGTTCAAGGGTGATGAGGGAGCCGTGGGTCTTCTGCGATGGCTCGAGAAGTCAGAAAAGGTATTCTCAATGTGTAACTGCCCAGTTGCGAATCGAGTCAATTTCGCAACTGCTACACTCGAGGGAGCTGCCCTCACTTGGTGGAACGCGCAAATCCAAATGTTAGGGCGCAACGCAGCGAATGCTATGACTTGGCAGGAATTTAAGGATGCCATGATGGAGGAGTATTGTCCTCGCGACCAGGTTAAAAGGTTGGAAGGTGAGTTCCAGAACTTGAAAATGGTAAGTTCTGAGGTTGAAGAGTACACCGCTCGCTACCATGAGTACGCGGTGTTGTGTCCTACGATGGTTGATGCTGACTTCAAAAGGATTGAAAGGTACGTGGATGGGTTAGCTCCACAGATCAAGGGGATGGTTACTGCCTCAAACCCTGCAAATGTGCAGAATGCTATCAGGTTGGCCCATAAGCTGACTGACCAGGCCATAGAGCAAGGAACGTCGCCACCCAGAAAGGTCCCCAAAACTGCCCTAGACGGGAAAAGAAAGAGAGATGACGACTCTAGTAACAACAACAACAATGGTAGTGGGAACAACAATGGGAGATCCTCTAACTCTCACAGCCAAATCAAGAGATACAACAATTCCAGGGGTGACTTTAACAACGGTAACACCAACAGCGGGGGCGGTAATCAAAACCGCCAAGGTGGTAGCAATCAGAATAACAATGGGTACAAAGGACGAGCACCGTTCTGTAATCGGTGCAACCAACACCACAATGGAGCATGCAAGAAACTCACCTGTGAGCGTTGTGGTAAGGGGGGCCACAAGGCTAAGCACTGTTGGGGTGAACTACAAAACTGCCCCAATCAAAATCAGAATTAGAATCAAAACCAGAGGCAGAATAATGAAGGCCCTAGGGGGTGTTATGAATGTGGAAAACCAGGGCACTTAAAGAGGGACTGTCCACAGCTCCGAAGGAACAATAACAACAATGTTGGCAACAACAACAACCACCGTAACAACAATAACAACGGTGGTGATGGTGGTAGGAATGGTGGAGATGGCGCCAAAGGGCGAGCTTTCGTTATGGGTTCAGGTGAAGCGAGAAACGATGCCAACGTCATTACCGGTAAGTTTCTTCTAAACAACTACTTAACAAATGTCTTATTTAATACTGGTGCTGAGAAAAGTTTTATCTCGACTAAGTTCTGTAAGTTGATTAAGGCTACCCAAACTCCACTAAAAGCTAGGTATACGGTTGAATTAGCAAATGGTAAGCTTCTTGACACCACTCACTTAGTTGAAAACTGCACATTAGAACTATCTGGTCATAAACTAAGTATAGACCTTATGCCTTTTACCATCGGTAGTTTCGATGTCATAGTGGGCATGGATTGGCTATCCAAACATCAGGCGGAAATCGTTTGTAAAGAAAAAATCATACGAATACCCGTAGCAAGAGGATAAGTACTCTCAATTCAGGGCGAAAAGGGAGGTGTTGTCTCCGGAATCATATCATACCTTAAAGCGCAGAAGTGTCTTCGGAAAGGACACGTGGCAATCCTGGCCACAGTTACGGACCAAACCAGGGTGGAGAGAAAAATCGAAGACTTCCCGATCGTACGCGATTACCCGGAGGTATTTCCTGAGGAATTACATGGCCTTCCTCCGCATCGGCAAGTAGAATTTTGGATTGACCTTGCTCCGGGAGCAACTCCGATCGCGCGTGCACCATATCGTCTAGCGGTGAACGAATTGAATGAGCTATCCACACAACTGCAGGAACTGCTAGATAAGGGTTTTATTAGACCTAGCTCGTCACCATGGGGAGCACCAGTATTATTCGTCAAGAAGAAGGATGGCACGTTAAGGATGTGTATCGATTACCGCGAACTCAACAAAGTCACTATCAAGAATCGATACCCTCTTCCACGAATAGATGATCTTTTCGACCAGCTTCAAGGATCCAGTTACTATTCCAAGATTGATTTAAGGTCTGGTTACCATCAGCTTCGAGTCCGTGAGGAGGACATCGAAAAGACAACCTTCAGAACTCGCTACGCTCATTATGAATTCTTGGTCATGCCTTTTGGGCTGACAAATGCACCAGCTGTGTTCATGGATCTCATGAACCGTGTGTGCAAGTCCTATCTGGATAAGTTCGTCATAGTATTTATCGACGACATCCTCATCTACTCCAAGACGAAAGAAGAACACGAGGAACATCTACGGTTAATCTTAGAATTGTTAAAGAAAGAACAATTCTACGCAAAATTCTCTAAGTGCGATTTCTGGATCCGAGAGGTTCAATTTCTGGGTCACATCGTCAACGAGCAAGGTATTCACGTTGACCCAGCCAAGATCGAGGCCAATAAAAGTTGGCCTACCCCTAGAGCTCCTACGGAAATTCGCCAATTCCTAGGTTTAGCTGGTTACTACCGTCGTTTCATAAAGGGATTCTCTCAGTTAGCTCACCCATTGACCGCTCTTACGCACAAAGGGGTTCAATACAGATGGGGTGACAAGGAAGAGGCAGCCTTCCAAGCTTTAAAAGAGAAACTTTGTACTGCACCTATATTATCTTTACCTGATGGGATTGACGACTTCGAGGTCTATTGTGACGCATCAATCCAGGGACTCGGATGTGTTTTGATGCAAAGAGGTAAAGTCATCGCATACGGGTCAAGGCAACTAAAGTCCCACGAGAAAAATTACACAACTCACGACCTAGAGTTGGGCGCTGTTGTATTTGCCTTGAAATTTTTGAGACACTATTTATATGGAACCAAATGTACGATATTCACTAATCACAAGAGCCTCCAGCACATATTTGAACAGAAGGAACTCAACATGAGGCAACGTAGGTGGGTTGAATTGCTAAACGACTATGACCTTGCGATAAAGTATCATCCAGGCAAGGCCAACGTGGTGGCCGATGCCTTGAGTAGAAAGGAGCATGTTAAGCCTAGAAGGGTTCGAGCTCTCCAATTAACGATCCATACGGGGCTACCGGATAGACTCCGGGATGCTCAGAAAGAGGACCTAAGGGAAGAAAATTTTGGGTCTGAGTCGTTACGTGACATACATGGAACTTCGGAGGTTAAGTCTGATGGGCTTCGTTATTATAATGACCGTATATGGACCTTTGCATGGAAATCTTAGAGAACTAGTCACGGACGAGGCCCACAAGTCCCGTTATTCGATCCATCCAGGTTCAGACAAAATGTATCAAGACTTAAAAGGGTTATATTGGTGGCCCAATATGAAAGCTGACATCGCTAGATATGTTAGCAAGTGCTTGACATGCGCAATGGTCAAAACGGAACATCAAAAGCCAGTAGGATTACTGCAACAACCTAAAATTCCTGAATGGAAATGGGAAGAAATCTCGATGGATTTCATCACGGGATTGCCCCGTTCTTCTGGCGGTAACGATATGATTTGGGTTATCGTTGACCGATTAACAAAATCCGCTCATTTCCTAGCTATCAAGGAAAGTGACAAAACAGAGAAACTTGCAAAGATATACCTCAAGGAGATTGTCAAGCTTCACGGAGTGCCTTTGTCTATTATCTCCAATCGAGACCCTAGGTTTGCTTCAAATTTTTGGAGATCCTTACAAGCAGCGATGGGCACTCGCTTAGATATGAGTACCGCGTATCATCCTCAAACAGATGGACAGACTGAACGTACCATCCAAACTCTCGCGGATATGCTTAGAGCATGTGTGCTCGACTTCGGGAAAAATTGGGAAACGCATCTACCGCTGGTAGAATTCTCCTATAACAACAGCTACCATACCAGTATTGGAGCCGCTCCATTTGAGGATCTGTACGGACGAAAGTGCAGATCGCCTGTCTGTTGGGCTGAGGTCGGTGAGAGTCAACTCACTGGACCTGAATTAGTACACGAGACCACGGAGAGAATTATGCAGATTAGAAACCGCATGAAAGCGGCAAGAGATAGGCAAAAGAGTTATGCATATAAGCGCCGAAGGCCTTTGGAATTTGAAGTCGGCGATAAAGTACAACTAAAAGTCTCGCCTTGGAAGGGCGTCGTACGCTTTGGAAAGCGCGGGAAGTTGAATCCCCGTTATGTAGGACCATTCGAGATCACCGAAACCATTGGTCCGGTGGCTTACCGTTTAAATCTACTTCCTGAATTGGATGGAGTGCACAACGTATTTCACGTTTCAAACCTGAGAAAGTGTTTAGCAGACGACAATCTCATAGTTCCAGTAGAAGAACTGCAAATCGATGAACAACTGCGATTTATCGAACAACCCGTGGAAATCATGGGACGTGAGGAGAAAACACTGAAACGAAGTAAAATTCCTATCGTCAAGGTGAGATGGCAATCTAAGCGTGGACCGGAGTTCACGTGGGAACGAGAAGATCAGATGAGAAAGAAATACCCTCACCTATTTGATCAAGCGTCAACATCTAACTAAGGTATGAGTTAAATTTTGGGACAAAATTTCCTTAACAAGGGGATGATGTAGCAACCCTAAAATTTTTCTTTTCCTTCCACAGAAACTGTAGCAACTTAAGGCAATTTTCGGGATGAAAATTCCTTAACAAGAGGATGATGTGACAACCGCCAATTTTCCAGGTTAATCCCGTTGATAACTTGTGTTATATTTCAATAACATCCGTTACCTCCGTTAACTAGAATAGTTACACGAACATTGCACATGAGTCTAGACGTCGGTTAACCTACCTGAATAATTATATTTTGTTATTTTATGTAAATCATGTTTTATGATTTCATGAAAGCGTTTTATCATTTTATGTGACAATGATATCTAGGATTTTATGTGCTATATAGGTATATATATACATTATATTTTATGATTTTATGTGGCGACATGCCAAGTAATCGTACGAACGTTTATATACTTTTGTTAGAATTTAAAAACATATAGTTATGGGGCATAGCTATGATTTTATGTGAAATGTATATAGATTATACTTTTATAAAACTTCGTTCGTTAAAAATGTTATGACGTACACTCATATACCTATCGCCAAGTTACTCTTCGTTAAACCCCGTTAGATGTTGTTAACGGTTTGCAACTACGAGGGACCTAACTTGTAATTTCTAAACTTGATTTGTATTTAATAAAGCTGGAGGGGCTGTTTTGTATTAATCTAAACCTTGTAACCATTTGTGTTTATTGTGGAGGGACCATTTTTGACAATTCTCGAAAGCCAATTCATGGCATTTACGAGCAATCAAGCGGGAGGCAGTTTTGTTCGACCGTAATCATCCCCGGCAGTTTCGATTTCGACCATCAATCCCTCATTAACTTCCTTCTTGATTACTAGAATCATATGATTACTCTAGAGACATTCAATTTCAACAAACACAACCCCTCTCGAGCTCTCTCCCTTCTCTCTAGTTTTTTTTTCTAAATTTTCCGGCGAGCTTGAAATTTCCGGCCATCCAAGCATTGCCTCGCCCCCATACGCACATCACGGTGATCACGATCCTCTTCTGATCAACCCGGTAGCGACGATTTGGGAAACGGAACACCATCAGGCGGTCCTTGTCAAGGTCTTCGGTTTCGTTTCGGCTTAAAAAAACGCATCAAAACTCCGATTTGATTCGAGGTAATCACTCCTTTAAGTAAATCGCACATTTATCTTCGTTTTGGTTCATCTTTCATGATTTTCCGGTGACTGGAATAAAACTCCGGCCACCGGAGTTTTGGGGAAGAAAGGGAGGACGGGACAGGAATTATATATATATATATATATTTAGGGTTCTGGTACACAACACAAATCAGCCTCTAGTCCAGTTGGTCGGCGCACTTCATGGAGACCGGGAGGTCCCCAGTTCGACCCTCCCCATCCCCGATTCTTTTTTATTTACTTTCCTAGTAACTGATCTCCCACCAGACTGATACACAAATGGTTTTCTGGTCGAATAAAACCCCAAACAGATCGCTGGCGTGGTGGCTTAGGCGCTGCCCATACAACTCACAGGTCACGGGTTCGAGTCCCGTGACCACCACCTTCGCTGTTTTATTTTTTTAAGCTTTCAATCATTTCCTTGGACCAAAATTCAAACTTACTATTACATGCCTATAAATCCCGACTCGCGAGGTTTTCAAAAACCCGTTAGATTACTCGTGAACTTTACATTACGAAACATTATAACTTAAATGAATTAAAAATTTGATGGCCTTCTTTAATATTAATAAAAAAATCAGTTATAAAAAAACATAGAAAAATAGTTATATTAAATTTATTGTCATGTATTCATATACATGCGAACGTTTAAAAGATTTTCTTTAAACTCTTGAATTTTGACACGGCATATAAGTATATATTTAGGACGCTTTATTTTTCACACTTTTGATTACGTCTCGTTATTTATATCTACGAATATATATATATATATATTTACCCGATGATCCCTACATTTGTTATTTGGAATAACATACATACATTGATTTCGTAAACCTTTGCATCCTCGATTTAAGGTCATCTTTTGATTTCTTTCGAACAAACGATTTGTTGTCACATTTTGAAATTGTCACCTATGAAATTATTTGTCAAACGAAGCGTCGCCTAGGCTATGTTACTCATGTGCAAACACACACTTACGTATGTAAAATCGATAGGTGCTCGGTAATTACGCAAGACTCGGAAGTCTAACTAAATTTGTAGCAGTGCACCCTAAGGTGAGTTACACAACCTTTTACGTTACGTCCGGTTTTGGACGATAACACACGCAAACACGTTACACCCGGGTTAGGGTGATAACACAACAACTTTCATGTATGATTAAAGTAGAAATCCAGTATATATCACATGTTCACGTAAAATGCTTTATCTTTCAAGTCCTTACTTATCGAACCGTTAATAGCATATAGCGAGGGGATATTGGGTAGTACTACTGGGGTCTGACAAACCCCACTCAGCGGGCACGAGATGCACCACCCGAATGGCGGTCGAACTGAGGACAATGTCAGCCTAAACTTACCGTGATCGAGTAGACACGGGGAAGGCAAACCACGTAAGGAATTATTCCTACAACTAATTGGTCAGCTTCGGTTGCGAACATTTTAGTGACATGAACTTAGGCTCGCTACCTACGATATGGATTGTACAGTTAATATACATGCTTACATACGAATAAAAACTGTTATATTCGTACTGCATAACTATACTAGTTATACTTATGTGCTTATGTGAACTCACCAACATTAGTTGACACTTGCTCTTATGCATGCTTTGCAGGACGCTAGGAGAATCAGATTTTTGGGCACGTACGCTGGTTAAACCTTTCATTTTGGGAATCCGCCTTTAACATTTTCAAAACTTAGACTTAAACTGGTTGTTTACTTAATGGGCGCGTCTTTTTGCGTGACATTACTTTATTATGCTTCCGCTGGATTTTAAACTATGGTTTTAATATTTTCCGTTTGGAAATACATATTTACAATTTGAACCCTAAACTTATGTTTGATGTAACTAATGACTCGGGTCCTGGTCTGATTCACACCCCACACGGTAAAACTCCGTTAGTGGAAATTGGGGGTGTGACAATAATCTTGTGATAATTCAAAAAGATTTTCGGTGTGTTTGAAAATGTTATAAAAATAAAAAAGATTTTGTTTCTGTTTATTTTTCGATCAACCGATAATGAAAAATCAATATTACGTCGGGTACAACCAAACAGTTTTGGAATCATGAAGCTTATTATGAATTGATCAAAGGTTTATGTCAAATTGATAAAATTTGAAACTTTTGGATTCAATTTGGAAATTCTTTAAAAATCAGGGTTTGAATTGTAAATTTTTGAAAAGAGCCAAACTGCAAGTTCGGATGATCCGAAGCTCCAGTTCGAAAGAGTTCGGAAGAGTTCGGATACATTCGGAAGGGTTCGCCTTAGCCGAACTGCCAGTTCGGACAACCAAACTAGGCTGTCTATAAAAGGCCGAAGCTCCAGTTCAGAAACATTATCACTGAGCTAAATTGCCGAACCCTAACCGAACTATAGCCCTCAAAACGAAAATTCGATTAACTGCATTTTAGCAAGATCTGTGACTGTATTCAGGTAGATACTGAAATTCCGAATGCAGGGGTGTCGTTTGTTGTCGTGTTTAACCATCAAATGTGTCGATTTTTGTCAAAAAATGTTGTCGGTTGGTTGCAGTTTCTAGATCTGAAAATTAGCATACTTAGAGGTAGTTTTAGGTGATAAAAATTGTACCAATGAGTTCGCCTTGATAAACCGCACCTAGGTGTCAAATGATTTTGTCTGAAACTATCTAGATCAAATTCTAGGTCGATAAAACCCTTCGGTTATGCACAGTGCCGAACTGGGAGTTCGGATCCAGTTCGTTTGAGTTCGGACAGGTTGACCAAAGTCAACTTTGACTATTGACTGAACCCAGTTTGGATCAAGTTCGTTTAACCAGTGTCAGTTCGGATCTGGTTCGGATTGTCTTATTCAGTTCGGATCCAGTTCATGTAAAATCAATTTTTGAATAAAAAGTTGATCGTTTACGCGAATGGTTAATAATTGACAAATTTGGTTAATATTTTTGATAATCACATTGAATTTAACAAATTTTCATGTTATTTGTTTTTAGAAATGGCGCACGATTTGAAGGTTGGTGATAAACACAATATTCGTGCACATCTCGGTGCTATTCGAACAAAGCTTACAAAGTTCGGTGGTTCCGGAATATTCAACTTTTTTTGGTGATCACAAACTCACTACGCGATTACACACGAGTGTGATGCGTATCGTGATGCTCTCACCGAATTCTGGACCACTGCTCGAACATTAACTGAAGGTTCAATAAGAATATCTTACACAGTTCAAAATCGAACGGTAGAATTTACCGAGGTTGATGTCAGAAGGGTACCGAGGCTGAATAGAGATGATATATACAGTGCTGTTAGAATTTGATCAAGCAGAAAATATGGCATAACTGATGAGATTGTGGTATGGTGAAGATCCGAGCCGAGACTGGATTTACAAATCAGAATTCTTCGTTCGCTACAAGTTTCTGATACATGTGTTGTTACACTGTTTGGGGAATAGAATTGATGGTCATGACGAGATAGGCCCAAAGATGCCGTCGTTGATGAATGCTCTTATTCTTAACCGTCCATAAAATTGTGCCGGGTTGATCTTCTATTACATGAGAAATAACCTGACTCAAAGGCACAAGAGACCATTGTTGTACCCGAGATTCACTCAGATGATCTTGAATGATCGATATCCAAATCTAGTAAAGAATGAAGCTCACAAGATGAATCTGAAGCATATGAGTGAGACAAGCGTGGGTGACGATATATAAGAAGAAGAAGCCGAAAGATTATCCGAAAATGAAAAAGCTTGTCGGTCACTTGGCGAATGTCAACTATGTTGCACCACCCAATGGTGCACCTCGTCATGACAAAGGAAGTTATTCTGATGAACTTAATTATTCATGGATCGAAGAGAAAAAACAACAACCACAACAAGCCAAAGTTAAATGACCAAGAAGACAAACACAAACACCACCTGTTGCAAGAACCGGTAGTATCTGAACCGGTTGCAACTGAACCTGTTGTCACAAAACATGTTGTCACAGAACCTGCTGTCTCAGCACCTGAAGTCTAAGCGACTGTCCATGTGACTGAGACACCTGCAGTAAATACCATGATAGATGAAGAAGATACTGATGATGATGAGCTGAGTGATATGGCAGCAAACTCTGAGGATGCTTCTGATACGAACAATCCATTTGCGTATATTGTTATTCCTTCAGAGAGGGTTTGAGTGCGAAAAGGTAGCAAAGAACATTTTTCTTACTGAACTAGTCTGAAACAAAGCAACGACCGATACATGGGTCGTGTGTATGAAGATAAAGCCCCATCCGAATCAGATGAAGATTACAACCCTGATGATGATGCCGGTCAAGGCAAGGGTAAGAAACCGACTGCTTCCTCATCTTCATTGACACCATAAAAAAGGAAGAAGTCGATTGTTGCTTGTGGCCGAGGTCGCAAGATGTTAAGAAGTTCAGACTTTATATTGCAACGACCTACCGGTGGATCTTCATCTGTTGGTCCAGATATGTCTATGCCTGAGACTACTTCAACTCCAGTTACTTCTACAACACAAGCTGATATATGCACAGAGTTGCGTCTGTCGGTGGTTTTGACGGATATTTTGGGATTGTTAAAGTCTACAACAGCCAACACAATACCTTTAGCAAGTGTTAGTGCTCAGTTTGTTAATCAACTAATGGGAGCAACATCTACTCGAACATTATCAACTGCCACTGCAACAACATCAACTCCTTCTACACCAGCTGTAAATTTCAGTGTCTCTCAAGGATCAATATCTTTTTCTCATATGGAGTTACTCAACACCGCTCTTTTGGATTATCAAACCAAAATTGATGAGCTGAAGGCTAAAGATGCTGAAAGATCACAAGTGATTTAAGTGTTGAAGAGAAAGGATGAGGGGAAATCTTAGTTGATTGTAAAGTTGAAGGTAAGAGATGAATCTCAATCAAAACAGATCGCTGAATTACAGAGATTATCTTCAATTAAAAATTGGGGAAGCGGCCAAAGTTCAAGAGATTACACGATTGAAAACGGCCAATAAGAATCAAGATGCCCAAATTGCAAAGATAAATGAACAGCTGAAATTTCTACTTGAGAAATTTACTGCTCAAGGGGAGATTGGTTCAGGATCTGGATGTAAAGATGATATACTGCAATATTTGAATGATGAACCTGAGAATGACGACCCGGAAGGTAATACTCGTGGAGGTCCAGGCCCAACTAGAACTTCTAGTTTGGGTGCTGGTACTTCTGCAGCCCACGGGGAGTCTGATTTTAAGGAAGCAGTACCAATCACATCAGTCCCGTAGAATCAACCTGCGAAAAGCATACACGTGATCGGTATAATACTTGAAGATGGTGAGTTTGTCTGTGAACTCAACCAAGCTCAAATTCAAATGCTCATCAATTTAAACGACGAGGAGATGAAGAAAGCGGCCGAAGCTAAACCCGAAAAATATGAGTCATCAGAGTCAGAAACTGAAGATGATATCTTTGATGAGGAGGTTGAGATTGAAAATATAACTGAGGAGGAGTATCCTGATCCGTATTCAAATTTCAACAACAATAACTCAGCTAATGATGACTTTGAGGTATTTCCTAAGAAAAAGGGTGATGAGGCTAAGGTGAAGCTGAAAAGAAAAGAAACTGAAAAACCTAAGACCCAATAGTTAAAGAGGCCAAAGAACAGAAACAAAGAAAGGTCTATGATGAGTACATGAAGATATTTCCTGCCAACTACGTTCCTCCACCGAAACCTATCAAGCAACGTAGGCATGTCAGGTTTAAGGGTCAAGCTTCAGGTGAAATAATAAGTTGGATGTATGCTAGAGATTAAAAGTGTTATGGAATCAAATGCCACTTTCATATCCAATACTTCAAGTATGCATTGGATTTCAGTTCTATACCAATTTGGGATGTTCGGGAGCTTACTAGAAAACCATTCTGCAATTATGGAACTGATTGGATGGGTCTACGTTTGAAGCAGATGGTGGAGAAAGAGTGTGATATAGGATTTTAATTCCTAAAGCCTCAAAGACCAAAAAGACGTGAACATCCGACAAAGATACATCAGAGAACTGGTAAGAAGCTGATAGTACTAACATTCAAGAAGAAGCCAGATGTAATGAAAAAGATTCCATTTATGAAGATGGAATTGGATTTTATAAAGAAATTGAAGTGGTGGTATTACTATGAAATGACCGGAGAAGCAGTGATTGTGTTGGAGGATGATAACAAAGTTGTGAAGATCTATGATCCAATGTGGCTGATCAACTTATCAAGGGCAGACATAGATGAGCTGTACAATAATCAGATCTTGTTCCATCCCGATTTTATGGTAGAGGCTCTGCAATTCCTAAGGGTTATCTGCACCTGCTTCGCGTTCGATATCTATGCCGGGCATAACCATCAAAAGACATGGAGTGGGATAGAGGCTGGAGCTCAAGAGTGAAAGAAACTGACAAGAATTTGCCAAGAGGGAGTTTGTTGATACATGCGTATGGCAAGATGCTGGATCAGACAAAAGATTACAAAAGAAAAGTTCAAGACTAAACCTAACCAGCCGAACTGGAACCGAAGTGTGGGCGAACTGGCACCTGAACTGCCAGTTCGGACACAGGCCAGTTCGGATGATCGAGTTATTATATATATAATATATATTAGTTTGTGTTCAGAATTGTATAACAAGTGTGCTTAAGTGTGTGAAACCTGCGGTGTTTTCCAGTTATACTCTGAATCTTTGTAACCTTTGTTTTGAGTGATTAATCAAAGATTGAATCTTATTTACCTCGTGATTGTTTGTTTTGTTGTTAAAATGACTTAGAGTTGCGCACGATTCGCCTCCCGCTCACTTTCACCCCCTCCTAATTGACATACTAGAAGTTTTCGGATCATATCTAGGATCAAAACCCACCGTGGAGACTTTATCAATTAAATCGGGATTAACCATCTTCAATGGGAATTCCTTATCGCTATACATCTTATCTGAACCTTTCAAGCGATAAGTGGTCCATTTCACATTCTAATAAAAAACTTCATAATTTTTTTTTTACCTTTGAATTTTCATTTTGAAACTTTGGTGATTTTGAAGTGGAACATTTTTCAAAAGATTTAGCTGGTTGAGACACAGCTTTGGATTCAAAACCAAGACCACCATTCTTAAGTTTCTTTCCAAGAACCGATTTGGATCTAGAAATTGTTTTCTACTCATACTCACTCAGTTTTGTGAGTTCAGACTTAAGTTCACCAAATTTATATATTGAAAGGAGTTCCTCCTAAGTGTTGTTTGAAACATTTGGGACACCTCAGGTTCTGGATCAGAAATCAAGTTATCGATTTTATCAAAATCATAAACATTGTAAAACAACTCATCAACACTTGAGTCCAGAGCAGATTTCTCAGTTGTTATCTTATCAGAAATTTTCAAATGTTATTGATCAGACACATTCTTGTAATAAGAAGTGTAACCATATTTCTCACTTGTTTGATCAGATGATGGGCTATTTGTTATGACCACTGGAGCAGGAACTTGATTAAGATGTTCAGACACATTACCCTTATCATTATGATAAAGAAATTTGGTAAATGACAATGGGATTTTAAAAGTTTCAATTTTATTGGTTAATTCAAAATTTTCAATCTTTAAATCAGATACAATCTTTTGATTATTATCCAAGTCCTTTTGTGCTGACACGAGTAATTCTGATTGCTTTCTGAATTCATATTTCTGAATACGCAGCTGCTCGTGTAAGGACATCAATTCCTTTGTGGTTTCTTCCCATATGGTCTTATAAATTTCCATATTTGTGACACCCGTCAAAAATCCAATGTCAAACATATACTTTGACCGTATGTATATATATACGTATATACATGTGCATGACTTAATTTAATAGTATTATTAGTAAAGACTATGCATGAAAACGTCCAACCTTGACAATTCCCATGTTCGTATTGGAAAATCATACCCGTAACAAAAAAAAAAGAAATACAACCATGTGATTGGTGGACTTCTAATAATAAGAAAAATAAAATATAAAATGACTTTTTTATATTTTTTTTCGTTGAAACGGTGTCGTAAGAGGCCATACTGACACCCGGAAAACACCTTAAGTGAATATTTTATTAAAAACTTTAGTTAGTTTTGAGTACGTAAAATATTAGAGCTTAAAATATATTAAACAAATTATTTATTTTCCGAACGCGGTACGCGTGCAAATAAAATAAATAAAAGACGAAACTTCTAAATAATTAAAATTATAACAAAAAAAATAATTGTTTATCAATATATAAGTCTCGTAAATAATTTAGAAACCCAACTTGATCAGAACGCCAGAACGATTCGGTGTGATTCGCCCATATGTCGAATTGGGGCCAGTCCGGCCCAACACCGCGAAATAAACAAACTGAGCCCAAAAATATAGCCCAACGGGTCATCCAACACTTTTAAGCTCAAATACAATTTTCTCGACTAATTTTAGTGAATAACAAAATAAACCACGTGAAAATCAGAGAAAGCCTTGCATACCGACCTGACACGAACAGTACCGGCCCGACACCCGTTCTCCACATCTCGGCCCATTTAAAGTCTCCATCGACTTTGAATTAATTATTTTATGATGACACTACATTTATATTAGTAG
Source organism: Deinandra increscens subsp. villosa (assembly GCA_039602395.1). Taxonomy (NCBI): domain Eukaryota; kingdom Viridiplantae; phylum Streptophyta; class Magnoliopsida; order Asterales; family Asteraceae; genus Deinandra; species Deinandra increscens. The sequence goes on from JBCNJP010000007.1 coordinate 68,959,536, forward strand.
ATTTTATAAAATAATTAGGAAAAAAAGTGTTAACTTTTATAAAATCAACACCCCCGAAACCTCATAACCACACCATCTAAACTATAGTTAGCTACTAACCTAACTAGAGTTAGAAAAATAAGCACATGTTGAATTACTCCTACACTCCACCTTCTCCAACACTCCACCTCCCATCCCCACTTAACTTATAGAACCCCTCAAACACCAAGCAAAGACACGCCTCACTTCCTTCCTCCTCCCTCTCGGCCGGTAACCAACCACAGCTTCACCGCCACCCAACGCCGGCAACCACTCCTCTGCCACTGCTGCTACCGTTGCTCCACGCCACCTCCCGCCATCGCAGTCCCTCAACCACCGTCACCCTTCACCTATCACGGCTACCACCACCAACCGAACCCACAACCACCATCACGATCATCTCCATCATAATCCGCCATCACCATCAACATCAACCACCACCACAACCCCACCACCCGTTGAACCCATAGCCGCCACCACCACTGTAAACTTCACCATCGTCATCACCGAACCACCCCTCATCCTCTCTCTCGTTTTCTGTTGTTGTTTCGGTTTAACCACAACCACACACACATTCAAAATAGTGAAAGAATTAAATCTCAGCGCCATCTTTCTTTAAAATCGTGACCATCGCAAATTGATTTTTGTTTTTTTTTTTTTTGTTTTCTTTCTTTATTACCTTTCAAACAGTAGCGATCCACCATCTTTACACCATCGTTACACTACAATCGGACCACCGCAGTACCACCTTTTCACCACCAACGGCTAGTCCACCAGGCCACCTCCCAAACGGCCTCAATGTTTGCCCCTAACGATCACCGTAAAAAACCGAAAACTAGCCCGCAAAAGGCCACTTTACCTTTTGGGTCAAACATTTAAAACTCGATATTTTTCGATCGGGTCTACAGAGATATCCTCGCCTCTTTCTGTTCATCACCTAGCCTAGTGCTAGAGGTAAAAGTCTAAACTTCTCAATTTAATAATTATTGTTTGTTTTTTATATTTATAATCACCCAAAACGAGTCTTGACACTCCACCCATTAAATATATATAAATGAACAAACCGTCCTAAATAATAAACTAACGTTAATATTTAAGAACTTGTGTCACAATATATATTTGATAATTATTGTGAAGACTAAAAAGATTATAGACCAAACGATATAAAACTGACTCGGGGATCATCAAAGTGACACATTGGACTAAAAATATATAAATGAATATATTTTAGACATAAAATATAAAGAATATATTATTGCCTATGTTGAATATAAAAATGTGTTTATTTTTATAAAACATATATATTTCTAAATACCGTGCGTTTGGAATCATAATTAATAACTAAGTGCCCATATTTTTAGATATCGTTTTTTTATAACTTGAAATATTGTGACGCCCGACCTCTTGCGGGCCGGTGCCACGTCGTCGGATTTACTCATCAACACATGATTTAATCAGAGATCACAAAAATAGGGGAAATTAAAACTTTTATTTATTAACAACGATGATTCTTACAGCGGAAGCATAAACGTAACATACGATATTACCCTATATTAACATAAGGCAACTTGCAGTACAAACTCTAAAACATGATGTACAAGTCTGTGAAGCACCAACTCTTATTACTATCTAGAATTTGGCATGTTTGTAATTTTGATGAATTTTAAGGGCATTTTCATGAGAAGGGTTATCTTGGTAAAGTTACTAGAGAATGAGCATTTGACCAGACACCACCTGCTCTACACCTGCTTCACCCACCCCTTCTTCATTATCTCACACGCCACCATTCTCACCCACCAAATCAGGTCTGGATATCACTAAACAGATGAAGAGAGAGAGGGATTCCGACCCATGGTCGTATTGGCCGCTGAAGAAGCAATTGTTGTCGTCGCGATTTAGGTTTTGGGTGAGCGTATGAAACCCTAACATCAATCAGGAGCATCGGCTGTCACGATTTAGGTTTTGGGTGAGCGTATGAAACCCTAACATCATCTTTTGTTATTTTGTTACTTCAACTTTGCTTTCAGTTGATTTTATCTTTGTTCTTTACCAGATACATGTTTAGTTTTGGTTGTAATCGATGTCCAGGGATCTGACAGCGGAAACGAAAAACAAACCTTTGTAACTCTCAAAGGGCGTTTTCGTCGCTCAAATCTGCTTTCCCTACATGGGAGGATGTAAGTTTTTTCTCCAAACCCTAACTTAATTATTTTTAAATGCTTTCCCTACACGTTACCGTTTATTAGGAACATTCGCTTCTCAATCCTCAATTCCTCATAGTGATTTTTGTTTAAATGCATTAGGTTTTGCTGTTAAAATTTTAGGTGTTTATTAGTTTCAATTTGTTACATGCAACATGATTTTTGTTTGATTCATTTGGTTGTTTGGTTTGGGTGAATTTTGTTGAGACAGATTCATTTGGATTTCTGTCTTTGTTTCCTTCCTTTGGTTGTTTGTTAAAATCAAGCATTCGATCTAAATTATGAATTTAGCACAAATGAGTTCCTTAAAATCAATCATTTCATCTACATTATGAATTTAGCACAAATCAGTTTATATCTATCAATCTAATGCTTGATTTTGTAAATATCACATAAGGGTCTTTATGTTTTGGTTCTTTTAAGGTTTTGGAAAGGTTGAGTTCTTGAGGCTATCAGAGCCTTAAAATTGTTGTCTAAATATGGAGTATGAAAGGTTTAGTGTTTGTTTCGATATATAAAAAATACAACCATTTTGGTACCTCATCATCATTTAATATGTTCTTGGTTGACCTGACTGACATTTTTTTTTCATGGTTCTTTTAAATGAGAATAAAACATTGTGATTTTTACGGTGTATGAGTCTATGACATTGCTTATCATGCCTTAACTACTATCTCAGTTTTGCGAGTGAGCAAATAGAAAGTTTATACCATTTTAAAAAATTGTTTTGCTGGCGTGTGAGCTTTGCTGCTTTGGTTTGGCATCACAGAATTTCAAGCCTGCTGTGTTTTCCATTATTTGTTATGTTTTCCATTATTTGTTATATTTTTTAGTTAGTATCTATTCAGAGGCTTTCAAGCCTGCTGTGTTTTCCATCATTTGTTTGTGATTTTGTTGGTATGCAGTGATATATTTTTGGGTTATTAGTAGTAGTCTGTTCTTTTAGGTTTTATTGTTTACTTTCGTTTGTTTGGTGTATGGCGTCAATGAATAAAAACAGTTCTTGATCGTGTTGTCATGATTGACCCGTTTGGAGGTGCTTAATGTGTGTGCATATTTTTCAGGTCCTAAAAACTGTTACAGGTAAAGAAACCACCTTTCAAGCTGATACCTTGGTGATGGGTCAACCCAAAAAAACAAAAAAACAAAAAAACAAAAGGGATTAGAGTTTTGCCTCTGCTTTTAAATTGAGATGTAGTTTGGCTTACTTTATAGGTCATTGCTTCTTATTAAAAGTAATCACATTAAATATAAATAGATGTAGAAAATATATTAGGTGTTGCATTTAGTCATAATGTGTATACAAATGCATTTTTGACCAAATTTGTGCAGTTGGAGCAATTGTGGGCTCCATTGTAACCAAATCAAGCCTGTGAACGGTGGTGTCAAGATAGTCGAGCAATGCTCCATGGCTTATAGCTTCCCTACTTTACTTTACTTCACCACCGCGATCTATTTTGAGTCTTTTCTTTCTCGGCCTACGATCGACCACAGAGATTGAGTAAAGGGTCAAGTACCTTAATTTAAAGGTAGATTTTCATCTATTGTTCATAGAGATGGCAGGCTTAGAATCAAGTACCTCATGTGTGCAAGCTTTCCCCTGCAAGTTTGTGCAAGGTACCTAAATTACTATATCATGGTTCTGTAATTTGTGACTTTTATTAATATGTTTTTTTTTCACAGGTCCTGTTTATTTAACATGAGGATAAGTATATGATAGTGAGTCATGTTTACTTGATCCCATGTAAATTTGCAAGTTTGCTTTGAGATTTTAAGCTATACGTGTTTCTCGATGTATACACCACCACAGCATGTAAGTTGATTTTGATTTTGTGCTTGGTTTAAAGTAGATCTGTAAAACTTTTGAAGTTTGTTCTTATTTCCTATCAATGAACTCTATGTGATTTTATTGACAAATTTTGTTGATCTCTAGCGTGAGGTGCGAGGTGATGGTGACGGAATCAATGTAAAGACATCACTGACTTATTTTTTTAAGTGAGGATGTTCACATTATGTAGTAGTTCTACCATAAATTGTTTTCTACCTTTTAAATGTGTAGATTAACCCTTAGCAAGCCTTGGATGGTTTAACTTTGGTACATGGTATGATGTATAATGTCTGCATAGACTACACCAGAAGTTTTCTATATTCACATCATGGACTAGAGTAAAATGGAATATGCATGAGAAGTTTGCTATATTCACATCATGGACTAGAGTAAAATCGAATATGCATGAGCTTATATGCAGCTGGGTAAGGGGCTAATTATATTTTGTGTTCTCTTATTGCAGGTTACTTGCTGCCTTTCCCTCCAATGTAAGGTACGTTTGTTGTGTTTTGTTGTGTAGCCTTTCTTTGTTGGTTTCCTTTGCTTAGCCTCTACCTTTTATGGACTATCTCCAACGTGTATGTATATATCTTTTTGTCCTTTTGCGGTTCAGTGATTCCTATACTTGATCATATCTTAACTTTTCAATTTTTGTTGGTGTTATAGTTTATTATTTGTTTTCGTTGGCATTTGGTATACGGCTACTTTGTTTTGTCATCCTCTTTATAAGTTTCATTTTCTTTGTTGCAGTTGTCTATTGACAATGTTAGCAAATTCTGTTACTGTTAAAATAGACACCTGACAGCCTTAAAATTTTTAATATGAAAATGTCTTTATATTTTGACCAAAAAGGGTGTCTTCACTTTACTTTAAATATGCAAGCCATGAGTTATGTTTTTATTAACTATAGGTAGGTATATATAATGGTTGAATGTGGGTGTTATACAAGGTTTTGATGCTGAATGAGTGATGCAAAATAAATATACACTTTTAAAAAAGTGCATCGCTCATTCTTCCAAAAAATTTCTTTGGTGCTCCATTGTTTGGTTACTTGGTTATAATCTAATATTTACTTTAATACATGTCTTATTGTAAGCCTCTTACTTTTGGTTATTGATACGTTCTATTTTGATTATTTGACATATTGTGTATTGCAACTCTCTTTCTGCAGTTCGAGCTCTTCAGAGGTGAATTCATTGTTAATTGACGTTTTCATGTCTTAATCTGTTTCCGTGTCTACAGAAAAAAAGGAGGATGCGTGTCCCTAAAGATGTAAGCCATTTTTTTCTAATTTATAAACAGTTGAAAGACTTCTTAGTGCCCCTACGGGTTGATTTTGTTTGGTCTTTCACATAGAATGATGTACAAGAAACCAAAGAAATAGGTTGGTGTGTTGTGTACAAGTTTGTGGTTAGGTTCACCGCTACTACAACTACTCTGTTTGTATGCTTATTTAATATTTATAAATTGACCATAGGTAGGTTAGAACCTTTACAAAGCACAAAATCATTAGGAAATGCCAACGGGTCAACTCCGCGGCGAAGCGCGGGTTGACCCACTTGTATTAAACATAAGGTAAACTAAAACATAAGATAAGTTATTCTAGCAACCAGCATCTTCACCTTCTCCTCCTAGAGCGTAATCGAAGCTTGACCCATAGGTGCATCAGAACCTAGCATACATACTTTTAAAAAGTCAGCTTACGTTGGTGAGTTCTACCGTTTAGTTGAAAAACGATTTTAGTGTTTACATGTTTTATAAATATTTCACATATAAAAGGTCCTGAAACGTAATTACTACAATAATACAACCCACAATCTTAATTGTGACCCTAGGCTTCACTTCTAGGTGACTATATTTATCTGACTCATCTATTATGAGAAGACCTGCCATTGCATTCTCTAAGACACCCCCCCATTGGAGAAGCAGCATCGTCCGTACACAGTACTATAGGGCGCCCCCATTGAAGCAGCAGCGACTCCTCATTCTTACCAGTAACCCTAGGCATATCATCTGGGTTACCATCTCTTCCTATGAGAAAAACTGACACTAAATTCTCTAGGGCACCCCCATTGGAGAAGCAGCGCCGTCCATACACGATACTCTAGGGCACCCCCATTGGACCAACAGCGATTCCTCAACTCTAACCACCAACTTTATACTTAACTCTATTAGGTCATTTTCTGGTCTTAATGACTTAAACTCTGATCATGTATACTACCTACTCCTAGTTAAATAACCAGATGCTTTAGGTTTGTTATTAAATAGTGATAAGGCATTCATATAATCAACATAATTGCATAACAATTCCTTTGTCACTTGGCTACTTAATTTCAAAGCAAGTATATACACATCACATTATAATCAACATAATTGCATAACACGTATAAGCAATTTAGTAACAATTTCATCATATAACACGTATATATCAAGTCACAGTTAACTTAAATATATTTTTACAAATATTGTATGTATACTAGCCCGAAAACATTTAAAATATTAAAACATTTAAAAGTGGGCTCAAAGAAACTCACTATATAAAATAGGGCTTGTAGAAACTCACCTTATCTCTTTATTCGTTTACTTGGGCGAAATCTTCGTTATAGTCCACAATTAACCTAATCGCGTATCGGATCACATTAATGCGGGGTCATTATAAATAATACCTATGTTTATCTATATCTTATTATCTTAATAACATTTTATTAGGGTTTATCTCTTTTAAGGCCGAAATAACCAAAATGCCCTTATAGGTATAATAACCTTTTTATTGATAATATGAAGACGCGCATTCTTATAAGTAAACGCTCACCCCGGGATCGCTCGTGAGGTATGCCAGTTCCGAGTTGGGATTTGTGCGACTCCCCCGCTTTGTCAAAAACCCTAGTGTACAGGCGCTTACTCTTCTGGTCCGCACAAACTTCTAAATATCCGATTAACTCGGTATATTCAGTACTTTATTATTTATCAATTATAAGCTCATATATACTTATTATATATAAAAACATGTTCTAAGATTAAAATCAAGTCCCCATACCCTCCGGATTATTTTATATTAATTATTCTTATTTAGAAACCCTAATTTCATGTTTTTCTATTTTTATTATCAAAACTCATTTTTATTCAAAACCAACTTAGGTTATTATCCATTATAACATATTATAATATACTTTAAAATATCAAAGCTTAATTCAACACTGTTTACTCAATTTGGGCAGAACAACTTTATGAAAACCCTAATTTTGACCAGTTAACAAAACCTTTACCAAACCTCTTCCAATTGTGAAATAAACTTAGGGCTTTTCTTAAAACACTTCATTTTAGGATTACCTGTTGGAACAAAAATCCATGTGACTGACGCCATCAAATCTGTTTACCGAAGCATTTGACTGAAGAATCCATGTGAATCGATTTAGAGACTGAGTTGTGATGCTCGAGGCTTGCAGTTTGGACCGAAGACCGTTTTCTGGAAAATTCAACCGTTCGGGTCAACGGTCAACGTAAAAGTCAACAGAAGATCGGTTCGAGCGAGTCAAGCTTCGGATTAATTTAATCAGCTTTGATTTAATTATCAATTTACGTTATTTGCTTTACTTGTAATTTCGTTCATTCGTCATGTTTTTCTGTTGTCAGTCACCCTCACTATATATAGTGAGGGTGCCCATTACAAGTAAAGGAGTCTCCGAATGTGGAGATGATGAATTTCTTGTAGAGTGTGAGATTTCCATTCTAGAGAGAGAGTGAGTCATGGATTCTAGAGAGAGAGTGTTCTTCATGATTTCTTGTAACTAATCATTCGGTTATATGAAATCATTCGACTATGTTCATCATCTTTCTTGTTTATGATTATTCATGATTCATCATCATCATCTTCTTCATTTGTGTTTTTGAGTTTTTCTCATCCGAACAATGTTCTTGCTCAAGATCGAGATTCTTGATGTGAAAATCGGTCCTAACAAATGGTATCAGAGCGGGTACCGATCAGATTCATCTCACCGTGAATCTGGTCACTCGAATCTGAGATTTTGAGCTTGAATGGTGAAGATGAGAAAACTTATTTTTTTGGGACTTTTTTCTATTTTTTCTTCGATTCTGGATGGATTCTGATGATATGGATGATGGATTCGTGTTCTGGAGTTCATTTAGATGTGATTCTATCTTCTACTTGTTCAAATCTGTGGGAAAATTGAAGATCCGAGCTCATTTTTTCGGAACTTTTGGGGTTTTCCCGTATTTGGGGTTTTTGAAGATTTTGGAGCTTGATTCTTCATTTTCTGGGCATTTCTTCATGGATTTGGATGATATGAGGTATGATTCTCAGTGGAAAACGCATTCCGGATCCATTGGAAGCATCCATTTCGTCTGATTCTCAACGGTTTGAGCAGATCTGGAAAAACACACACTGACGGTGTAAGTGTGTGTTCTTCGTGTTCTTGAAGATTTCCAGAATTTAAAGACTGTTTTGATCCGATTAGCTGCTGTTTATGGGTTGTTGGTGGCCACAATAATCTCGTGAATGGTTTAGCTTCATATTTCGTGCATCATTACAGGTTTTCCTTATGGTTTTGGGCAGATTCAAGCTCAACAAGTAAGTTCTTCGTGTTCATCCTTTTTTTTTCAGATTTCTTAACTGTTTTTGAAGATATGAAGATTGCCTTAGCGGACTTGTTCAAGTCTTAGCGGACTTGTTCTCCTCTTAGCGAACTTCATCAATTTTTAGCGGACTTGAAGCTTGTCTTAGCGTACTTGTTCTGTGCTTAGCGAACTTGAGTCCTTAGCGGACTTCAGAGGTGCCTTAGCGGACTTCTGGTGGCTTTAGCGTACTTGTTTGCTTAGCGAACTTGTTTACTGGGTTTTTATCCGAGTTCGTTTCAGAAGATTTTGTTCGTCAAGGGTTGTAGAGCACGTCGATACGAGTTCAGGGATATAAAAATCTTCAATTTTCGTTGAGTATTATGTGAGTTACAGCTCGAATACGCTTTTCCGGTGGATACTCGTTTTTCCGATGTCACTTTCCGGTCAGATTAGGGTTTGCAGGGTGATGGACGATTTTTGGAGGATGATGAAGACGTGGCAGCTGAATATTGGCTGCATGAGAATGTACCCTCTCTCTCCTCTTGTCCCACTCTCCCCAACATTCTATTTCCATGTTGGCTGTGATTGGAGATTGAGAGTCACGTGGGCCCAGGTCAAACAAAAATTCGCTGGAAGCATTTTGCTGTCCCTTTCCCTATTGGTTGATGAAGCCGCGTGGGACCCGGTTGACAAATAGAGCCGTTGCTCCTCTTTTCGCTGGTGGGTATTTATTGGGTGTAGAGAATGCAGGTGGGACCCAGCGAAACAAAGCAACCATGAAAGTTAGCTCTGTGTGTCGCGCCCTCATTGGCTCGTTTGTTTCTCACACGGATCACTAAATCACAGCCATCAGATCCCTTTAATCCTAGCCGCTGGATCAATTTTTCTGCTCATTCTGATTGGTTGTTGGATTAGCACATGGATTGTGCTTTTTCAATAGAATTTTCTGATTGGTGGAATTAATTTGACAATGATTATGGTTTTCTTGGTGGGAATTAATTGACTAATTAATTTTTTAAGCTATTTCGTTAAACACGGGGTTTTCTCTATCAGTTTTTCGAGACGAGCGAGATTATGCCGCGACGGAATTTCAGAAAATTTATTAGTCGCGGATTTATTCTATTTTATTGGGGTTCTCGTTTATTGACGTCGCGCGCTACGTTTGCTATCGATCACTGACGGGTTAGCTTTATTATCCGGTTAATTACTTGGCTTTCTCGTTATATCTCACGGTTTATTTGTAGTGGATGCAGCGCTGTCGTCAACTAACCAGATTAACTGGAATCTCAGTTAATATTGGAATTTATCCAATTAAATCTCTCGGATGACCGTTTTTTAAGAAATTTGGCAGTTTATTTTATTTTCGCATCCAACCTCAGTCGCGCAGATTATTCACAACTGTCAGCATCCGGCTTCCGGTTTTTCGCGAGATTATCCGATTTCAAGATTGTTTATCTGGTTTCTCTAGGCAACCGATCGCGACGGTTCGACTCTCCGCATCAGATTTTACGCTTCCGACTTGATGTTTTTCGGGAGATTTAGAGAAATAAGAGGAATTATTATGAATTTGGATATCGGGTCGATTATTCGGAGTTGGAGCATTTTCAGTGTTTGATTGGTTTATCTGATTCGGTTTGTTGCGGGTTTGGACTCCGAGATGTAGCATTTTCTCAGTATTGTACCCGACCGTGTGAACCAAGTGAGTCAGAACACTTGGATCTTGACTGGAGCAACGAGAACAGAAGAAGCTTATTCAGAGGGGGAACTTCTACGACAAATTGCTTCGGGTTTATCAGTTTCTCATTGAAGATGTACGGCAGAGCGATTCTTCAGCAATTGAACAGATTTGAAAGCATCAGTCAAGGGGGAAATTGTTGGAACAAAAATCCATGTGACTGACGCCATCAAATCTGTTTACCGAAGCATTTGACTGAAGAATCCATGTGAATCGATTTAGAGACTGAGTTGTGATGCTCGAGGCTTGCAGTTTGGACCGAAGACCGTTTTCTGGAAAAGTCAACCGTTCGGGTCAACGGTCAACGTAAAAGTCAACAGAAGATCGGTTCGAGCGAGTCAAGCTTCGGATTAATTTAATCAGCTTTGATTTAATTATCAATTTACGTTATTTGCTTTACTTGTAATTTCGTTCATTCGTCATGTTTTTCTGTTGTCAGTCACCCTCACTATATATAGTGAGGGTGCCCATTACAAGTAAAGGAGTCTCCGAATGTGGAGATGATGAATTTCTTGTAGAGTGTGAGATTTCCATTCTAGAGAGAGAGTGAGTCATGGATTCTAGAGAGAGAGTGTTCTTCATGATTTCTTGTAACTAATCATTCGGTTATATGAAATCATTCAACTATGTTCATCATCTTTCTTGTTTATGATTATTCATGATTCATCATCATCATCTTCTTCATTTGTGTTTTTGAGTTTTTCTCATCCGAACAATGTTCTTGCTCAAGATCGAGATTCTTGATGTGAAAATCGGTCCTAACATTACCTATAAAAATTCAGACCCTAATTCCCACCCGATTACTCAATTTTCACAAAATAAGCTCAAGAACCGTAATTTTAGCATAGTTTTAGAAAGCATACATAGAGATCGATTTAGGCAAAACTGAAAGAGGTTATTTTAGATCATACCTAGAGAAGTTGACTATAGAAATTCAGATCCTAACTCTTCTCCAATTGCTTGTATTGCTCCAACAAAGTTCTGGCTCCTTTTTAGGTTTTTTGGGTTGTAAATCAGTGAATTGGTGAGTTATTCTGAGGATCTCAGGCTCCTATTTATACTATTTGATGCGCCTTAACCTCCTAACACGTCCCCAAGTGATGAGGCTTTCCAATTTGACGAGTATGAAGAGAATCGTGAGCTACAAGTGTGATATCGTGGCCAAAATCGAGCCAAAGGTGGAATCTGGTGCAAATTTGGGCGAAGGGTCGCGAAGGAGGGAAGGAAATGCTTCGCGACCCGCGGAGCACTTTCATAGTTTGGCAGAATTGGTCCCTGGACTTTATATTTGCATTTTAACCCCCTGAACTTCTACCTTTCTATCATTTTATGCACCAAAATATTATGGGACATATTTATAAAGGTTTCTAAGGCTCGGGACTCATACGATAATATACGTATACATACGTATATATGTATTTATATATATATTTCATTAATTTACGTTCTAGCACCACAAATTTTATAATACTTATCATCTCATGTTACGAATCATATTAGGATATATTTTTACTACTTTTTAAGCCTCAGGATACTTGTAATAAACATAGATACGTATAATATCCGTATATGTTTATATCTTTGCATAAATTACACTTTTAGTCCTTTTACTTTCCCATTAACTATTAAGACACGTATTTACACGTATATATCCATCAAATGATTCATGTATCATCATGTTATTCATATAAACACATATACATCTTATATTTTACTTTCTTTTCCGTTTAACACATCCGTTTATGCATATTTCTTCATTTTAGGTATAAAACACGTATTTCTAATGGATGTAACCTATCTAATGCATAGTCTTACCACATTTATCAATTAAGCTCACGTATGTACAATATAAACACGTATTTACTATATATGTCATGTATCTGTAAAATTTGAGGTGTTACAAATATTTGTTTAAAGTTATTACAACCCGGTAATATTTCAGGACTTAAATATTAGTTTTCATATCGTATTACTTAACAGAATACTTATATATATAATATATTAATTCCAGGCGTTAGGCCTAAAAATATACGGTGTTATATTTTGAACTTACTCAACGTGAAACTTATATATTGTTACAAATATATTTTCCTAAAAGTGTTAAATACTTGTATCTTATAGCGGTAAAGACAACGACTAAATTTCTAAAAGTATAAAGACTTATATTTTTCTAAAAATCTTGAGAATATTGAAGGATATATCATTTCTATTAGTTATGTATATTTATTGGCATAAACAATCTGTGACTAATATATGATTATTGTCCATAATTATGAAACCATGCTTATAAATGAAACGTGAACTTTAAATAATAAAAGACTTTATTATTTATCTCGATGTTCAAAACTTGATCTAAATATATATTCTCATAACCTTAAATAATTAAATGATTTATAAATATACCTACATGTTATATATTTATTCGACTATAGATATATACATTAACCTAAATATTTATTTGAACGATAAATATTCCAAACGGGCTTTCCAAACAATACAAACGGGAATGTTATGTCAAGACTCGACCATGATCATTTGGGTGACTAAACGTTATTCGACCGAAACAATTCCTTAAGACTGTCTGTTTATTTATTATTAGGACACTGTTTTACTTGATGCATCCAGAGCGATACAACTTTCATCATCACCTTGATCAAGTGAGTTTCACGGCCCCTTTCTTTTAAAACTGTTTAAATACTATGGGGGGAAATCATAATCAAACAAATCTGTTTACTTGATATTATGGTACAACTGTTACGCCTTATTGATTATTTTTTCTTTCATACCCGTTCATAGTAATCTGTTATACAACATATTTCTACAAATCTCACCATCAATTGATTTCAATTAGTTCTTGTAACAAAACGATAACTAGTGAATAGATCTATTTGGGTTGACAACCCTGTCCTAGATGGTTGCTCCAGTTCTGACTCACCGGTAACAGTCACGGGGTACATGTCAATTATTCTATGCCATTGATATTTCTTGGGCAAGTTACCATATGTGGGTAAATGTGTTAGTGTTTGAAATCAAGGTACATGTAGATCAATGCAACGACGGGTAACCATTATAATATCTTGTATATCATCAACTGTTTTACAAATGCATTTTGTAGAATCCTAAACCTGTGAACTCACCAACATTATGTTGACCCAACATTATGTTGACCCTCTAAACTCATGTATGCAAATGGGACGTCAAACTTTAGGGCATGCATTTTGGATTCATAGTCACATTCATCATCATGAAACAACTTATAAAACACTTATCTTTTAAATCCTTGGTCGAAATGATTTCAAGACTTAACTTTTTATCATGTTTCCTATCTTAACATTTCTGAAACAATTTCTATTTCAGTATTGTAAAACAATGTCGTCTTAACATATTTTTCCGCTGCAACTTTGATGACATTCTTGGTTTTTCAAAAGTATATTAATCTGATATTAGCATATTGAACACAAGTATCACATTGGAGAGAAGAATATACCTTCGAAGTATCTGCCATTAAAGCACAAACCGATTCTTTGAGATTATTCCGTTTCAAAGATCCATTCTCCAATTTGAGAGTGTTGTTCTCATCAGCTAATCGTTGCATCTCCTCTTGCAAAGCAATGATTTTGTCACTAGCATCCAGAACATTCTTGTGTGATATATCATACTTTTGCTGTAAAGGATAGCTTCATTGAAATAATGCTTCAACGTCATTCAATGCATCTAGAGCTTCAGCTTTAGCAGCATCACAGTCTTTGATCAAAGCATCTTTCTCTTTCATCAGCACTTCTAACTCCTTTTTCAACAACAAAACTTCATCATAATCATCATGTTCAGATATTGTGTTTGCCATAAAAGCAAATTTTTCTTTAAGTTGTGTTTGAACATCTTCAACTGATTAGAGATATCATTGGCTACATCACCTTCAAAAGTCGATTCAGTCATTGTATCTTCATCCTGCACATGTTTGACAATTAAGGCAGAAAAATCAGTGAATGAATTTCCCCAATTATAAATCTTGTCTTCTTGAGATACAAGAGCTTTAGTAGAATCAGTTTTAGAGTTACTCCCTGAACTAGATGTGTTGAATTTTGCATTGTTTGATGGAGCCTCAGCTTTGGAAGTGTATTTCTGGTATTCCTGCTTCTTTGATTGAGAGAATTCCCTTGCGAAATGACCAAAGTTGGAACAGTTGTAAAAACGGACCTTAGATTTATCAAATTCAATACATCCACCAGAATTCAAATCTTTTCGTCCTGTCTTCTTCAAAAACGTTTTCACTCTTCTAACCAGCATATCAAACTGCTAGTTAACCAAGTACAGGTTACAAAAGACTCAATCCTTCATTCAATAACGAAGAACATGTTACAAAAGACTTAAAGGAAAAAACCTAAGATTACACACACTTAAGGACAATCGTTCCTAAAATCTAAACACAAACTACTATATATAAGAAACCGGTCACCCAAATTGGACTTTTTCCGAACTGGTAGTTCGGGTGCCAGTTCTGTCACACCCTGATTTTCCCGATTACGTGGGCGTCTGACGTCATGGGGTCATAGTCGTGGATACAAAGAACGACCTCTAACAGTTTCGTTTACGTTTGAAAACCAAGTATGTTACCAAAGTTGCAGCGGAATATATAAAAGATAACATTGTTTTACAATATTGAAACGAGAACGTTACGATAAGAAATACGATTGTTCATGATTTATTTAGATAGTAAAAGGTGAGCATGACTCCATTCCTAATGCAGGCCCTGTTGTTTGATAGACTTCCCATTTGCACACCGAGAGCGATCTTAGTTATCTGAGAAATACATGAGTTTGAAAGGGTCAACATAATGTTGGTGAGTTCATAGGTTTAGGACTCTATAAAATGCATTTGTAAAATAGTTTATGATATACATGATATTAGAATGGTTACTCGTCGTTGCATTGATCTACCTGCACCTTGATTTCAAACACTAACAGATTTACCCACCTATGGTAACTTTGTTGGATTTAAGTGTCCTGACCCGACTAAATCAAGTACCCGACCCGGTTAAGACCCGTAAGAGTTACACCGGAGGCAACGGGTATTTAAGACCGCTTACTTTGATAACCGGCAAATTCGCAGAAAGATTAAATTATGTGTTTATTAAATAGTTTAATTAATACATAATTAATCACTTGAATCAATATTAATCATTAAGATTAATTAAGCGACGAAAACGTTAAATAAGATTAACGTATAGAACGTGGATTGACGGATTATTAGTTTGACTAATATTCGGCTAGCAACGAACATTTAAAAAGGTTAAAGGTTAACTTTGGAAATTAAATGGTTTAATTGGAATTAAATTAAATCGAGGGGTTAAACGGAAACATGATCAGTTATAAATATAACTGTTTAGGGAGACGAAAACCTAATCCACCAAAAGGGTTTTTGGCCGTCGCTCTCCCTTCTCTCACGCTAACGACGACGACGGAAACCCCGCCGCCGCCGCCGTGTCTCTTGTTTTCGGCCAACCCCTCACCCGCCGCTAGCCACCGTCCGCCGCCCGCTAGCCACCGCCGCACCCCGCTGCCACGCTAGCCGCCGCACCCGTCCACTCCGCCGTGCACCTGCCAAGCCGCCGCCGCTCCACGCCGCCGCCGCTCTCAGCTGCCGCCGCTCACAGCCGCCGCCGCACGCACCGCCGTCGCCGCCCTGCAGCCACCGCCGCACGCCCTGCCGTCGTGTGCCCCGCTGCCGTCGCCGCCGCACCGTCGCCAAGCCGCCGCCGCCTTCCAGCCGGCCGCCGCTCCTCCTCGCCGTCGCCGGTTTTACCGCCGACAAACCCTAGCCGTGAACCACCTCTTGGTGTGTTCGGCTCGTCGTCCGCAAACCCTAGTTCGCGCCCAATCCGACGTACGAGATTTTCTCGGTGCTTGACTCACCGCGTAGTAAATCCGTGTTCGCGAGGAAAGTTAGATTCGTCAGACGAATCAATTCTGTGAAACCCTAGCGTCACCCGTTGACTTTCGGTGTCTCGAACGTCTGTTTGAATCACCGCTCAGGTATATCTAAACTCGTAATTAGTTTAGATTAAAGTACTTATTTATTTTGTAATTATTTCGCGTTTGTTTAAACGCGTCTATGGTGTTTGCGCGTTTGGTGATTGTCGAATCCTGTTGTTTTGGTTTACGCTAATTACCTGGTTTTCGCGTTAGTAAATTAATATGTTTCCGCTGCCTATTAAATTAATAGTTAATTTAATTATCTGATTTAATTTACTCGGTAATTGTTTAATAATTATTTATTGTAAATAATTATTTCTAAAAAAAAAAAAAAAAATTGCTATTACCGAGACCCGAATGCCACTGTCGTAACCCAACAGTGGTATCAGAGCCTTGATCACCACACGCAAACCCAGGCCGGTCTGTTTTAAACCGGCACACACATTCGCGAACTGGGGTTCTGAACCCGAAAGTCGCGAAATTAAATGAATCGCCTTTTAAATATGTTTAGTCGATTTGGATCCACTAAACATAATCCGATTCAACACAATTGATTGAATTATCTTTCGTGCATATTCGGCCCCATCCTATGTTATTTTGTCATGGTTTCGTTATGGTTTGGCCCATTAGGCCCATATGTTTTGTTTTGGATTGGCCCAATTTTGCTGGGTTCAAAGTTGTAATTATTTAAAATAGAATAGTTTTATTTTAATTGTTATTGCTCTCCTTCGCCTGTACGAACGAGACGAGCTTGATTCAAAGACCCGTTTTGAGATCATCGCTTTATGGGATTTTCGAAAATGGCTAGAAGTCAAAACAAGACCGACGGTTCCCAATGACACGCAGGAGCTTGTTGAAGCCAGTGGGAGCAACTAAGTCAATCAGGGAGTTTTTCTATTCTCGTGGTTGATTTACTTTTATGTCCCTTGCCCTATTTGATATTGTCATAGGCTCTGACAATATCGAAAGCCCTGCATGGCCGAATATGCACATGTGTGTTTGCTTGTTTTTGGTTGCTTGTCTTAATTGGATTAACACGCCAACTCAAAACCCAAACTTAGTTTTATCCAAAGTGAAACTAATTTTTCAATCGATTAAATGAAAGTCCTAATTTTGTTACGACTTCTCAAAATTTAAATAACCAATTTAATTCGACATTAAATTCGGATTTTTCGATAATGTAATCGAACTTCAAAAGAAATTGGTTATCGACTCGCGACACGTAGATCATTAATACTTAGGTTATTTAATTGATCGTCCCGAGTGAGATAGGATTTGATAAATTTATCGTCACATTTAATATTAAAATTTGACCTAATAATCCTATCTGGTAAGCCTAAAACCGGTAGTCTATGCCATCCTATGTCAAGTCTAACTTGGAACATATTGACCGATGCATCCGTGTTGGAGTATTTCAACACCGCACGTGGTGTTTAGGGTATCTTCCAAGGTGAGCGTATTGGAGTATTTCAACACCGTACGCACACATTGACCACTTAGGACAACTACTATTTTCTTTACACGCACCTTTGGTATTGGAGTATTTCAACACCGTACCCCTGGTCGGCTTGTAGACAAAGTGGGCATGGATGGGGCTAAACGTATTTCGTTGATCCGCTCACGAAAGCCCCATAACGGGAATTGTGATAGTAGACTCACAAGAGACAATCGTTGTCCATTCAATTACATAGAAGTTTTGAAAGCACTTTACGCTGTCTGGAGAAATTGTCTAACTAATTGAATTCCCAATTCCTATTCAAGATTAGCTTGCCATCCTTGAATACGAATCAAACATCGAAACACTAAAACATTTGCCTGTTGTTTCAGATGGCTAACCGCGCAAACCAAGAGATTTTCCATCTCAAGTCTCTCCTTGAGAAGGAGAAACTAAATGGCGCCAACTTCCTTGATTGGGAAAGGAATCTGAGAATCGTCCTGAAAATGGCTAACATGGAAACCGTGTTAGATGCTGAGGTTCCTGAGGAACCTGAAGCTGACACGCAAGCGGCGCGAAACGCCCATAACACATTGCGTACAAATGCCAAAAATGTCGCATGTCTTATGTTAGCCACCATGGAATCTGAGATTCAGAAAAACATGGTTGACAGGACGGCTTTTCAGATGATCGGTGATCTGAGGGGCATGTTTGAAACTCAGGCCCGACAGGAACGCTATGACACCGTTGTGACACTTATTAGTTGTCGCATGGCCGAGGGCAGTCCTGTCAGCCCTCATGTCCTGAAGATGAAGAGTTACATCGACCGTTTAGCAAAGCTGAATTACGTCATTCCCGCCGAAATGGCGACTGACCTAATTCTTCACTCACTGTCCAGTGCCTTCACTCCTTTCCGGGTGAACTTTAACATGCATAGCATGGTAAAGTCAGTGACTGAACTTCACGGTATGCTTAAAACCGCTGAAGTTAATTTTGTTAACGGTAAGGCACCCGATGTACTCGCGATCCGATCAGGAGGCGTCAAGAAGCCTGAGGTAAAGAAGGGCAGACGTGGGAACAAGAAGAAGGGCAAGGCAGCTGTAACCAGAGCGTCTGGAAGCTCCCAGAAAAGCAAGCCGAAGGCATCCAAAGCACCACCGCCTGAACAGCGCGAGTGCTTTGAATGCCACAAGATGGGGCACTGGAGAAGAAACTGCCCAGAATACCTTGCGAAGGTGAAAAACGGAAAAGCCCAACCGGGTAATTCCTCAGGTATACACATAAGTTATGTTGTATGATGCTTCACTTATTCCTACAAAATATATGTTTGACATACTTTACATTTTGTAGGTGCATGAAGCTGAAAGGAAGCAAGCCAAGACGACGCTGAACTACCCTGCGATTGTCGCACCCTAATAAAGTTCGCGTCCTGAGTTTTGATTTAAAAACAACTCTTGGTGTTTTAAAACAACTGGTCTTGTTTTGGTTTTCCCCTGGCTGTTTTCCAGGATGAACAATTTGCTTTCTCTGGATTTTGATTATGACATGTTTTGACAATGGTTGATTTTCGAAACATTCATATTTGGTTTTAATCTACTTTGAATTTGATTCAACCTTTTGTTAGATTAAATTCAAAATCCCATAACAACATATCTTCCAACCTGGTGCACTTGATTTGATTAAGACTAGCTCAAATGCGACATGACAACTTTTGGTTATCACATCCCATTTAAGCTCTAATGTCATAAGCGCATATCGTAATAGTTACGTGACAACGCACGACGCAATTATGGTTCATAAAGTCCTGTGATTTTAAAACCATCCAGCGTCGATAATATCAAATCAAGTCGAACCGATTGAAGATCGCAGCTTCGATCTACAATCGTATGAGCATATCAATCCTCTACTTCATGTAGACGTTTGCACATATAAGTTCGAATCACCAGCTAAACAACTGCAATGGTAATCACCTGATGATTACAACATTGTAGTATGGTCACACCAATTGTGGTGCACATTACCATTAAATGTATATGCCTAGACACATCTTGGAAGTCTTAGACTACAATAGTTGTACTCACGTGTGTTTTAATTCGACAAACACTAAGTGTTCTATACGTCGATTCAACATTTCATTATGAAACTGGTAACACACAAGACTAATAACTTGCCACAACAAATCCCTTGACTTCATATAACCATGACACCCCTTCACACAACACTTGCATAACTAACTTCCAATCCCAAGACCGGAATCTTGCGAAAATGGAATTTAGAAATTACATGTCCAAAGCTAGATCTCTAAATATCTGAAGCAAAGCGACTAAAACATGTCGCTGGACCATGTAAAGCAATTCTCGCAACTAAACGGGACGAGCCAGATAAACAATGATTCGCCAACAATGGATTGTTGTGCAGCGGATCATATTGACATTCCAATTAGAGTTGGCATGTTTTTAACCTTACCTGAATAAGGAAACATCCTCTAGTGTCGGACTCCTGAGTCCGATAGAACAAATCATCATCTCGATCATCACGAGAAACTTTCAAACAATCAAAGACGAACGCATCTTCATGCTATCAAACTCTGAAAAGACTTTGACAATCGTTTTTGAACTTATGAATAAGTCATAACATATGGATATTAAGCATTCGAATTCCGTACCGCAAACTACGAATTCGAGCTTTTTCGTTCTTGAAAACGGAAATTGATTATCGCATTTCTGCGCAAAATCAGTATCCACACGGTTTGAAAGAAAGATGAAGATAGGAATGTCAATCTGCCTCAAGCAAGTGGGAGCATCGCCATAGATCCTTACTGGAATAACGATCGAGTGCCGATCTAAAGATCATTTAAATTTCTGAGATAATACGTTAAATGACACCTCAAAATTATAAGTTTCAAGATAATGTTAAGAATTGATCGTGACGTGACTGAGCAACCACACGCGATCAATCTCTTGAAACAGTTCATATCATACTGAATATGATGAAGACATGAATCCAATACTTGAATATTGCATAGCATGTTGCCGTAAGAGGTTACGCCATGACCATAGATGGAAAATCACACCATCACTGCTAAGCACTGATGAAGGAATATATATGTTCACCAACTGAGTACAAAATATATTCGTTGAACATTAATAGCCAACTTAATTGAATCTGAACTAAGAATGCTATAAAACATTCAAGGATTAATTCGACTCTATAAATAGTCGGTTAATATGCTCGCGTGATAACACAGTCATACGTGTGCTTACCAAGGGCGCTCCATTATCACAAGTTCGATTCACTTAAGAAGATTCACCGTTCATGATAAACGCTGAATCTCAAGAAACAACAGATACTGGCAATTCTAAATCGAAATTCGAGCACGTGATAGCGAACCCATAATTTCTGCGATCGGGCTAGATCTGCGAAATTAATCTACTACTCTGTACACGAATTCTGCATCACTTCGATATTCGATTTTAGTGTTGGATGTCGAACACTGTCGTTTGCACCATATCATTCGACCTCCTCTAAGTTGTTAGACGAGAGTCTGAATTCTGCGTAACGCGTTCGAATTTTATACGTTTTATTATCCATGAATATTTGGTTCAATATTCTAAAAGTCCGTAGTCGATCAGACATTGCGGGAGCAACGCCTGAAGCAAGACTATTCTGACTCTGGATTCAAGGTGTTGACCTCCAGACTCACAAGGCTTCATTGTAGAATGACGTCGGGACGTAACTCGTATCAGAATGTCTTCATGGATCTTAGCATAAGACAAATCTGATTAATGGTATACTCAACGGTATCCTTAGACCTGAGACACATGAGCAACCTCCCGTTTGCCAAAGAACATTCTTTGATTGTAGCTTAACGCTGTCGCGTAACTGCCAGCCATAACGGTTACTTTTGGGAATGGATCTGAAGCTTAGTGGGAGCTGTATGTAGTCAACATGGGATTCTGTACTCTTACATTTTTCAATGCAACAGTTTGACATCATGGGCCCTCTCGTTGGTTCCAAGTGTTAAGTGTAAGGCCTTACCCAAACTTACTGTGTGTTTGATTGGACCACTTCGAACAGTAAAACGAGAAATATAATGATCGAACACAAAGAGAATGCAAAGATCCATGTCTCTGTCTCGATTGATGTCACATACAGAAAGGATCTGATGACTTTAAAAATACCTTAAGTCTAAACTATATCACAAGTTTAATGATATGCCTTGGTTGTTCAGACTTGAAGTGTCATGACTGGTTGGGACAATCACGTGTAGCTAGAGCACCTCTGACTGTAACTTGATTAATAGTCGCGATCAGTCCAAGTGGGAGACTGTTGGATTTAAGTGTCCTGACCCGACTAAATCAAGTACCCGACCCGGTTAAGACCCGTAAGAGTTACACCGGAGGCAACGGGTATTTAAGACCGCTTACTTTGATAACCGGCAAATTCGCAGAAAGATTAAATTATGTGTTTATTAAATAGTTTAATTAATACATAATTAATCACTTGAATCAATATTAATCATTAAGATTAATTAAGCGACGAAAACGTTAAATAAGATTAACGTATAGAACGTGGATTGACGGATTATTAGTTTGACTAATATTCGGCTAGCAACGAACATTTAAAAAGGTTAAAGGTTAACTTTGGAAATTAAATGGTTTAATTGGAATTAAATTAAATCGAGGGGTTAAACGGAAACATGATCAGTTATAAATATAACTGTTTAGGGAGACGAAAACCTAATCCACCAAAAGGGTTTTTGGCCGTCGCTCTCCCTTCTCTCACGCTAACGACGACGACGGAAACCCCGCCGCCGCCGCCGTGTCTCTTGTTTTCGGCCAACCCCTCACCCGCCGCTAGCCACCGTCCGCCGCCCGCTAGCCACCGCCGCACCCCGCTGCCACGCTAGCCGCCGCACCCGTCCACTCCGCCGTGCACCTGCCAAGCCGCCGCCGCTCCACGCCGCCGCCGCTCTCAGCTGCCGCCGCTCACAGCCGCCGCCGCACGCACCGCCGTCGCCGCCCTGCAGCCACCGCCGCACGCCCTGCCGTCGTGTGCCCCGCTGCCGTCGCCGCCGCACCGTCGCCAAGCCGCCGCCGCCTTCCAGCCGGCCGCCGCTCCTCCTCGCCGTCGCCGGTTTTACCGCCGACAAACCCTAGCCGTGAACCACCTCTTGGTGTGTTCGGCTCGTCGTCCGCAAACCCTAGTTCGCGCCCAATCCGACGTACGAGATTTTCTCGGTGCTTGACTCACCGCGTAGTAAATCCGTGTTCGCGAGGAAAGTTAGATTCGTCAGACGAATCAATTCTGTGAAACCCTAGCGTCACCCGTTGACTTTCGGTGTCTCGAACGTCTGTTTGAATCACCGCTCAGGTATATCTAAACTCGTAATTAGTTTAGATTAAAGTACTTATTTATTTTGTAATTATTTCGCGTTTGTTTAAACGCGTCTATGGTGTTTGCGCGTTTGGTGATTGTCGAATCCTGTTGTTTTGGTTTACGCTAATTACCTGGTTTTCGCGTTAGTAAATTAATATGTTTCCGCTGCCTATTAAATTAATAGTTAATTTAATTATCTGATTTAATTTACTCGGTAATTGTTTAATAATTATTTATTGTAAATAATTATTTCTAAAAAAAAAAAAAAAAAAAATTGCTATTACCGAGACCCGAATGCCACTGTCGTAACCCAACAAACTTCCCCCAAGAAATACCAATGGCAAAGAATAACTGACATGTACCCCATGACTGTTACCGGTGAGTCACAATTGGAGCTACCCATTAGGGCAGGGTTGTCAACCCAAATAGATCTATTCACTAGTTATCCTTTCGTTACAAGAACTAATTGAAATTAATTGTTGGTGGGATTTGTAGCAATATGTTGTATAACAAATTACTATGAAGGGGTATGAAAGAACAGATAATCAATAATGCGTAACAGTTGTACCATATGTCACACCCCCCTCCGCCGCCCCCTGCCAGGTGCGGGGGAGGGTGAGGGACCGGCTGTCCGCATCACTTCCCGAGGTACCAACTAAACAACAACACACAAGCATACATAACGGACATCCAGTCCTCATAGTGAAACTCTAGGCCGACTCTAAATGAGGATGCACAGAGCACCTCTTAGCCGACCTGATAGAATCGATAGCCACCGGATATGGCCCAGGACTGAACAAACAAGAGATACATTATTACAAGCGAAACATAGTCATAACAGGTCTTCAGAAACAAACATCATTCGTTTATTATACAGAGCCCTATCCATAGTGACAACAACCATTAGAATATTCCAAGTTCAGATTAGGTCCACACCTACACTTGCTTACCTACAACATAAGTCAATCACAAAGTCAACAACATACGTTGTTGGTGAGTCTTAACTACCATCATCACATTAACAGTTTTCAACACATACAGATTATGAATTTATCATGATGCACCCAAGGTCAACACTCAGATACTCTACGGGCACGTTGCGCGTAGCCATACGCCCTCTACGAGTAGTTTTTCAAGTTCAACATATAAGTAGATATTCCCCCTAGTAAATTAATACTAGAGGATCCGGGTGAATATGGATCGTTCAACTATATCGGCCGCTATAATCCCTTATATGTCTAGTGGTCTCAACCTTAATGACCAGAAAGTCTCTAATAACCCTTACAGGGTATTCTGACTCACAGTGTTCGACAAGATAAGCATAACAGATAAAACAAATACATCAGAGCAACCATGTGATCTGAAATAGTTAACTAATGAAGGAAGTCAGAGGACTCACAGTAATGAACTCAGAAACAGAGTTCAGTAAAGGTTGCAATCCAAGATTCACTAGAATATCCTATCTTCGGTTTCAGCAACCTATCAGAATTATCATGTATATCCAAGTCATATACAATGCTAACATGTCCATAAACCATCTTAGGTTCAAAGTACCATGAATTACAGTCACTAGATCAACCGGTTCAGTTTTTGGTTCATCTAAAAATCGACCAAACATTCTGTCACTTTCATTCATAGGCGTACCGCCTGGAAATTTACATTTCTGGGCGGTAGGCGTCAAACGGTAATCCGAGTTCTTGATTTCAAATCCGGGCGTACCGCGCTGATCTATGTATTTCTGGGCGGTACGCTGTAATCTGTTGGTCCCGGCTCCTGTTTTATTTTTCTGGGTGTACCGCTCTGCATGCAGAGAGTTTGGGCGGTACGCCCCTGTCTGGCCCGACTATTTTGTCTTTTAGTGCCATTTTTACATATTGTCGGTTTGGGCCAGAATCATTTAGGAAATCAGTAGTATACCATATTGGGGTTGTTCAGCGGGTCATTTGTGGTCTATATACCTTATTAAAACATAACCCCAACTTCCCGAGCTTTCCATTTATGGTAAATTTCATCAATTTAACTCCCGATTCATACAAATATCATTAGGGACAAAACTCTTGTGACTCAATAACTTATTTCCACATTAGGATCACTGATCAAATCTGGGTTTGTTCATCCATTCATTAAATGTTTCCAATTATAGGAAAAATTAACATGCATGCTTAGAAGGGTTGTACCTTGTGAAGAAATCCTTGTACAACCGAGCTTTTCTGTTTTCCTTGTTCTCTCAAGTCCCCAATCCAACTTCCAGGAGCAAATCCTTGATTGCATGCATGATCCATAACCATTTTGTGAGGGTATGATCTTAAAGAAAACCCTAAATAACTTTCTCAAATCAAAATCAAGGAATCCTTACCTTGATTAACCTTGAATCTTGTTTCCACACACCTCATTCATCTCCCAAAAATGCCCACACTACTGAGTTGATGAGAATTCAAGCAATGGGTGAGGGTTTCAACAATTTAACATAGTCTTATTATGAAAAATGGTGATTAGAAAGCTTACCTATGAAGATCCACCCTTCCACAAGACTTCAATGGCTTGAATGTGAGTGAGGCAGAGCTCTGGAACTGTCAAGAGAGTGCTCTGGCCGGAAGTGAGGCAATTCACAAGTGTGTAAGTCTATAAAGGCCAAATTCTTTGTTTTTAACGATCTGGAAATGAGGCGTACCGCCCCAAAATACTCAATTTGGGGCGTACCGCCCGGATTTTGAGGTAGCGGGTATGCGTGGATCCGATGGGTGCTGCAACCCGACCCGTTTACCAAGTGGGTCGCGTACTGCCTGTGATTTCCTAATCATAGGCGTACCGCCTCAAATTGTGTTTCAGGAATTTTGAATATTTTTCATTTGAAAATTCCAGCTCGGATCATGTTTTAGGTACAAAGGTTACACCATAATATCAAGTAAAAAGATTTGTTTGATCATGATTTCTCCCCCATAGTATTTAAAATAGTTTAAAAGAAAGGGGCCGTGAAACTCACCTATTCCAGATGAATGATCGTGATAGATGATACGAGCTGTAAGTAATCGATGTCCTAATATTGATAATAATAATAGACATGATTTAGTTCTTTAGTTCAATTTGAATAACGTTCCGTTACCCACTGATCCTGGTTGAGTCTTGACAACTTATTCCCGTTTGTAATTTTGGAAAACTCGTCCGTAATGTTTATTCATTGTATAAATATTTAGACTTGC
Organism: Deinandra increscens subsp. villosa; assembly: GCA_039602395.1. Classification (NCBI taxonomy): domain Eukaryota; kingdom Viridiplantae; phylum Streptophyta; class Magnoliopsida; order Asterales; family Asteraceae; genus Deinandra; species Deinandra increscens. Next base: position 68,985,879 of record JBCNJP010000007.1, read on the forward strand.
TATGATAATTAAAACAATAAACATGTGGATCGATGTTAATAAATAATTTTTAGTCGAATAATTATTCAAAGATTTGTAAGAATATATATGAACATATATATTTATTTTAGATCTCAAATATTACGATAGAAATAATATGTATCTTCGTTATTTGGTTTATATTTGGTCCTACGCTCGTAGTTTATCGTTAAATAGCTACGCATGTAAGTTACAAATTATTATTCAAATAATTGTTATAACTTGTGTAAGAAAACGTTGATTGCTTTAGTCATAAGGAATTTAATAACTTTACGATTGAACTTTGATGAAAATAAAGTTAGTTTATTATTTTCGAGTTCGAACGTGTATATATACTTGGTGAAGATAAATGTTTTATTTTCCTTGTATTTGTGTTGTTGATTCGAAGTATTTTAATAATAGTAGCTACTATTATTATTGCGACTTTGAGAACTTTGTTGGGTAAGGGTTTCTAATGGTTTAAGTTATACAACTTTTCTTTAAAACCGATTGATTACTCAAAACATTTATTATTTAACAAACACTTGAATGGTTCAAGGTTTTAGGAAAAATAAGGTTTTGAATGAAACATGGCATAAAATATAGTAAAGCCATTGCGATGAAATAAGGTCGAAAGAGTTTTGGTTTGTCGTGTTTGTTTGGTTAACTTCGTTTGATCGTTACAAGTTTATATTTGTTATTTTTAAAGAAAGATTACTTGTTTATTCGAAAAACATTATAAGTCTTTTATCAAATCATTTGATCAATTTTTAACTTATAAAAGTGACTAAAATTTTTAGAAAGATTTCGTTAGGTTCTGCTTGTAAATAGGTTCTAAACCATTTCTTCATGTCGTTTATTTCATCAAAAAATCAAGTCATATAATATCGTTTAAAGATTGGTTCAACAATCATAACATAAGTATAAGAGTTAAACTAGTTTAGTTGTCAACTTTAACTTGTTTAGTAAATATTTAGTAAACAAATAAAGTATAAGTGTTTTATCACCATTTTGAACCTTTATGAGTGTTTATAGGTTTTAATGACCATTTAGTTTGTATATCCATTTTAGATTCTCGGATGACTATTTCGATCAATGTAAAATCATAGCCTTTTCGTGTATCAATCTCGGTTTTAGATACTCTCGAGTATACCATTCGGCTCATCACTCGGTTTTTATATTACAAGACCCACAATGTGACAATATTAAGCCCCTTTGAGCATCACACGTAGTTTGATCACTTAGAGGCGAAAGAAAAAAAAAGATTTTTATCATTTTATGTGGGTTTTTATCCCAAAATGTAAACAAGATCATCAAGACTCGTGGGGTTCATCGGGTGTACATTTTTATGTAGAAATGTAGAGACAAAGTGGTGAGAAGCTTACAACTAGCAAGCCTCCAAGGTGAGGGTGGTTGGAACCGGTGGTGATGGTGGCGGTTGATGGAGGTGGTGGCGACAGTTGGTGGTGGGTGATGGTGATGATGATGGTCAATGATGATGAAGATTGTGGTGGTGGTGGTCGATGATGATGAGGATGGTGGTGGTGGTCGACGATGATAAGGACGGTGGTGGCGGGTCTCGGTTGCGACGGGGAGGAGGTAGCGGGCCACTTCCAGCGGCGGCGGCTAGGGTGGTGTGGCGCCGGATCAGCGGCGGCAGCAGGGAGGGGTGGCGGTGCTCGGTCGACGACGAGGAGGAGAAGGGGTAGTGATGGTGGCCGGTTGGTGTAGTGAGGGAGAGGGAGGAGGGTTTTTGAAGGAGGGTGTTTGTGTGTGAAAGTGGGGAAGATGGTATGGGGTTTTTTTTGACATGTGGGTTATTAACCCAAAATATCTAGAGTTTTTGTTAACAATAGTTAGGTTAGTAGCTTAACCTAGGTTAGGACATAGGTTAGTTAGATATTTTGTGGAGTTTAATTAATTAGGTGGTATTAGTTTTATAAAAACTAACAACTTTACCCGGATATTTTATAAAACTACAATATATAAAATATAGAGTTTCCATACAATTATCGCTAAAAGTTGACGGAAACTTTGAATGGGCCGAATATTGAAAAAACGGTTGTTGGGCCGGTGTAGTTCGTGTCGGGCCGGTATGCGAGGCTTTCTCCGATTTTCGCACGGTTTGTTTCGTTATTCACCAAAATTAGTCGGGATCGATATGTTTGAGTTTTATATTGTCGGTTGACTCGTCGGGTCATGTTTTTGGGCTCGGTTCGTTCATTTTGCGTTATTGGGCCGTGTCGGGCCCAATTCGGTATATAGGCGATTCATACCGAATCGTTCTACCGTTTTGGTCGAGACATGTTTCTAAATAAATTACGAGGCTTCAATATTGTTAAATAATTATTGTTTTTGGTTGTAAATTAATTATTTAGAAATTTTAGTTTTTATTTATTTTATTTGCTCGCGTACCGCATTCAGAAAATAAATAACTGTTTTGATCCGTTTCGAACCCGAATATTTCATACTTTTAAAAGTAACTAAAGTTTTAAATAAAATGTTCGCTCAAAGACCTTGCCGAGTGTCGGTGTGATTTCTCACGACACCGTTTCGGTAAAAATATAAAAGTCATTTTATATTTTTATTTTTCTTGTTATTAAAATTCTACCGATCTCGTGGTGAACTTTTCCTTTTGTTATGGGTTTGTTTTTCCAATACGAACGTGGGAATTTGTCAAGGGTGGACGTTTACGTGCACAATATTTATTAATATTACTACTAGTTCGAGTTAGGCACATGTATATACGTATATATATATATATATATATATATATATATATATATATATATATATAGTCAAAGTATAGGTTTGACCTGGTATTTTCGGACGGGTTGCCACAAGTTCGTCCAGAGTTCTAGTGCAGTTCGGCTAGTTAGGTTTAGACTTGAACTTTTCTTCTATAATCTTCTCCAGTTAGCTCAGCCATTGCTAACTTTGCCAGTAATAAACCCATAGTACGATGATACTAAAGCTGATACTGTAGAGACCTTAAAATTGAGGCTTTTGCATTAGATGGATTTGGGCTTGTTTAGGGTTTTTGGGCTAGCTTGTAAATGTAATTGGGCTAACTTGGGTAGGATTTTGTGGGGTTTAGGTCCGATTTTATTAGTGTGGGCCTAAGGGTTTTAGAAATTTCCTAATGAGATTGACTTGTTTACCAAGTCAATCTCAACTATATATAGGACCTCATATTGTCTAGTTAGGGTTGCTAGTCGTTTTGTGTGTTGAACTGGTGGTGTCATCGAAATTCTCCTTGTGAATTTCGATTAAGGTGTAGCAAGCAATCAGTAATCAATCTAAGTGTTTTCTTCGAATTGGTTTGTGTTTACTATTTCTTGCTTTTAGTACTTTTCGATTATTATCATCTTTCATTGTTTCTTGAATCAACTAGTTAAACCAGATTCCGCACGGTTTCACTAGTCTAGATATCGCGTGAGGGTTTAAATTGATCCTTACAATTGGTATCAGAGCCAAGAAACGCAAGTTTCGAGGCTCTCGCGATATCAGATTCAAGTTTTTGAGTACTAACGTTTTGAGTTTTTGGTGATTTTCAGCTTTTAGCGCATTCGAAGGTGTTTTGTGCAGGTTACGAGACAAGACAGAAGATTCGTGGTGTTTAGTGCGTGTTTAAAGACTTTTCGACCCTGCCTATACTTTTCGATCAGGCCCCTGATCGAAAAATCCAGTTTCTGTCGCTTGATCGGATCGAGAAAGCCCCCTCTGTGGCTTTTCGATCAGTCCATCCCAGTCGAGAAGTCCCCTAAGTGACTTTTCGACTTGCAATTCCAATCGAGAAGTCCCCTTCTGTGACTTCTCGATCAGTACTCTCAATCGAAAAGTCCCCTAAGAGACTTTTCGATCCGCCCTTTTCAGTCGAGAAGTCCCCTTGAGACTTCTCGATCTGCCTCCTTGATCGAAAAGTCCCCTGTGACTTTTCGATTCACCGTGCTGCTTGATCGAAAAGTCCCCTTTGAGACTTTTCGATCCTTCCTCCACTTTTCGATCGTTCCAGACTTTTCGACCCTCATACCTCCCGATCGAAAAGTACTTTTCGATCAGCACCTTTCCGACCGTAAACCACTTTTCGACTCTTCAGCAAATCTCTTTTCGTGTTTTTTTTCTGAAGCAATGGCCTTTGACATGTCGAGTCTATCGTGTGCCACTCTGGAAATGGACTCTAAAATCGGAACATCTGCCAGACCACCACGTCTGATGTCTGGCAAGGATTTCATGAGCTGGAAGTATAGGTTCGTCAACTAAGTCAATTACAATGATGCTAAGATCATGCGATCGATCGAAGTGGGAGACTTTGTTCCATCTACTCCAGGAGAACAGGGTCAACCACCTGTTCCTAAAGCCAAGAAGGATTGGATTGATGATGACTGGGACAGAGTTGAACGAGATAGAAAGGCACTGGCTGCCCTGAACATGGCTTTATCCCCTGAAGTTGCTGAAGCTTTCAAAGAATACACCTCAGCTAAGACTCTGTGGGATGCCCTTATAGCTGTCTACGAGGGAAATGATGATATGAAAGAATCCCGCAAAGAGAATCTGAGGGAAATGTTCAATGAGTTTAACTATATCCCTGGTGAAAACATTGAGTCTCTGCTTCAACGTTTCATCAAGATAGTCACTGGGATGAAAGATGCTGGAGTGACATACACTCAAGTAGAGGTCAACAGAAAGCTGGTTAACTCTCTTCCACCTAATTGGGACAGCACCATTGAACTGATCGAGAAGACTGTGGAAATGTCCACTTCATCCCTAAATGAGCTCATGTCCACCATCAGGGCCTACGAGGAGAAGAAACAGAAGAGGGCAAGAAAAACTGGAAATGGAGCATTAGTGAATCAACTAAACCAAGCATTCATTTCACAGCCAGCTGTCGCTCCAGTTAATCCACCACCAACCCCAATGGGATTCATTGCACAAGCCACTGGGTCAAGTTCATCTGGAAAATCAAACATTGTTTCTCTGGATGTAAATACCTTGACTAAAGATCCCAGCTTTGCCCTTGGGGTGGGAATTATGACTTGCTATCAGGCACTCGTTGCAGGTTCCCTTCTTCCCACGGATCTGTCACCGGATGATGTGAATCAAGTGAACCCCGATGATTTAGAGCGCATGGATATATCTTATCAGATGGGAATGTCTGCCCTACGAGCTAGGCAGTACATGGCAAAGAAGGGACAGAAGGACTGGAATGGTGGAAAGGGAATAAAGTTGAGTTTTAATAAGGCAAATCTGAGGTGTTACAACTGTAATGAGTATGGGCACTATGCCAGAGAGTGCACCAAACCAAAAGTGGATAGAGAAGGCAAGGTTGATAACAGGAGTGAGAGCGTGAAGACGGAGGCAGGAAAGAATGATAAGGCACTGGTGGTTCAACATACACCAGGATATGACTGGACACCTCAGGTGGAGGACCTCAGTCTTACACTTGACCATGTGGCCTTGTTAGCTGAAGAGGAAGCACAGAAAGAAGCATCTGAGGAATTCTATCACGCGTTCATGGCAAACATAACTCCAGGATCCTCCGCAAGCAGCTCTGAGGTATGTCTTAACCCTAAATGTCAATCTATTTTAAATGAATCTAAAGAATGGCAAACTAAGTTTTTCAATGAAACCTTAAATCGTGAATTTGTTGATAAAGAATTGAGGGAATACAAAGGTAGAAGTAAAAACTTAAGTGAGAAACTCGAAGCTGCTAAAATTGACATAAAAAATCTTCAAAGGGACTTGAGTAACAAAAACACATATCTGAGAGTTGCTAATGAAGAAATTGCCACATTGAAAACTGAACTTGAACAACTTAAAGGGCAATTAGAAACATCGCAAACCAAAGTTGAGCGAAACGGTAAGATTGTGTCAGAAATGATGAAGGCTAGCTCACTTTTCTACAACACAGACGCTCGTATGCGTCATCTAAAAGCCAACTCTGGTTTGGGTCTCGGTACTGAAATAAAAGATGAAAAGTCCACTCATACAGTACCGATGCCCCTGATGCATGAAATGATCTCAGATTATGAGTGTTCCAAGACTAACTTGGATGCCAAAGCTGAGATCGAAAAGAAATTGGCAGCTTCTCCTATTAAAATTTCTGCTCCTGTTTCTAACCAGACTAACCCTTTTACTTCTTGTGCAGATAAAGGTAAACATGAAGCAGGGGTAGTAAATTGCAAGGAGTCCACTAAAAGTCCATTGAAGTCCGAAGTTGATTTTTCTGTTAAAAATTCCGATTTTGAGAAAACTGAAACTTTTGTCATGTCTGAGTCAAACACCTCTAAGTCTTCTGAGTCTTCTGAGTCTAATGCTTGTGCTAAATTTTCTGATTGTGGTGTGTTTAATGTTGGTAAATGTGATTTGAAACCTGTGAAACCCCTTAGAACCGTTAGAATATTAAGAAAGGGTAAGGGACCACAAAATGATGTTCCCAAACCCACAGGTGATGTTAAAAAATCTGAGGATAGTGTGTACTGTCCTATTCAAAATGTGCAGAAAGTACGGGACGCAAAACCACGAGAATTTGTCCCGTACCCAGAGGTCAATTCTGCATATGACCAATTCAAACCGATACAACGGGAGTATGTTCTGACCACTAAGCCCCATGGTAAAGCCCTGTGGATCCATAAAAACGCTTCAAAGCCAACTTGGATATCCACTGGGCGGAACCAACCACAGGCTCCCATGTATCCAAAGAAACAGTCCTGCCATGTATCCACTGGGCAAGAAACTGTCTGCACCGCCCCTATGAGCCCTACTATCCCAAGAAAGTCCAACAAATGACTGTCCCTTTGGGCCAAACACATGTTGGCCCAAAGCCCAAAGTTGGACCTTCAAATCCTAAGGTGCAGAAGTTCACATTTCCACCATCACAGGCTGAAATTCATTCTAGGCCAAAGGCAAAGGCTGCACCGTCAAACCAAAAGGTGCAGCCAGGCTCACAACACGTCTATAAACAGAGGACAAAGCCCAAGTCACCTAATCAGAAACCACAAACTGTAAAAAATAAGGTGAATAACAATGCGGTGAAATCTTCAAAGATGTTCACTAAACCTGCCAGGGCTTCTAAACCTTCAAAACAAGTCTCTCGCCCTAAGCAGAACAATTTTCAAAAATCACCTGTTCCACCTCAACGGGTGTTCAAAAGGTTTTCTGATACATCATTTTTCTCAAAACCTGTTTCAATCAATAAGAGCAATGATGAAAGGTGGAATGTCCCGAAAGTTGTCAATTTGTCCTTCAAACCTACAGGAGTGTACAAGAAACACTCCATGTCTTTTCAAGAGGTCAGAAGGTCTAAATTAACCAACAATAATAAAAAGGGGCTTGGGAAAGAAAATCACCACAGTGATGTCAACATTAAAGACATTCACAGTCCAATCAAGGACAGACCAGTCTCACCCAGACCAGTTAAGGCCTGGGTACCAAAAACTAACTGATTTTCTCTGAATGCAGGAACAGCCAAGGAGGCCTGTCAACAACCTATGGTATGTTGACAGTGGTTGTTCCAGGCATATGACGGGCGACATATCCCTTCTACATGACTTGGAGAAATTTGATGGAGGTTATGTGTCGTTCGCTGGAGGAGTTGGTGGTTATATCAGTCAGAAAGGAACGGTTCGCAATGGTTGTCTCAGCTTCCACGATGTCAATTACGTAGAGGAATTGAAGCACAGTTTGCTGAGTGTTTCACAGATATGTGATCGGGATTATCCAGTTTTGTTCAACAACAAAGAATGTCTCATTCTTAAACCTGGATATTCCATTCCCGATGACTGGGTGCTGATGAGAACACCTAGATATGGTAACTCTTATGTGCTGAACATGCAGAAGCCCCCCACATCTGAGGTGGCCTGCCTCATTTCTAAGACAGCTGAGAACCATGCACAGCTGTGGCACCGAAGATTGGGGCACATGAATTTGAAAAACCTGAATCGACTTGCCAGAGGAGGGCTTGTCAAAGATCTTCCAATTAATGAATTCATTCTGAAGGAGAAATGTGTGGCTTGTGCTAAGGGGAAGCAGCACAAACGCCCACATAAACCGAAGATCTACAGCAGAATCTCAACACCGCTGGAGCTACTTCACATGGACCTGTTTGGTCCCGTCAGTATGTTAAGTCTTAACCGATGTGCTTTCTGTTTAGTTATTACTGATGATTTTTCTCGTTTCACTTGGGTGTTTTTCTTGTCCAAGAAAAGTGATGTTGCAGGTATTCTTATCGCCTTCATCAAGCTTATTGAAAATAAATTGAAGCACAAAGTGAAGACCATTAGGAGTGATAATGGCACAGAGTTTAAGAATCAGACAATCGATAATTTTTGTGCTGATAAGGGGATTGAGCATCAATTCAGTGCTCCCTATACACCCCAGCAGAATGGCGTCGCAGAAAGAAGAAACAGAACTCTGATTGAAGCTGCTCGCACAATGTTGTGTGATTCAAAGTTACCGACCATGTTCTGGGCAGAAGCAGTTAACACTGCTTGTTATGTCCAGAATCGGGTCCTCATCAATAAGCGGCAGCAGAAAACGCCATATGAGCTAATCTACAATGATAAGCCCAGGATTGGTCATCTTCGGGCGTTTGGGTGTTTATGCACAGTCTTAGTTAACACTGATGTTCCTAAATTTGCTGCTAAGGCTGATGAATGTTATTTTGTAGGTTACTCTGCCAGCTCCGCTTACAGGGTCTTCAACAAAACCACCGGGATTGTGATGGAGTCTACAAATGTGGACTGGCTAGAAGACAATCCATCTGATGGCGGAGTCGGTCCTCCTCAAGCTTTCGACTACAATCAATTCTTCCGCCCGTTGGGTTTAGACCCTGTTTTAGCTGAGGAATTGTATGAAGAAACTATTTCAGGACCATCTGTCTCACACTCCATCTCGAAGGCTCCTGTCCCTGCTCCTGTAATAGACACTACACCAGTTCAGGAGACTGTTGATCCTGTGGAGACTCAAACACAGGAAATAGATGCAGAAGTTGACTCAGCTCCCGACTCTCCTCAATCACTCGGAGCTGATCCTGACAATGACGCAGATACACATGAAGAACCCGATCTATCAAATCTGCCTCCTGAAATTCCAGTTCAAGCAGTTGCGGAGACCAGAATTCAGAAGTACCACCCCCTGGATAACATCATTGGTCCCTTAGCATCTGGGGTGGTCACAAGAAGCCAGTCAGGAGACATCAATCATTGCATGTACTCCTGTTTCATCTCACAGATTGAGCCCCCTAACATTACTATGGCCTTGACCGATCCTAGTTGGGTGGAGGCCATGCATGAAGAACTCAATCAATTCTCTCGGCTTCAAGTTTGGAGGTTAGTTGAAAGGCCAGCTGACAAAAAGGTCATCACTACTCGGTGGCTGTATAAGAACAAAAAGGATGATAATGGTGTGATTGTCAGAAACAAGGCCAGATTGGTGGTTCAAGGCCACAAGCAAATTCAAGGTGTGGATTATGATGAAGTGTACGCACCGGTGGCCCGCTTAGAGGCAATACGAGTCTTCTTGGCATATGCTTCATATATGAATTTCACCGTCTACCAGTTGGACGTGAAAACTGCTTTTCTATATGCTGAGATGGATGAGGAAGTTTATGTCACTCAACCTCCAGGGTTCATTGATGAGGAGCACCCGTATCATGTTTTCAAGCTTGACAAGGCTTTATATGGGTTGCATCAGGCTCCTCGGTCATGGTACAAGACTCTGACTGATCATCTTCTTGCTCATGGTTACACACGAGGCATTGTTGATCAGACACTTTTCAGAAAGGAGGTTGAGCAAGACATTATCATGGTGCAAGTCTATGTTGATGACATCATCTTCGGATCGACAAATGAAGACTTGTGCAAAGAATTTGAGAAAGTTATGCGCACAAAATTCGAGATGAGTCAGATGGGCGAGATGGAGTTTTTCCTCGCATTGCAAGTGAAGCAGAGTGACAGTGGGATTCTGATCCATCAAGCTAAATACGTCACTGAGATCTTGGAAAAGTACAAGATGATGGATGCAAAGCCAGTTTCCACACCCATGGCAGCACGACCGGTACTTACCAGGGATCCAGATGGGCAACCAGTAAGCGAGCATATGTACCGGTCCATGATTGGATCTTTGATGTATTTGACCGCCAGCCGTCCAGATATCATGCTAGCTGTGTGCCAATGCGCACGCTATCAGGCTAATCCGAAACTCTCTCATCTTTCTGCGGTCAAACGTATTTTTAAATATTTGAAGGGTCGGCCTCGTCTAGGCCTCTGGTACCCTAAAGAGTCTGGATTTAACTTGTATGCTTTTTCTGACAGTGACTATGGTGGCAATGAGCTTGACAGGAAATCCACGTCTGCTGGAGCTCAATTTCTAGGCGACAGGCTGGTGTCTTGGCAGAGTAAGAAACAACACACGGTGTCCCAGTCGACAGCCGAGGCGGAGTATGTTGCTGCATCTGCCTGCTGTTCTCAGGTGGTTTGGTTGCAGCATCAGCTGGGAGATTACGGTTTGAATTTTTTCGATACTCCCATTTATTGTGACAATAATGCTGCTTTGCAAATTGTGAAAAATCCCGTGCAGCACTCTAAAACCAAACACATTGACATCAAAACGCACTTCATTCGGGATTGCTATGACCGCCGGCTCATTCACTTGGAGAGGGTGGCATCGGATGACAATGTGGCGGACATGTTCACGAAACCCCTTCCAAGTGCAAATTTTGAAATGTGTCTCAAGGGCCTTCGGATGATAGCCTTTGATGAGTAGTCTGGCAGCTTTATCATTTTTTTGTATTTATTTGTTTCTTTCTTCTGAAAAACTTAAAAAAAAAAAACAAAAAAAATTGAAAAAATTAAAAATACAAAAATAGTGTCCTTTTTAGTTATTTAAAAGAAAAATCTAAAAGCAAGGGGAAGATATAAGAAAATGTCAAGTATTTTCTCTAAAGTGTGTGCTTTTAAATTTTTTGATGGTTTTGGGTGACCAGGTGGGACGTGATATAAATTTCCAGGTGTTTGCTGACTGACACGTGTAAGGTGGAAGTGAAAAGCAGTGATTCATGGTCGATATGCTTGGTAGGCTCTGCTGACAATCAATCAAAAGGTATGTTTTATCACAACACTTGAAGATAACGTATGATGCTTGAAAGGGAACACACACTTAGGTTAGTACAATTTCTATTTGACTGTGCATCAGGTATCCTGAGACACACGCCCGGTTCTAAGTATTGATGTCATGCTCAAAAATCCCATTCCCTCTGCTTTGCGTAAGCAATGACCTGGGAATGTTGTACGTGAGTCAGGACTCCTCTGTTCTGCGAAAGCGGAGACCTGGAACCACCCTGATCCACGTAAGTTTTAAGATCACATTGTATATATGACAAACCAAAAGATGCCAAGTGCACAATCAAAAGAGACCCTCAAGCGTCCAAAACCCTCAGCCTCTGTCACTGATGAGAACGTTGTTAAAAATGTTTCAAAAATTCAGTTGACTTTGTATATTATCCAACAAAACCTCCGTGATCTATTCTTTTCTTTTCTCAACCCCTCTGGAGCATGATGTTGGGCTTACGAAAAGGTGTCGTGAAAAATGTTGTACGGAAACCAGATGCGCTTGATAGAATGTACAAACTATACCTAGGACTTATGTGTGTGAACTGGATAGATTTTCATAATTAATAAACCTTAAAAGATAAATAATGTGATGAAACTGCTTGAGTAAGCGAAAGCAGCATGAGTTTAAAGATGGACCAAAATACTGGCAATCGTCTGAACACGTGAAGTAACTGAAACTGAAAAGGGTTCCTCAGTCACAGACTATCTGGTATGATCTTTGACAATGCCTCTTCACTCAAAATTCAGTAGGATAAGATTCTTATGTGTTTATGTTTTTTTATTTTTAGTATTTTATTTGTTTCTTTTTGATTAAGTTTATTTTATTTTTTTTAACTTCTAATTTTGTGTAAAAGTTGCCAGATCGTAAATCTCTCGGGCTTGATTTCAGGGGAAGGTTTTTATAATCAAGTGTTTTTTAAGGGTTGGGTGGTAATTTGTTAACTTTTATAATTTTGTTTAAGTGAAAATGAGATTGGTTAAAGTTTTGGGTAAGTTTTGTTCAATCTCAAAGTTGAGGGGGTAAAGTGGTAAGTTTTTTTAAATTTTGAAACAAAAGAAAAAGGGTAGGAGGGGGTCGGCGACCCTCACTCTACCCGTCTCCCTCTTTCTCTCCCAAACCCTAATCCGCCGGCCACCATCACCAATCACCTTCGCCTCCTGCTCCGGCCACCACCGCGCACCACCACCTCTACCGCCTACCTCCTGCGACCTCACGACCACCACTCCCGTCATCATCCAACCACCACAGCGCCACCATTCCACCCTGCACCTCCGTCGCTGCCTCCCTCCGATTCTCCTCACTCCGCCACCGTCGCCATCATCAAACACCATCCCTCCAGTCGGAATCAGTCCCTGAGTGCCTATCTGGTGTCGATTGAAGTAATGGCACCACGACTAAAGCGTGTTGCTCGACCCCCTGTTGATCGGCTTGAGTAAGTTGTTTTTTTTGTGAAATTTGTGGTCGGGAATGAGATAGATGATGGTTTGGGAGATGCATTTAAGTGAAATCGGGTTTAAAACATGCATTTGTGAGCTTTTCGATTGAGTTGCATGTTGGAATGACGAAGAAAGAAGCTTTTCGATCGATTCATGGACTTTTCGATCAGCCCCTTGTGCTTCTCGATCGTCCCTGATGCTTTTCGATCTCCGTTAGCCAATGACTTGTGGCTTTTCGATCAGCCATGTGGCTTTTCGATCAGCCCTGAGGCTTTTCGATCGCTAATTGTCGATGGCAGGGACTTCTCGATCAGAAGTCTACACCTTTTCGATCAGGGATATCAGTAACCACGACACTTTCCGATCGGACGGATGCTTTCCGATCGAAAACCCTGTTTTTCGATCGGAAAGGTACCTGATGATATTTTTCAATGGTTTTCATTCAATTTTAAGTCGTTATGCTGTCCGTTTTTCAAGAAATCCCTAATCTAATGAATGTTTTGTGTGTTTTGGTTGTTGAAATGTGTTTGTGAGCGCAGGGACTTGGAGTTTGTAAAGGATCATAACCAGGTAGCGTATTTGCTGGACCCGCCTGCAGAATACAAAGAGAAGTATCTATCAATGATAGCTGGTTTGAAGAAATGCTGTTTACATTTTGCTCTCACGACAAATCCAGTGATTTGCAAACGAATGATGCAAGAATTCTGGAAGACAGCAGAAGTGTCTGAAGATGGAAAGAAGATTATTGTCGAGATTCAACACACTGAAGTAACCTTAACTGAAGAGAATTTCAGACAGGCGCTCAGACTAAAGGATGTAGCTGCTGATTCCACGTTGCTTGATAAAGAGATGGTGTCCCAATGTTTAAAGGAAATGGGATACATCACAATCTCTCCTCCCACCATGAAAGTGTTGGAATTTGGCAGTGGTATTCGGGTCGCCCGGTGACATATTTTAAAAATTACGTGACCGATAGATTAATAGTTTATAAAAGAGTTTACCGAATTAATATATAATTAATTCTATAACGCAGCGGAATAAATATTATATATATAAATATATATATATATATATATATATATATACATACATAACAAATTATATATATATATTAGAAAAAACTATTTAATCAATCAACACAAATACCAGTACGCAACAGGATCCGATTACCGAACACGCAAACACAGAAATAAATAAATAAACAATCTAAACTAATAGTGAGTTTAGATATACCTTGGCGGTGTTGAACAAACGTTCGAGACACCGAGTTTCAACGAACGAAGCGCTAGGTTGAAACGGAATGAACCACTTTCGGTCTCAGACGGTTGTCGCGTATCGCGATTATTCTCGTGGTCCGGTGTCGCGTACCCCTACGGGACGGCGTTTATGACACGTGGTCATTACGCATCGCGAGAGTACGTCTTGACAGACGTCCCGTCTCGCGAGACTACGAGATCAATCAGATTTAGATCTGATTGCAACCGAAGACGGCGCACGACGAAAAGCGCCGGACTCACGTCGACGGGCGACGGTGTCGCGACGGCGTGCGATCCGCGGTGGTGGCGGCGGGTGACGGCGGTGACGACGGCGAACGGTGGCAGCGGCGGCGTCGGCGGCGGCGAGTTCCACGGTGGTGATCGGCGTGTTTTGCGGCGGCGATTGGCGGCGAACCGAGCAGCGGATCTGGGCGTACGTGGCAGCGATCTGTAGACCGTAAGGCGGTCTACGGGCGTTGACTGACGGAGCAGCCGAACTAGCATCCACCACCAAGTTATGGTGGTGCGAAGATGGCCACCGGATCACACCGGTGGCGGAGATCGACGGCGAACGGCAAAAAACGGCTTCGGCCGTTTTGTGTGGGATTTTGCGAGAGGAAAAAGAAGGAGAATTATTCTCCTTTTTGTTTGCCGTCGACATCTTTTTTTTTTAGGTGATTAGGGTTAATCCATAATCATCTAATATTTATTAGATGTCAGGCCCGTCTCGAATATAAAGCCCATCTTTCGTACGCGAGTCCACGAGCTAACGTTAGTAAACATTTCACTAACGTATAACTCGACCGTGAATTTAAATAAAACACTTTTATTTAAATATCGTTCACCCTTTATTATTAAGCCGGTAATAATAATATTAGTGATTATTAATTATTTATAACTATTATAAATAGTATATATAATCAAACGTTTCCGTTTCTTTTACCGGTTAACTCTTAAGCGGGTTTAGAGTTCGTTGCACCCGGTGTAACTCTTACGGGTCGTAACCCGGTCGGGTTCAAGATTTGTCGGGTCAAGACACATAATATCCAACAGTCTCCCACTTGGACTGATCACGACAAGATCTAAGAAACAGACAGAGGTGCTCTAGCTACACATGACTGTCCCAACCAGTTATGACACTTCAAGTCAACAACCAAGGCATATCTGTTGTGAAGCAACTGATATTAGACTTGTGGTAATTTGAAGTCATTGTATCCCTTCTGTATATGACATCAATTGAACGATGGACATGGATTTAATTCATTCTCATCTAATGTTCAATCATTATGTTTCTCGATATAGATTCGAAGTGGTCCAAAACAAACACACAGTAGGTTTGGGTAAGGCCTTACACTTTACACTTGGAATCAACGAGGGCGCCACGATGTCTAGCTGTTGCATGATTAGTGCAAGAGTACAGAATCCCATGTCGACTACATACAGCTCCCACTGAACTTCAGATCTATTCCCAAAAGTAGCCGTTATGACTGGCAGTTACGCGACAGCGTTAAGCTACAATCAAAGAACAGTCTTTGGTAAAGGGGAGGTCGCTCATGTATCTCAGGTCTAAGGATACTAATGAGTATACCATTAATCAAATCCATCTTATGATTGAATCCATGAAGATGGTTTGATGCGAGTTACGTCCAACGTCATTCCCCAATGAGGTCTGTGAGTCTAGATTGTCAACCATTGAGTCCAGAGTCAGAATAGTCTTACTTCAGATTCGTTCCCACGAGTCTGAATGACTACGGACAGTCTAAAATAGTATATCTATTCCTCAGATTCATTATAAAATGATATATGTGAATTTGTATTGTCAATGTCTTGAGTCCAAAGTCACAAGTAGTCACACTTCAGATTCGTGTCCACAATTCTGATCGACTGTGAGGAATGATATTCACTTATTCATGGATTTAAACGTATTAAAATCGAACACAGTTATAGAATTTAGCTTTTACGTCTAATCCTTTAGAGGAAGCCAGATGATAATGTATAACTGTTAGAGTTCATACATCCAAATACTAGTTCAAAACATACATTTAGTGTATATTGGTCGTGTCACACCCCCAAAATACCACTAACGGAGTTTATACCGTTAAGGGGCGCGACTAGACCAGGATCCACAACCATAGTTACAAATACTAAACGAATCAGGGTTAGTTCAAACACAAATTATAAATCAAAGTTTCAAACACAACGCAGCGGAATAAAATATTGTTTTAGCACTAACCACGTGCTTTACATAGACATTGTTTTAAATTCCCAATTTAGTTTAAATCAAAACAAGGATCTTCAAGTGCCATGCCAACCCGCTCCGGATACTCCTTAGCGATCTGCAAAAGTTTAAACCACGCAAGTGTCAACCTAACGGTTGGTGAGTTCACAGTGGGCTTGTCATGCATTGGCCCGGTCTCATAATCATAGTTCGTATCGAAATGTACTTACAAAATGTTCATTTGTGAAAAGCAATGCTCGTATTTAATTCTCAGTTTATAAATGATTTGTTCCGTGACCACGTCATCGGGTATGTACTAGTTCCGTAAAGTTAAAGGACTCAACCGATATCGCGGGTAGCTAATCCGTTGTTCCATGCTCTAAGGAAGTTTGTACCAAAGCTGACTTATTTTGTGGGGGCCGAGCCATCCCGTACAGTGCGGACCAAGTCATCGCGTTTTCTGCCTCCCCCGTGTCCTCTCGGGACCACGGTCAAATAGGCTGATATTGTTCCTCCGTGCACTCCCCGTGCCACGGGGCGGAGTTTGTCAAACTCCAGTAGATCTACCCAACATCCCCTCGCTTTACAATTAATGGCACAATTTTAGTTGAGGACTTTTAAGTTATAAGGCATCCTTAGAAAACATGTGATATCATATGGTTTAGACTTTAACCTACACTAGCCATATTAAAACAGTTTTCGTTTCAGAAATCGTTTATTCAGAATTCACAAGTGTTCCCATAAAACACTTCAGTTCATCAAGTGGGTGCCAAGCATCCCGTGTTCTTATGTTTATCAGTGAGGTGCCTAGCACTCTCGAGTTTGTCAGCATTGTTTTTCGTTAAGTTATTCGGTGTGGCCCAGCGGACTCACGGTAAGCGGGTTAGTGACACTCACCTTTGGTTGCACTGCTACACTTCAAGTAAATCCAAATATTGTTGTTTAATGAAGACCTAGAACACGTTTAGGTCTTAAGTATTAGTTTCGTGTCTAATCTTTACTTAACGTCACTATGGCCCATAACACAGCACGTTGCAACTATGACTCGACCTACCGACACACGACACCAAGGGTTGATCATAAACAAGGGTTCATTTGAATCAGATATCAAACATATTTCATCATGGCAAAATCATGCAAGTCATGGCATAATACTTAAACAATTTCACAAGTTTGGTTTTTAGGTCAGGCCTTAGTTTCGCTAGCATAGTTTCGCTAGGCAGTTTCGCTAGGTGCGCGGGCAGCACTTTCGCTAGGCAATGCCCGGTAACACAGTTTCGCTAGGCTAGTTTCGCCCGAAACTGCTGACGCAGTTTCGCTAGCCTAGTTTCGCAGGGAAACTGGTTTGAACTTTCGTTCAGGTATTTCGCTCGATAGTTTCGCTCGAGCTGGTCTGGTCAGGTTCCCGGCGACACTATAGTTTCGCTGGTCAGGGTCGCTGGAAGGATACACAATTTCGCTACTTAGTTTCGCCCAGAGAACAACAGTTTCGCTGGTCGCGAAAAACATACGGATTTGCCTAAAAATCAACCTAACAGCTTCTGATCATACATGCAATTCACTATCTAGCATCCATAGGCATTTACTAGCATAAATCAAGCAACTTTAACAAGTTTAACATGCATTTTGATCATCAAATCTCTAAAATAGGTTCAAAACCCTAAAATGACCTATTTTGCACAAATCTCTAATCATGGATGGATTTCACACGTAAAGTTATCAACTTTATTACAGATCTAGCATCCTAAAGCATATATACAGAAGATCAAGCAATATCATGAAGGTTTGAGCATGCTTTAAGAAGAAAACATATAGAAAACACATAAAGCATAGTCTTTGGGACTCACGGATGATTCTAGGATCGATGAATGAGGTGAGATGATGGTCTCGAGGTTGGGGTCTTGGTCCTTAGGTGATCTTCTCAGCTGACCAGGAGAGTGTGTGTGTGTTGTTGTGTGGTTTGAGCAAATGAGGCTACTAGGGTTTATAATGTTTATTTATATCAGGGGCTAGTTTCGCTGGCAGTTTCGCTGGCTGGCGAAACTGGCTCTGATCTCGGGTACATTGATCAGTCTAGCCTGCTACCGGGCGAATCTGTAATTTCGCTCAGTAGTTTCGCTGACTACCAAATTCAGGCAATTTTCACATAATCAAGTATTTACAATTAATCATGCTATTCACAATAATAAGTCATGTATTTAAATCACATTGCACATAAGGACAATCAATGATGAACATTCAACACATATGGACAGGTTCGGTGATCAACCAAAGGTCGTGGACGTATTCGGCCTAGTTATGCATTAGCTACTTATAACGTAACTAACGGGTTTGTCTAACGGAAGTTAACCTTGAAATTCTCGGGTGTCACATCATTCCCCTGAAATTGGAATTTTCGTCCCGAAAATTATTCTTGTGTCGTAGCGTTCGCAGCATCAGCTGTCGTCGTTGCTATCGTCGCTGGGGAAAGAAAGCAAAAAGTTTTAGGGTTGTCACATCCTCCTCCTGTTAAGGAATTTTGGTCCCCAAAATTAAATCATACCATGAGGTTCCGTGGACGTTTGCTCGAACAGGTGAGGATACTTTTTCTTCATCTGATCCTCACGTTCCCAAGTATATTCAGGTCCACGTCTTGAGTTCCATCGCACCTTGACGATCGGAATCTTGCTACGTTTGAGGGCTTTCTCTTCGCGTCCCATGATTTCTACTGGTTGCTTAATGAATCTCAGATGTTCGTCGATTTCCAATTCCTCCAGAGGAATTATTTCGATGTCTTCAGCCAGACATTTCTTTAGGTTGGAAACGTGAAACACGTTGTGAACTCCATCGAGTTCAGCAGGGAGTTGCAATCGATAGGCCACCGGGCCTACTTCCCCAATAATTTCAAACGGACCGATGTAGCGAGGATTTAACTTTCCGCGCTTCCCGAAGCGTATCACTCCCTTCCAAGGAGATACCTTCAACAATACTTTGTCACCCACCTCGAACTTCAGAGGTTTTCGGCGTTTGTCGGCGTAACTCTTTTGTCGATCACGCGCTGCAGCTAGCCGTTGTCTGATTTGAATAATCCGTTCGGTCATATCATGGATAACTTCCGGTCCAGTGAGCCCTTTCTCACCTGTTTCAGCCCAACACACGGGCGATCTACATTTTCTGCCGTAAAGTGCCTCAAAAGGTGCAGCACCTATGCTTGAATGATAACTATTGTTGTAAGAGAATTCCACCAGTGGAAGGTGAGTCTCCCAATCCTTTCCAAAATCCAGAACACAAGCTCGGAGCATATCTTCTAAGGTTTGAATCGTTCGTTCCGTCTGACCGTCAGTCTGCGGGTGATAAGCTGTACTCATGTCTAGTCGGGTTCCCAATGCTTCCTGCATTGATTGCCATAACCGGGAAGTGAATCGAGGATCTCGATCAGAAATTATAGTCTTTGGCACACCGTGAAGCTTCACAATTCGGTCAATGTACAGCTTTGTCAACTTATCCATATTGTCACTTTCCTTCATTGGAATGAAATGTGCAGATTTGGTTAATCGATCGATGATAACCCAAATCGCATCCGGTTGATTTGATCGATGAGGTAATCCCGTTACAAAATCCATGGAGATGTCCTCCCATTTCCATTCTGGGATCTTTGGTTGCTGTAGTAAACCAGAAGGCTTTTGGTATTCAATCTTGACCCTTGAACATGTTAAACACTTAGCCACATATCGAGCAATGTCGGCTTTCATATTCGGCCACCAATAAAGATTCTTCAAGTCCTGATACATTTTATCCGATCCAGGGTGCACCGAATACCTTGACTTGTGAGCCTCGTCCATCACGAGCTCACGGAGATTTCCAAACATTGGAACCCAGATTCTGTCATTATAATACGTGAGTCCATCGGACTTAACTTCAGAATGGCCATCTACACCACGCAGTGCTTCAGCTGCGAAGTTTTCTGCTTTCAAGGCTTCTCGTTGGCAGTCACGGATTCGATCCGGTAATCCTGAGTGTATTGTAAGTTGAAGCGCTCGTACCCGACGAGGCTTTTCATACTCTTTCCGACTTAAAGCATCAGCCACAACGTTGGCCTTTCCAGGATGATACTTAATGGCCAAATCATAATCATTTAGTAACTCGACCCACCGTCGTTGTCGCATGTTGAGATCTTTCTGATCAAAGATGTGTTGTAAACTCTTGTGGTCGGTGAAGATCGTGCACTTTGTTCCATATAGGTAATGTCTCCAAATCTTGAGTGCATGAACAACGGCTCCCATTTCCAAATCATGCGTTGTATAATTCTTTTCAGTATCCTTTAGTTGCCTGGACCCATAGGCAATTACTTTATCTCGTTGCATCAACACGCAACCGAGTCCTTGAATCGATGCATCGCAGTAAACCACAAAGTCGTCTATTCCATCGGGTAACGCAAGAATTGGAGCCGAACATAACATATCTTTAAGCGTCTGAAACGCGCGCTCTTCCTTTTCACCCCATCTGTATTGCACTCCTTTGTGCGTTAAGGCCGTTAAGGGTTGAGCCAGTTGAGAGAAACCCTTAATAAACCTTCGATAATATCCGGCAAGTCCTAAAAATTGTCGGATTTCTGTTGGCGCTCTTGGGGTAGACCAGTTCTTAATTGCTTCCACTTTGGCTGGATCTACATGGATTCCTTCCTCATTTACAATGTGTCCAAGAAACTGGACTTCGCGGATCCAAAAGTCGCACTTCGAAAACTTGGCGTAGAGCTGTTCCTTGCGAAGCAATTCCAAAATAAGACGTAGATGCTCCTCGTGTTCTTCTTTTGACTTGGAGTAGATCAAAATATCGTCGATGAAGACTATCACAAACTTATCGAGGTACGGCTTGCACACTCGATTCATCAGGTCCATAAATACGGCAGGTGCATTGGTTAGCCCAAACGGCATAACCAGGAACTCGTAGTGACCATACCGAGTTCTGAAAGCTGTCTTGGGTACATCCTCATCACGAACGCGAAGCTGGTGATATCCAGACCGTAGATCAATCTTTGAAAAGTAGCTTGAACCTTGCAGTTGATCGAAGAGATCGTCGATTCGAGGAAGTGGATACCGATTCTTGATCGTAACTTTGTTAAGTTCTCGGTAGTCAATGCACATGCGGAACGTTCCATCCTTCTTCTTGACAAACAGTACCGGAGCTCCCCATGGAGACGAACTTGGACGAATAAACCCCTTGTCGAGTAGTTCTTGCAGTTGTGATGAGAGTTCGTTGAGTTCACTTACAGCCAATCGGTAAGGTGCGCGTGCGATCGGAGCGGCACCTGGAGCTAAATCAATCCCAAACTCAACTTGTCGAAATGGAGGCAAACCAGGCAGATCTTCAGGAAATACGTCTTGGAAGTCGCGAACTATCGGGTAATCATAAATTTTGCGCTCGGGATGTGTCGTGTCAGTGACGTTTGCAAGAATCGCGAAGTGACCCTTACGGAGGCATTTCTGAGCTTTGAGAAACGAGATAATACCAGTTACTACTCCACCTTTTTCACCTTGAACCGTTAATTCTTTGCCGTCTTCGAGCGGAATACGAACCACTTTTTCCTTACATAAGATTTCAGCCCGATTCTCGGATAACCAATCCATTCCTACTATAACGTCGAAACTACCAATTGGGAAAGGCATAAGGTCGATTCCTAGGGTATGGCCCGCTAGTTCTAGCTTACAATCCTTAACTATCTGGGTCGTATCATGAAGTTTACCATTTGCTAGTTCTACCACATATTTAGCGTCTAGGGCAATCGGTTTAGCATTAATTATTCTAGCAAATTTAGTGGAAATAAAGCTTTTCTCAGCACCAGAATCAAATAAAACAGTAGCAAAGAAACCGTTCAAAATAAATTTACCGTTGATCACGTTGGCATCATTGCGAGCTTCACCCTGGCCCATGACGAAAGCTCGACCTCTACCATTTCCACCATTCCCGTTTCCACCATTTCCATTGCCATTCCCATTACCATTTCCTCCACCATTTCCATTCCCACCATTATTTCCCTGATTACCATTACCTTGTCTTCTTAACTGAGGGCAGTCTCTTTTAATGTGGCCTTGAGCACCACACTCAAAGCAGCCACGGGCTCCCCCATTGTTGTTGTTCTGGTTCTGACCGTTGTTGTTCCCATTACCCCGATTGTTCCCATAGTTGTTGTTTCTTCTGGGGCGATTTTGTTGTTCGGGCAAGGTCGCCCAACAGTCTTTTGCTTCGTGGCCTCCCTTGCCACACCTTTCACAGTTCTGATTCTTCCTACAAACACCAGCATGATGCTTCCCACATCTGTTGCACAAGGGCAGGTTACCCCTGTAGTTGCCTTGACCATTGCCACCCTGGCGGTAGTTGCTACTGTTGTTCCCTGATCTCTTGCTCTGACCTTGGGAGTTGAAAGACCTCCCAGTGCTATTACCCACACTCTGAACATTCATCGAGTTCTCAGGAGCTTCATCATCAGCTTTTCTTTTGCCACTTAAGGCAGTCTTTTCAGTGGCTTTCGCAGGTAGAGTACCCTTCTCGACCTCTTGATCAGTAAGCTTGTGAGCCAAACGAATGGCTTGCTGCACGTTTGCGGGGTTGCTGGCAGTCACCAGTCCCTTGATTTGAGGCGCGAGGCCTTCCAGGTAACGCTCGATGCGTTTGAATTCAGCATCAACCATTGAGGGGCACAAAACCTCATATTCGTGATATCGTGCAGTGTACTGTTCAACCTCAGACCCAGACATCTTCAAATTCAGGAATTCGCCTTCAAGCTTCTTCACTTGGTCACGTGGACAGAATTCTTCCATGATCAGCTCCTTGAATGCTGCCCACTGCATGTTATCAGCCGCTTCTAGCCCAACCATTTGAATTTCAGCGTTCCACCAGGAGAGTGCAGCTCCTTCGAAAGTACCAGTAGCAAACTTAACCTTGCTTTCAGCTGGGCAATTACACATGGAGAAGACCTTCTCGGACTTCTCAATCCATCGGAGGAGTCCTACAGCTCCTTCTTCGCCGGAAAACATCATCGGCTTGCAGTCCATGAAAGACTTGTACGTGCAGTGGTGTTGGTTTCCTGATGCATAAATAGTTCGGATTTTAAAATTTAACAGGTCACGATATAATTGCTTTTGTGCCTTAACCGGCATAATAGTTACCCTGTGCGGCATATGCAGCTTGGACGGCTGCCACCGCGGCTTGCACATGTTCAGCAATCATCGCTTGCAGCTGTGCAGGCGTCATGTTAATACCGCCTCTTCCGTTTCCTCTTCCAGACATCTTGCTGAACAGTTAAAGTAGCCAGTGTTCAGTCACAGTTATATTCTTATACATATCCCGTAATATGTATGTTAGCCAGTTCCCGTTATCCCACTATTAGTCTAAAGAATTTTGTGCAAAATCGAGGCGTCGTCGAAGAACGTCGTAAATGCTATCGTCGAAGGTCGGCTTCCCATAAAGTCACCGTCGGCGTAGTCGTCGTAGTAGAAATCAGGACGTAGCGTGTAGCATCGTTTCGTTGTCGCTTTCCCCAGAGTAGTGTGCGTACTTGCGGTCGCATTTCGTATTCGTGTGTGAAAATTTCCTAAGGTCCTTCCGTTAGACTACTTAGACACGGTCTATATATATACTTATATATATATATATACATATATCTGTACGTACTAAGCTTTTACTTACACAGCAGAGCGAGTATCCCAGGTTGGCACGTAAAAATTTTGTCTTTGGGAATTTGTTTGTTTGTTTTGTAACCAAGGTTTTCAAGTTGCAGTTTCCAAATCGTTTTCAAAAATGATTCCAGTTCTCTGCAACCTATGGCTCTGATACCAATCTGTCACACCCCCAAAATACCACTAACGGAGTTTATACCGTTAAGGGGCGCGACTAGACCAGGATCCACAACCATAGTTACAAATACTAAACGAATCAGGGTTAGTTCAAACACAAATTATAAATCAAAGTTTCAAACACAACGCAGCGGAATAAAATATTGTTTTAGCACTAACCACGTGCTTTACATAGACATTGTTTTAAATTCCCAATTTAGTTTAAATCAAAACAAGGATCTTCAAGTGCCATGCCAACCCGCTCCGGATACTCCTTAGCGATCTGCAAAAGTTTAAACCACGCAAGTGTCAACCTAACGGTTGGTGAGTTCACAGTGGGCTTGTCATGCATTGGCCCGGTCTCATAATCATAGTTCGTATCGAAATGTACTTACAAAATGTTCATTTGTGAAAAGCAATGCTCGTATTTAATTCTCAGTTTATAAATGATTTGTTCCGTGACCACGTCATCGGGTATGTACTAGTTCCGTAAAGTTAAAGGACTCAACCGATATCGCGGGTAGCTAATCCGTTGTTCCATGCTCTAAGGAAGTTTGTACCAAAGCTGACTTATTTTGTGGGGGCCGAGCCATCCCGTACAGTGCGGACCAAGTCATCGCGTTTTCTGCCTCCCCCGTGTCCTCTCGGGACCACGGTCAAATAGGCTGATATTGTTCCTCCGTGCACTCCCCGTGCCACGGGGCGGAGTTTGTCAAACTCCAGTAGATCTACCCAACATCCCCTCGCTTTACAATTAATGGCACAATTTTAGTTGAGGACTTTTAAGTTATAAGGCATCCTTAGAAAACATGTGATATCATATGGTTTAGACTTTAACCTACACTAGCCATATTAAAACAGTTTTCGTTTCAGAAATCGTTTATTCAGAATTCACAAGTGTTCCCATAAAACACTTCAGTTCATCAAGTGGGTGCCAAGCATCCCGTGTTCTTATGTTTATCAGTGAGGTGCCTAGCACTCTCGAGTTTGTCAGCATTGTTTTTCGTTAAGTTATTCGGTGTGGCCCAGCGGACTCACGGTAAGCGGGTTAGTGACACTCACCTTTGGTTGCACTGCTACACTTCAAGTAAATCCAAAAATTGTTGTTTAATGAAGACCTAGAACACGTTTAGGTCTTAAGTATTAGTTTCGTGTCTAATCTTTACTTAACGTCACTATGGCCCATAACACAGCACGTTGCAACTATGACTCGACCTACCGACACACGACACCAAGGGTTGATCATAAACAAGGGTTCATTTGAATCAGATATCAAACATATTTCATCATGGCAAAATCATGCAAGTCATGGCATAATACTTAAACAATTTCACAAGTTTGGTTTTTAGGTCAGGCCTTAGTTTCGCTAGCATAGTTTCGCTAGGCAGTTTCGCTAGGTGCGCGGGCAGCACTTTCGCTAGGCAATGCCCGGTAACACAGTTTCGCTAGGCTAGTTTCGCCCGAAACTGCTGACGCAGTTTCGCTAGCCTAGTTTCGCAGGGAAACTGGTTTGAACTTTCGTTCAGGTATTTCGCTCGATAGTTTCGCTCGAGCTGGTCTGGTCAGGTTCCCGGCGACACTATAGTTTCGCTGGTCAGGGTCGCTGGAAGGATACACAATTTCGCTACTTAGTTTCGCCCAGAGAACAACAGTTTCGCTGGTCGCGAAAAACATACGGATTTGCCTAAAAATCAACCTAACAGCTTCTGATCATACATGCAATTCACTATCTAGCATCCATAGGCATTTACTAGCATAAATCAAGCAACTTTAACAAGTTTAACATGCATTTTGATCATCAAATCTCTAAAATAGGTTCAAAACCCTAAAATGACCTATTTTGCACAAATCTCTAATCATGGATGGATTTCACACGTAAAGTTATCAACTTTATTACAGATCTAGCATCCTAAAGCATATATACAGAAGATCAAGCAATATCATGAAGGTTTGAGCATGCTTTAAGAAGAAAACATATAGAAAACACATAAAGCATAGTCTTTGGGACTCACGGATGATTCTAGGATCGATGAATGAGGTGAGATGATGGTCTCGAGGTTGGGGTCTTGGTCCTTAGGTGATCTTCTCAGCTGACCAGGAGAGTGTGCGTGTGTTGTTGTGTGGTTTGAGCAAATGAGGCTACTAGGGTTTATAATGTTTATTTATATCAGGGGCTAGTTTCGCTGGCAGTTTCGCTGGCTGGCGAAACTGGCTCTGATCTCGGGTACATTGATCAGTCTAGCCTGCTACCGGGCGAATCTGTAATTTCGCTCGGTAGTTTCGCTGACTACCAAATTCAGGCAATTTTCACATAATCAAGTATTTACAATTAATCATGCTATTCACAATAATAAGTCATGTATTTAAATCACATTGCACATAAGGAAAATCAATGATGAACATTCAACACATATGGACAGGTTCGGTGATCAACCAAAGGTCGTGGACGTATTCGGCCTAGTTATGCATTAGCTACTTATAACGTAACTAACGGGTTTGTCTAACGGAAGTTAACCTTGAAATTCTCGGGTGTCACAGGTCGAACGTCATTGGTATGAGGTTAATGAGTTTTAAAATTCATTGTTTTACCGACCAGGTTTTGAAATGTGCTATCATTTTGGTTATCCAATGTTTCATAGTTCCAGTATTTCTCTGAATAGTGGAATTTCCTCAAAGTGTGCTGGTTTTGTGATCATAGTGATCCTTGGTATTCACCATAGTTACTGTGTGATCACAATGTCTTGTTTGGTTAAAACTCTAACCATGTCAAGAATCCTTCTGAACCTTTCAGACAAGCAGCAGTTTGATGTCACTTGAGTCGGCTAATTAATTTAGATTTAGTTGTGGAATCTGCCACAATGTAAAATCTTTATTATGAGCAAGAGATGTCTTGGTCAATCATGAAAACTTGTAGTAGTGTATTTCTACACGGTGAATGTTAATACCAATGCAACTTAGTGTATTGTGTTCAACAATTCACGATATCAATGTAACTTGCGTACGTTGATTTTTCCCTTCTGGTGTCCATAGTGTAACCCTGTACAGTGACAACCTCAGTGTAACTCTGTACAGTGATCTCTCCCTTTTGATGTCATTAGTGTAACTCTGTGCAGTGACATCTTTGTTTAATCACATATTCAATGTGTGATTATATTGCCCCAGAAGTTGCTTATACCTGTGGATCTCTATCCATTAAGAAACTTCTTTTAAATTCTTTGTACCATAAAATCCACATTATGTATAATCACATAAGGATTTTATTCTATCTTTCAGTATATCATCGTCATACGGGTGAGGATTGATATAGTGCTCCCACTAGCTTTTATGTAAACACATCTATTATGGCATTAAGCCATTCTCAGATTCAAGATCTGATATTGCAATTTTGAATTTGCAAGTGTGTTTAAATATGTATTTCCTGTTTAATGCAACAAACTTTTGATGGTCAGGAAACATGCGAACAATGGATTTGTGACTCTTGAACCACTTTAAGATCAACGTCCTTTACTTCTAGTTCCAGTTAAATAACTTGGGAACTTAACCTTCCATTTCAGAAGCTAGAACACAACTTTCTATCTTCTGTGTGGAATTAGAATTCCATATGGATGGTGGAAGTAGTATCCATTGTTATATGTAGTATCTAACGAGAATAAATTCTCATTGTCAAAAGACATTCGATACTAGATCTATCAAGCGAGTGATGATGAAAAGAGTGATACTCAATAAGGGTGTGTATGGCAAATACTTCCTGTATATCATCTTTCAAACGTTGACAAGCATCGTTTGATTCCTATCATGTGCTCAGGTCAAGGCTGTGCACGTAGGACCAGATTAGTGAAAAATCTTTCACATATCTTGAGATGATTTTAGGGTTCGTCAAGCTTAGGTATTCTTTATTACGATCAGACTTAGAATTGTGATCGTATTTGTAAAGCTGGTTCTTTGACTTTATTTTGAAATGTTCTTGTACAACTCAAGAATTTTCATTGATGCTTATAACCATAAGCATATTCACTATGATTACCGTCATAGTTATGAAGTAACTTTTATGATTCTTGTCATATGGTTCTTTTAGGTTTGCCAACACAAGAGTGTCTAAGCCTAGAAAGAACATTTAACAGTTCACTCGAATGAGTGAAGGATTTGGTTGTGAGTTTGTGAAAGCACGACACATATCAGGAATCTTAATCCCATGGTGGATCATAGGGTCCAGTTGGGCCGTATCCTTTCATGCATGTCTTGCTTACACGAATAAGTCACAAACAAGAATCATTAGAACCAGGTATGTTTCATAAAGAAACTTCAACTTATGTTATTAGTCTGATATAAAACCAGTGAAAAGCAAAGTATTAATCCCAGACGAGCTAGGTCAAAACAACCACTTGTTTTGAATACTACCAAGGAGTGAAAGACATGATTGAAAGCAAATGGCCTAAAAGGGTAATTCGAATCATGTGTCCCTCGATTTAAGCTTTTCTTATTTTCACGCTCCTACAAGGCATGCATGCATGCGTTGGGGAATACTCGTGAAAATCTAATAACATTAGTTTGAATACCAACAGAGAAGTCTAACGTTCTCCATTTTCTTTGAGCTTAACGGGGTAGTGTATAGTACCCGATTTGTTGTTCATGGAGCACTGGTGCTTGTCATGATGATGCAGCAATGATCGTACAAATCTTTTGCCATGGGCGTTGATGCCAAATGATCACAGCCTTTTATTGCCCTTAGAGTCGATACTCTTTTCTTGGTACGAGGCATTTTAACACGGTAGCAATCACCTATGACACACGAAGTGTCAATTGAGCATAATGCTATCAACTGGTTGAACTTTTCACTAAAGCACACAGTATAACTGGTTCTATAGTAGTGAAAAGGTATAAGCCCAGATACTCGTGGGGTAACCAAGTTGAATCAGGTGATACTGGTACCCTTTCATCTTAATGACATGGTCCTATGGAGAAGAGCCTTGCATGGAGCTCTTCTCCATATAGAAACGAAACATGCAGTTAAGCTTGTTTGTTATGTCATTGATACTCAAGTCTTTGCATTTTTGCTGACTATCAGGAAACATGCGAGCCTGCATAATACTATCCACCTTAGAGGTGTTAGTGTTATGTTATTTAATCCAGGCGCGTTGTATTCCTATAAGGAACACAACTACGGCGATTGGGCTCTTCAAGACATAGAGTTTATGAAAAAATGTCAGAACATCTTCTGAGTTTGTTTCAATAAGATGAAAGTTGGTGTTATTTGATTTGTCCTACTGGAGGACTGATTTAAAAGGAGAAGGGATTTGTTTTCATTAGCCGTTATGAAATGATAAGCAAAGCACAATACATTAGTATTTTCGATGTAAAGTATTTTCTTATTATAAATTGGTAAGATTTATTTTATAAGAAAATTGAGAATTCGATTAGACAAGTTTACTTGAGACCGCCAAATGAGCCTCAGGAGCAAATTTGTGTAACCAAACTGACAGCGGGTGTCAATTGCGAAATCACAGTCACAACTCTCGATATGAGGCCGCTATATACATACTTGTATATTTTGCGATACGTTTAGCCTCATCCGTGCCCACTTCAGCAATACACACCCGTAGCGCGGTGTTGAAATACTCCAACACTACGAACATATACATCTAAAGCGATAGTAATCATAAATGGTCGATGCGACGGACACGGTGTTGAAATACTCCAATGTCCTCGCCTCAGAAGGTACCCTCGGCACCAAGTGCGGTGTTGAAATACTCCAACACTGATGCTCCGGTAAATACGTTCCAAGTTCGACTTGAGATAGGATGGCACAAACTATCAGTTTGTTTTATTACCAGATAGGGATATTAAAATCAATTTTAATATTGGTGATCGTTGGACGCAACCGATAAACCCTATCATCACTCGGGACATTCATTTTAAATAACCTATTATGTAAAAATACAACTAGGTTGTCGCGAGTTATGTAACCAGTCAAAAGTTAATAAACGACTTATTAAGTTTGATTGAGTTTTATAAAGTTTGAAAATTTTCAAAGAAAAACTCATTAAGGTGGTTACATAAAAATTTAGGTCAAGTTGTAAAGGCTTTTAGAACTTGAAACCAATTGATTGTATTCTAAGTTTTAAAACCATTTTAAAAGGATTTCGGTGTTTCAGTTGGTGTGTAATACGACTATTAAACCAAGCAACCAAAACAAGCAAAACGAATATGTATTCGACCATTAGGGTTTTGGTCTTGCTAGAGCCTTTTTAGCGAGACCAAATGGGTCACGGGACAAAAGTACAAAACAACCACAAGGCAGACATCTTCATGTAGCGTGCAGGTTCTGTAAGCTCCCACTGACCTCAAGACGCCTCTTGACATCGATTGGATCTTCGGGTCTTCTTGATGACAACTTTTGCCAAAGTAGAAGATTTCGTAAAAGGAAAAACCTAATTACAATTTTGAACCCAAAAATGTGGGCCAACCCAAAGTCTAAACTATTATAATAATGGGCCAAAACAAGGGCCAAACCATAAAAGTAAAATAATCACGCAACAGTCAAACAAGGGTCGGGCCGAATACATATAAAATACAATCAAAACAAATTGCAATTTTAATTGGTCAAAATAAAGTTGACCAAGATGCAATTTAATTATGCAATACAAATAAAATCTGATTCGCAACTTTCGGGCGTTTAACCCCAGTTTGCGAATCCACCGGTTTAAAATCGACCGGTTCCGATTTGCGCGTGGTAATCAAGGCTCTGATACCACTGTTGGAATTTGGCAGTGGTATTCGGGTCGCCCGGTGACATATTTTAAAAATTACGTGACCGATAGATTAATAGTTTATATAAGAGTTTACCGAATTAATATATAATTAATTCTATAACGCAGCGGAATAAATATTATATATATAAATATATATATATATATATATATATATATATATATATATATAACAAATTATATATATATATTAGAAAAAACCTATTTAATCAATCAACACAAATACCAGTACGCAACAGGATCCGATTACCGAACACGCAAACACAGAAATAAATAAATAAACAATCTAAACTAATAGTGAGTTTAGATATACCTTGGCGGTGTTGAACAAACGTTCGAGACACCGAGTTTCAACGAACGAAGCGCTAGGTTGAAACGGAACGAACCACTTTCGGTCTCAGACGGTTGTCGCGTATCGCGATTATTCTCGTGGTCCGGTGTCGCGTACCCCTACGGGACGGCGTTTATGACACGTGGTCATTACGCATCGCGAGAGTACGTCTTGACAGACGTCCCGTCTCGCGAGACTACGAGATCAATCAGATTTAGATCTGATTGCAACCGAAGACGGCGCACGACGAAAAGCGCCGGACTCACGTCGACGGGCGACGGTGTCGCGACGGCGTGCGATCCGCGGTGGTGGCGGCGGGTGACGGCGGTGACGACGGCGAACAGTGGCAGCGGCGGCGTCGGCGGCGGCGAGTTCCACGGTGGTGATCGGCGTGTTTTGCGGCGGCGATTGGCGGCGAACCAAGCAGCGGATCTGGGCGTACGTGGCGGCGATCTGTAGACCGTAAGGCGGTCTACGGGCGTTGACTGACGGAGCAGCCGAACTAGCATCCACCACCAAGTTATGGTGGTGCGAAGATGGCCACCGAATCACACCGGTGGCGGAGATCGACGGCGAACGGCGAAAAACGGCTTCGGCCGTTTTGTGTGGGATTTTGCGAGAGGAAAAAGAAGGAGAATTATTCTCCTTTTTGTTTGCCGTCGACATCTTTTTTTTAGGTGATTAGGGTTAATCCCTAATCATCTAATATTTATTAGATGTCAGGCCTGTCTCGAATATAAAGCCCATCTTTCGTACGCGAGTCCACGAGCTAACGTTAGTAAACATTTCACTAACGTATAACTCGACCGTGAATTTAAATAAAACACTTTTATTTAAATATCGTTCACCCTTTATTATTAAGCCGGTAATAATAATATTAGTGATTATTAATTATTTATAACTATTATAAATAGTATATATAATCAAACGTTTCCGTTTCTTTTACCGGTTAACTCTTAAGCGGGTTTAGAGTTCGTTGCACCCGGTGTAACTCTTACGGGTCGTAACCGGGTCGGGTTCAAGATTTGTCGGGTCAAGACACATAATATCCAACAGAAAGCTCTCATTCCGCCGTACTGGAGAATGCTGGCACATTATTTACAGAAATGTGTCATTGCCAAGAAGAGCTCTACGGACCAGCTGAACCAAGTGCACACCCATGCAATGGTGTCACTAATCAGAGGTGTTCGGTTCAACTGGTCTAAGATGATTTTTGAAGATGTGAAAGCTGTTGTGTCTAGAGATAAGAAGTTTGCTGCTGTTCCCAGGTTTATCCAGTCTGTTCTGGATTCAAGATACCCAAACCTGAGGAAGACCAATAACACCCATGACACAAAGCCAATGGGTATTGAAGTGTTTCCTATGATTAACCCGAAGAAGAAGTTGTCAGATAAGATGCCGTTTGGAGACAAGTTTGGAGAGTTTGCAGAGATTGTGAGAGAGGAGGTGCCTGTTAACAGAAATGCATCTGTGGAAGAAGAACATAATATGCCTCCTCCTCAACAGAAAGTGGTGGATCTTCCTGATGATTCTGACTGGGAAGAATTTGATTTGAATGATGTGAGGATAGGAGCACTTAATTTTGAAGGTGATGAGTCAATAAACTATGATACATATCTGGATGATGTTAACTTTGAGGATGATGAGACTGAGACAACAGAGACGCCATTGTTCAGAAAACGGAAAGCCACAGAGGATCCTCCCCTCGGTGCTTCTGTTACAATTGATGAGACTGATGAGACTGATGAGACTGAGACTGAGTCAGGTGCTACACCACACCACACAGAAGGCCCCAGTGACCCAAGGAGAAGAAGATTGAATTCTTATGTGCCACCAGTCACAAGTTCCAGTGCTGGTCCGTCTTCTTCTCAGCCCACAGCCCAAGATAAGGGGAAGGCAGTAGAAACCCCGGAGTTCAGATTAGAGAAGGAACTCAGAGCTGAGATAGCAGAGTTGAAAGCCCAAAATGAAACTCAAAGTGAGATTATTGTTGATTTGATTGATATTCAGAAGGTTCACAATACTGAATTGGAGAATCAAAAGAAGGTAAACAGAGAATTCTCAAGGCAGTTTAGAGAACTTCACAAGCTGATCAGGCAGCTGAATTCAGAAAGATCAAGGCAAGGAGATAGAGTTGAAAGAGGATCGGGTGTAGGTGATTCCTCACAATCACCAGTATTTGACTTTGAAGCTGATATTCCTGATGAAACTCAACCGAGTTTACCTGATGCCTCAAGTGAAGATAAAGATACCAGGGATAGAGATTACATGACAGTTCCAGCTTCTGATTTTGATGGAGGTTGGGAGTCACAGACATTTGCCTATCCGCCTGAAAGGTATCTAATCCAGTTGGGTGAACATTTTCATGATAAGCAAGGTATTACTGCACCTGTGAAAACCTGGATGTTTGATGGAGAGAAGAACATGTTTGTTGTGAGAAGAAGGGGTCAGTATCCGTTAGAATACTACAAGAGCTGGACTCAATTCTATTCCTGGACGAATGTGGATTTGACCATGCTTTATCAGGCTCCATTTTCAAATCCGTCAAACAATGATCAAGCCACATACTTCTATAAGAAACTGGAAAAGGCTGTGAGGGGCAAGTTCAAGAGGTTTGAGGAGTTTCCTCACAAGAAGTCCTATGTGAAGAAATACAGGAGTGTTTTCAAGTGGGATGGTAAAAAAGGTATCCCAGGGAAGGAGGATGAAAAGCTCAAGAAATTCACAAATGTCTTGTATCCACCGACTGACAAGACAAAGACGATACCTCTTCCTATGAGACATCCTGAAGACTGCCTGCATGATTTCCAGACCTGGGCTTATAGTGATTACTCCGGTGAAGCAAAGATTCTTTGCAAGTCAAAGACTATTGATGTCATGGAAGTTCATGATCTGATGCGATTCCATAAGAAAGACATCATGGTTTTAGCTAAACATCAGATTGAGTGTAACCCAGACACTGAAGAATATGCAAAGTGTTACACTTGGGCAGTAGCTGAGATTGTAGCCAAGGAGATATGGTATGATCCAGCAACCGTAAATTTGTCAAAGAAGTTCAGGATGTGAAGACAGTCTAATGCTAAAGCCTAGGGGAAGATTGTAGAGACCTGAAAATTGAGGCTTTTGCATTAGATGACTTGGGCTTGTTTAGGGTTTTTGGGCTAGCTTGTAAATGTAATTGGGCATATTGGGTAGGCTTTTGTGGGGTTTAGGTCCGATTTTATTAGTGTGGGCCTAAGGGTTTTCGAAATTTTCTAATGAGATTGACTTGTTTACCAAGTCAATCTCAACTATATATAGGACCTCATATTGTCTAGTTAGGGTTGCTAGTCGTTTTGTGTGTTGAACTGGTGGTGTCATCGAAATTCTCCTTGTGAATTTCGATCAAGGTGTAGCAAGCAATCAGTAATCAATCTAAGTGTTTTCTTCGAATTGGTTTGTGTTTACTATTTCTTGCTTTTAGTACTTTTCGATTATTATCATCTTTCATTGTTTCTTGAATCAACTAGTTAAACCGGATTCCGCACGGTTTCACTAGTCTAGATATCGCATGAGGGTTTAAATTGATCCTTACAGATACAAGTGCCATATAATCTTCGGTCGTATTCACGGACAAGGAAAGTTTACTAGCATTCATGGTATTTCTAGCAGGAATTGACACAAGACATCCTTGTGATCCAAAACTTGATTCTTAACTTTCTGACGTAGACACATTTCTAGCATGTGACACATTTCCAGCTACAAATGTTGTTGCTGGTGTAGAACTTGCATGTTTCCCAGATTTTCCAGATTTTGTTGTAGCATTTGAACCATAATACACATCTAGATTCTGAACTTCAGCTGGAGTGTTACTTACATTTTTCATCTCAAGATACCGTGCTTGTAATTTTCCCAACAATTTCAAGAATGTCAATGTTGAATATTCTTTGTCATTTGTAAGCATCAAAACATAAGGTTCCCATTTTGGTGGCAGTGCTTCAAGTAATTTTTCTTTCAACTCTTCATCTTCCTTCTTAATCTCAACATTATCCATTTCAGATTGAAGATGGCAAAATATAGAAATCAACTCTGGAACACCCTACCATCAAAGTGTTTGAAATTATCAAATTCCTTTCACTGTCTTCTTCTTGCTCTTTTTATATTGATCATTTCCTTCGCATTGTTCCTTCAAGGTTGTCCACAAATCATGAGAATGTTTGCACGTTTTAAATTGATGTAACAATTCCTTCGGCAAAGCTTGAATAAGAACTCCATAAGCTTTTTGTTCACGTGTGTAATCAAATTTTTGAGAAAGATTTAGATTCCTTTGCATGATTGGTACATTATTGTTGTCAGCCGGATAGACATATGGGGCATCCATTGCAATCCAAAGATCACAATCCGTAGTACCGACATATGCTTCAAACCTCTTTTTCCAATTGTGATAATCTTCGAGCTTGAAGAACTTAGGAACTTTTTGGCTTGTTCCTATTTCATTGTCGTATTTCAACAGTGTTTGCATTTGCGATTGAATCGCCGTAAAAGCTTGTAATTCCGACATTTTGAAAATCTTGAAATCATGTTTATCTGAACTCAAAACGAACTGAAATTATCTTGTCTGAACTCTTCCAAACCTGAGACGAATTCAATTTTTATCCTAACTTCGAACAAACTGATAACGAACTAAAAACTTTCAAACCTCAACCGAACTGTGTCCGAACTAAACCTTAACCGAACTTATCCGAACTCAAACAAAGTAAAGAGTATCTGAACCTATCCAAACTCTATCCGAACTTTAGAATAACTCCATCCGATCGCTATCTGAACCAGAGATTTAAACTGAATAGGAAACGAACATAAACAAACTGTTGGTTCGGAGTGGTTATTCAGCCGAACTACCACTTCGGAAAACGGTTATTTCACAGCCTCACGAACTCAGAAAAAATAGACGTTTTTCAGACTTAAACGATCAACCGAACCAGGAGGACTCGAAAATGAACATTTTGATGTGAAAAATACTTAGAAAAGATCGGATTTTTTGAAAATGCAAGTTTTTGGGATGAAAAAGTTGAAGAAAAACTCTAAAAACGCTTCGTTTTCTGCAAAAATGACTAGTATCAAGCTGAGGAGCAACCAAATGCTCTGATACCACTTGAAAGTGAGCGGGAGGCGAATCATGCACAACTCTAAGCCATTTTATCAACGAAACAAACAATAATGAGGTAAATAACACTCAATCTTTCATTCAATAACCAAGAACATGTTACAAAACACTCAGAGTACAATTATGGAAAACACATCAGATTACACACACATAAAGACAATCGTTCCTAAAATCTACACAAAAACTACTATATATAAGAAACCGATCACCCGAACTGGACTTTGTCCGAACTGACAGTTCGGGTGCCAATTCGTCCAGAGTTCAGGTGTAGTTCGGCTAGTTAGGTTTAGACTTGAACTTTTCTTCTGTAATCTCTTGTTTGATCCAGCATCTTGCCATCTGCATGTATCAATATGAAGTAAAAATAATCATTTAGGACGTGCAACATAAAAAAACAAGTAAGTTCAATGATCCTGTAAGACTTCTTGATAAACAACATTGGAGGTGTAGACCCCATCTCGTCTAAGAATCTTTGGCCATATGCACTAATATCTTTTTATTTTCCCGTGTTATCCCTCTTGATAATGCCACGTACAGTTGTACATGAAAAAAAATAGAATCTGGTAGATAAACACCAAAGTGCGAAATTGTTTGACCTTGAGCTTTAGTTATTGTCATGGCAAAGATAAGTCGAACGGGAAACTGTTTTCTTTTCAATTTGAACGGGAACATGTCTTCTTCAGAAAGAGACAGAAAGATTCTTGGCAAAAACACTCGTTTTCCAATATGTTGGCCAATGGCTATTTCGGCATCAATAACGTTGCACTTGAAACCTTTGCATATCAATCTTGTGTCATTACATAGACCATGCGATGGATCTATATTCCGCAGGAATATTATGGGGCATCCAACTTTTAGACGAAGTTTATGAGGCGACATACCACTCACATTTAGTGTGTTTAAGAACTCGACCATATATAAGTTGTTGCAATCGTCTTCAACCTCGTCAAAACTATAGTAAACTTTTTCCTACCCTACAAAATTGTCAATCAATCATCTGATCATTAATCTCATCAACACTCTCATTCTTAGTGGATAAAATTGCTCTTGGGATTATATAATCTGAGGAATGCATATTATCTTGAAGTGATGGAAAGATGGCATCGATCAATTCTTTTATAGAGTTTTCTCGGTTAGTGGATGGAATTGTCATGGAATCAGGAATGCGGAGAAAGCTTCCTTCGATCAATTCTTTGGTTCCATTAACAAATCTTAAAAGAAAATCAGAAAACCATGGATCATTAAGCACTCTCATGTTTATGGTCAACCGCATTACCATAGTCAAAGACCAAAGAAGCGATATGCGTAAGCTGGCATCTACAATCTGTGCTCGAGTGCCACATTTAACGACCGGCAACACCAGTCTAAAATTGCCTCTCATAACCATTATTTTTCTACCAAATGGGAGACTAACGCTTATAATGTATTGCAAAGTTCGATTGAACGCCTCTATTGCTTGTCGCTTTGCCATTGATGCTTATGACCTAATTACTTCAGCAGCTCCACTTTGTTTGTTGATGTTGCATATCGAGTTATTTTCAATTTTAACAGGAATCTTGAATCTGGAGTGCACTGTTCTCCCTCCTGGAAAGTTATTAGCAGCGGCACCTGATAACGCTGTTGCCAGAGCAATTAAACCACGTGAATGGATAATCCTAATCTGGTGAGCCTCTGGCATGTTTGGTTCATAGACGATCCTGGTATACTTTGTTGACTTCAAAATATTCACTGGAGACATATATATAATATATATATTGTAAAATTTGGGTTAACCCGAGAAGTTGGATTTTATTTAAAAAAATATAAATATGTAGATTAAAACGTACTTGTACGCTTGCAAACCTGCTTAACCCGGGATATATCGACAATAGATTTCTCTAACATTGCTCGAAAGGCCTTCACCAACAAAACCTCTGGCGGGTCGTATAGATATATTTGTATTGTTTTGTCGCTGTGACATGTAATTTGTATTACGATTCATAATAAATTTAGTAATTATAAAGAAACTAAAAAGAAGTATTTAATTTTAATTTATTATATGAAAAATGGCTTACGTAACATCTTGAAGTTCCAAAATAAAATGTTGAAATCGTCGCTCATGGCGTATTATCTTCCCTAAGACATCTACAACAAATTAACAATTAGTGATATTACATAGTGTATTATTAGATATTTTTTGTATCAAAAGTACTTATACGTACCAGTAATTAGTTGTATTGATGTCTTGTCATGCGCAAGTGTTTCTACAGAAGACACTACTGGATATAAACGGAATCGTCTTGGAATATTATTTGTAAATGGAAGAAGTTGAGTATGTTCACCAATCAAAATCTTCAAATCACTCGCATATAAGACATAGTTTTCATGCCTCGGCATTATTCATAAGCGAAACTCTCAATTTGAAAATGATGAAGTATAAACATGTTGTCTACCAGATTTTTGTTTTTGTAGAGTTTTATTAATGATTATGTGACTAAACCCACAACTCTTTGTCTCTAAAAAATAAAATAAATATAGTGATTTGAGCACAAAATAGACATTTTTTTAATATGAAAAAATAATCTTATGTTTTGGTCAAAAAAAGTAATCCATAATTTGTTTTCATGGACGGAAGACTAAATGAACTCAACCCAGACGAAAGACAAAGTATACCAAGCTCCATTTTGTGTGATTGACGAAAATAAGTCAATGATAGAATGCGAGTCCATAACTAATTATAGGTGATCATAGAAGTACTTTAAAACATAGAAGTAAAACAAAATATCGGATCCTTAATTCAAACACTCTTCAAATATTTCAAAGACTTAGCATACATCATAACCAATGTCACACACACACCTAAATACTCTAAAACATCGTATCATCTTATTTGTAACTTACATAATTCATACACTCTTCAAATATTTCAAAGACTCATTAAAAAACTTTTTGTAACTCATATTTAATTCGTTTAGTAAAACACCATGCCAGTTTACAACATAGTTTATTAGTTTCTTAAGCACCCATTTGCATCTGCGTGCAACTCAATACAAAGCACATGCTAAGCTACTCATTATTTGTTACTCACACAAGCATCCTAATTTTATAACATAATGTAGGCTTATTAACACACCAAACAATATTAGTCACTACCAATTTTTACTCAAAACACAACACTTTATTACTAACACACCAAAATAACATTAGGCATTACAAATTTCACATGTTGTACACCAAAACAAATATAAAATATAACACATCACATAGAACTAAAAGACAATATCGGGTCCTTGACACACCAAACAACATAAGCCACTTCATACTTTTTTCCCAAAACGTAATAATTTATTACTAACACACACCCACAAAACATTACACACGAGAGATTTCACATCCTATTCAACAAAACAAGTCTAAAAAATAACATAACACATACAAGTAAAACCATTCATTTTTGTTTTATAGACCCATCAGGGGAGATAGTCTTAGTTTTGGGAAAATATACGCAAGTGACTGATGCTGATTTCATTAAATTTAATGGAGCTTAGGATAGATCTGTTTTATACTGAATTTGATGGATGGGTTGAAAGATTATGGGTTGTTTCAAGTATAAGGAAGGTCTTGGTTATGTATGATCTACTTTATGACAAAATCCTTGGAATCAAATACTCTAATTATCTTTCGACACGGGGATAAAAGTCTAAATATTTGTGTTGATATATAATATTTGGTTTGGCTGGGAATGCATAGATGGTGGGGGCCTCAGGAATAAAAGCTTTATATTACACAAGGGAGTTATGGAAAGACATGAGTGGGGCTGTTTCCCCTAGAGGAGTTTGGTTATAGTTGGTCTAAAAAGTCAAGCATGCAGTTTTTTTGGAGGAGTATGGAAATAGACTTGTGGGGCTGTTTCTCCTAGAGGAGTTTGGTTATAGTCAGGTCTCAAATCCACTAATTCATAAATCCTTAAAATATCTACTCCACAATTTCTTTTTTAAATTCCTTAGATTTATAAGTGTGAAATAAAAAAAAATATGGATCAGATGGCCATGATAAGAGTCGGCCTTGCAGATCCATAATTCTATTGAAAAGAAAGTTTACAGATCATACATAAAGGGGGCTTATAATGAACAAATAAGGCCATTGAGTTGAAGGTTCTCATAATACCTAAGAAAGGCTCAGAATAGGGGAAGCCTCACTAAATATTCCACAAAGACTGCACAACCACAACCTGCAGGAAAATAAAACACAGAAAAATAAAATGCCAAAGCCTCACAAATAGTGTATCTTAACATTGCTACTCCGCAATTTCCTTTTTAAATTCCTTAGATTTATAAGTATGAAACAAAAAAATATATGGATCAGGTGGTCATTGAATGTGCTTCAAACAGGAAGCATCACCACACCTTCATTTCCAACTAATTTGTTATGACCAAATAATTTAATCAAAGCATCACCACACAGAATTTGTTGCTTATAAATCATTTTATGCATAACTACCCTTATGTTTTTTAAATCATATACTTTAATAATTACACTATAAGCATATATAGTGGGAGTTTGTTTAAAGAGTATTATTATTTAGCTAGTTCACTATTAACTAAAGACTCAAATATGGATGATGGTTCTTTATCACCATGAACTTTTATTGAATTTGTACATACTGAAATTTTAAATATATAGTTTTAACTGTAAATAGTATATTTAAATAGTCAGTTCAATTCACAAATACACTTTGGACACTAAAAACATTGATATAAAGTACTTCAAAATCCCTAAAGTAAAATGCTTACCAAAGTATTCAAATAGTTATCATCACACTTCAAATATTTGGTTCAATTCAAATAGATTTATTATCACACTACCATATTAAAGGCATACGGATCTTACTAGAGGTTGCTCGATCGTTAGAGTGACAACAAGATGTAAATTAAAGTTTTTTTTATTGAAATCAACAAAGACTCAGTTACAAACTCTCTCAAAGAAGCTCAATCAGAGAAACACTCTCAAAACACATAGTTAAGATGCGAACTCTCTCAACTTGTTTTTGAAATACAAGACAAACTAACTATTTATACTCGATGTGCCGAACCTTAGGCAAACTGGAAGTTCGGCCTGATCCGAACTCAAGTTCGGATGCAGTTCGGATGGCATGGCTTGTCTTGTACATATCTTCACATCGTCTTGTTCAGATACTTCACACGACGCACATAATATGTATCAACAAACTCCCTCTCGTCGTGTGCAGTATCTTTTCAACATATCAAAATTATATCTTAAATCAAACTCCTCCTCAAGTGTAGAATCCGTTCAAAATATCTTCAAACAAACTCCACCTCAACTCGATGGTAGCTTGATCTTGAATACTTCATGATGCATAGTTTCTTTCATCCTTATCAACAGCTTTAGAAAGACTTGAAGTTGTGACCAACTCTTTCCTTTGAGTACCTTGCCAACAAAAATATTCTTGGCGCAAAACGTCTGTTTGAGACTCCAAGATATATGTTTTGAAAATTCATTTGACGTGTTGATCATATCGAAAACAAAACAATAACAAAATCTTTTTGACTTTTAGAAAGTTTATATCAAAACAAGCCTAAAATCTTTTTGGTTTTTCAAACTTATACTAAAATACACTGAAAATCTTTTTTTACTTTTCTGAAATGAAAATTAAAATGCAATACAGAATCAGACTCTATGCGAGATCATATCAGACATAACACATCTAGCACATTACATTTTCGGCCTTAATCAATATGCAAGCCAAGATAATCGCATATACAACATTTATGTTTATTTCAGCATTCACCAATCATTTTTATCGTTTTCAGATATACTTAAGGTAATATTATCATGCACTAATAACTCGGCCTCCACTCTATCAGAAATATTGGCAAATCATCATGTTTATCATATAGAAGGAAATTTCCTTAGAGATTTTATCATCCTTGATGAGTCATGCAAAAATAAAGAAGAACCCCAAATACCTAGCAATCAGGTTGGTCTTGTGAACACGCAGAGAAAGCCCGAGTATTTGAGAAAATAAGAAAGCAAAACAAGTTGAAGTTGTATAATTCAACAACGATCAGGTCGATACTTCCGTATACGAAGAGAAAGTCTGATGAATTATACGAAACACCAAGAAAAATAAAGCAGAACCTCAAACGAACAACAATCAGGTCAATCTTTCGATACGCAGAGAATGTCAGATCATTTGAGAAAATAAGAAAAAATCAAACAAGTCTAAGTCTTTCAAATGAAAACATGCATTCATCAGATATCTCTTATTCTATTTTTGTCAGAATCCTCAAACAACATTCATCAAGAAGCAAATAACCGAAGATCATCAGGCAAGCTATATATTTATATCTTACTTGCAGATATCAGATTAGTCATGCACATTCACAGATTACACAAGAATCTACAGACTTTAGACTTAATCTATCCACGGCAGATAAACGTATATGCTAATGTACCATCATTCTCGCTTTTATCGGATCAATTTCTCATTTTTTCCATTTTTATATTTTCCAATTTCAATTTCTCAATTTTCCATTTTTTTATATTTCCCAATTTCTCCCCCCTAAAATTTAAACAAACACTATTTTTTTGAAATTTTCAAATTTTCTCCCCCTAAAAATATGATCGAAAGAAAATGAATAACAAAAATGAAAATGATCGATCAACACTTGACACATTTTTGAAAATCAGTATTCCACTATCAGTAATCTCTCGATTACTAACTGGTATTCTTGAAATACCTGCAAACACTAGAAAATAATAAGTTCTTAAAACCCCGACCCTCATCCACAATGATGGTAGGTCGTCTAGCGTCTTCAACAAAATCACTGTTGGCCGTTGAGACAACCGTTGGTCTCCATTCCTGTTTTGGTTTTAAAATTTCTGGTCAACAATTGTCAATTGATGAGTGACAACAGCTACTACCCAACTTTTCTGAAGTAAGTTTTTTTTTTCCAGAAAAAGTTAGTGTTGGGTATTGGTTCACTAAAAATAACGCCATCAATATCAACATACTTTGTATGTTTGGTGTTTGATGATGAATTGTTAGTTGTCGTAGGACAATTATTTGTATAATGACCCTTCTGACGACAAACATAACAACGTCGACAACCAGTTGGATTGATTGAAATTGGTTTTCCAAATTGATCAGTCAAACATTCATCATAAACTTTTGAAATCACAGGTTTACATTTCTATGGTTTCTGAAATTTTGGAAAACATTTTGGAGAATCATAAAAACCAGAATCATGTTCATAACCAAAGAATTTATCTTGATGATAAAACCTGTTTGACTTAGCAGAATGAAAGGAATCTGAGTTGTTACCGTCTTGTGGTGTAGCATCAGATATTCAAGAAGACTCTTCAGAGGAAATCTTTTCATCGGCAGATGGTAAAGATACTTTCTTCTTCCAACATTGAGTCATCTTATCTGAAAACACCTTCTTTTTTTCTTTTTTTGCTTAGCTTTGAATTCCTTCTTGTTGAAATCCTTAATTGGCATTCCTTTTCTTCAGATCCTAAACCACCACTTTTTTGATTGAATTTATCTTGAACAGAATTTGGTATCTCATGACCTTGTTTGGTAAGTTTTCTAAATTCAGACTTGATTCCTTTCAAAGCATTCTTTCCGTAAATTAATGAATCATCTATCATTATCTCAGAAAACTTTGGCACTATCACTTTTTCTGGATCTCTAGTAAACATCTTTTCTTTTTCAAGAAATGTAGATTTTGAATCAAACTTCAATTCATTACTGTAATCAATCTGTTCTTTACTTTTCTTCTTGGATTTGGACTTTGTTTTATTTCCTGAACTAGTATCAGCAAATTTTGAATAATCATGTTGTACAGTACCAGATGGTATAGCTGATACAGACATTTCAATGTCCACAGGAGCAGGAACTTGATGAAGACTTGCATCTTTACCATTCCCTGACTCTTCTCCAACTTATACAAATAATTCAGGAAAGTTGGTGAATTGTTACAATTTTTCAATTTCCTTTACAAATAAAAAATCTCTATATTTTGTTTCATATTAGCTCTCATCAACTCTTTCTGCGAAGCAATGTACTTGTCCGACAATTTGTATAATCACTTATATGACATTGTCTCAAGTTACATTCTTCCAGAACTTCTGCAGTAACTTTACCTGTTTCTGATAATAGACAACATATTGTTTCAAAATGTTATTTTGCATTCGAACTTCACCATTTTTATCACGCAACTTTGTGAGTTCCTCCTGAAGTTAAATTATCCTATCTGCAGCTTCAACACCAATTTTATTAACATTTCCATATTTTTGTTGAAGAGGATAACATTTCTCAAATAAAGCATCAAAATCTTCAATAACTTCCTTTTCATTAGCTTTATCTTTATTG
Organism: Deinandra increscens subsp. villosa; assembly: GCA_039602395.1. Lineage (NCBI taxonomy): Eukaryota > Viridiplantae > Streptophyta > Magnoliopsida > Asterales > Asteraceae > Deinandra > Deinandra increscens. The sequence goes on from JBCNJP010000007.1 coordinate 69,030,327, forward strand.
CATTCTTCAACCAACATATTCTTCTCTATCAACCATTCTTCCTTTATACTAGTAAATTCAAAACAATTTGCACATGATGCAGACACATCCTTTTGAACTTCTGGAGCTAAACCATCACAAACTTTATTTTTCCATTTCTCCACTTTTTTTGTCAGAAAAATATTCTCTTCAGTCAACTTTCCCAGCTTATACTCTAACTCTTCAATCTTACCTTGTCACTTCAAATCTTGATAAACTGTTTTCTGGAAAAATGTTAGACATATGTTCCTCACACTGTCTCTTTACAATATCCCATATCTTCTTTGCTTTTTGACAATTTCTGACTTGACCTTTAAGAGTTATAGGCACAGCTAACAGAAGAAGTGCAACAACCTTTTCATTTTGATCATACGTTTTCCTTTCTTCACTTGAAAAATTTTGCATCTCCTAAGATCACCACCATAAGTTGGATTCTTGTATTCATTTGTAACCGATAACCACAATGCCTTATCCAAATTCACAATATATGCTCCAAAATTTGTTGCCCAGCCATGATAAACTCCAAGATTTATAAACTTTCGCACATTCTGACGATGACTCGCAATGAATACATCAATTTCATACATTTTGGAAATTGTGAAATTGAATATAAAAACTTCACTAAAAAACAAAGGTCTTTGAAGCGGATTTTGGGGGTCAAACCGGAGGGTACTGGCCGTTAGGCGAGTAAAAGTGTAGATCTCTCTCAGACAGTCATTTTGGCTGGTATTAGCTCCCGTAACTTTTAACGGTTCTCAAGTTACGTTAGTTTTCATGAAGCAACCCAAAAATTCCAATTTAAGCCGAACTGAGTCCGAACTGAAATAAGCTTGTCCGAACTCTGCCGAACTGGAGGCGAACTCACAAATCAACCGAACTTGAGATGAACTGAAAATGAACAGTAATCTTCCAAACCTGAGCCAAACTGTATCCGAACCCTATACGAACTCAAACGAACTCAAACCGAACTATATCCGAACCTGAATTTTCAAGCGAACATCAAACGAACTTAGGTGAACTCAGGTTTGGAGCGGTTACCGAGGAAAACTCCAGTTCGAATGACTGTTATCTCACAACTTCACAAACTCAAATGAACTGAGCTTGTTTTCTTTTGTTTTTTTTTTTTATCAAAAATTGTGATTTTGAGCAGATATGAACGAGATTTTTAGTAGTCAAAGTGATTTTAGCAACATAAATGTTTCAGTAATGAATTGGAATCGAAAAGCTCAAAGATTGACTCGTTTTTGAATGAAAAACACTCGGTTTTGTTGAGAAATACGTAAACGATCAAAGCAAACGCAATAGAGCAACCTGGATTTGCTCTGATACCACTTGTAAAACCGTAATACGGATCTTACTAGAGGTTTGCTCGATCGTTAGAGTGAGAACAAGATGTAAATAAAAGATTTTTTTATTGAAATCAACAAAGACTGAATTACAAACTCTCTCAAATAAGCTCAATCAGAGAAACACTCTCAAAACACATAGTTAAGATTTGGACTCTCTCAACTCGTTTTTTAAATACAAGACAAACTAAATATTTATACTCGATGTGCCGAACCTCAGGCGAACTGGAAGTTCGGCCTGATCCGAACTCAAGTTCGGATGCAGTTCAGATGGCATAGCTTGTCTTGTACAGATCTTCACATTGTCTTGTTCAGATACTTCACACGACAGTATCAACAATAACCAAAGTGTTCAGGTTAGTCTCAGATGGATGAGTAACACCTAGTTCAAGTTATTTTGTGTACATTTTGGAAAGTTTGAGTTTTAAGGTAAGAAAAATATTCTGTACATATACTAAATTTCTAACCCCTTCACCCCCTCTATGCAATAAAATATACTAAATTTAAAGACTATTAAATAAGCACTCGCTGTATTAAATTTAAAGAAGGATATCATTCTTTGTGACCCATTACAATTCCCTACATTAAATATAAGAAATAAGCACCCACTCTACTCTATGAAAGATAATAACACAACTGTTTGTTCAAACTTTTAACTTTGGTTTAGCATCAAATAGGTTATAAGAACATAACTTAAAGTGTCAAAAGTAGTTATTTTACTTGAATTACCACTACTTTACTATTTAATTAAAAAACAATTTTCAAGTAATGCTACTCCACCATACTATCAAACCTATACCTATAGATGACACTGAAGTAAAAAACTGAGTGACCAAAGCTCTAAACCAAGGAGTTGCTTTTCTGTTTTTGAAGTTTATATGAAGCTTATTGATTCACCCAAGTTCCATGTATGTTTAAATCTTTATAATAAACTAAATAATAGTTGCCATTTGTATTTGTTGATGTAGCAAAGTTCCATGTATGTTTTCACTTATAAGTGTCATTGAAACATATAGTTTATGTCAAAACTTTTAAGAAATCTCTACATATAGTTTAATTAGATATCTCTGCATACATGAAGAACTTGGAAATTTAAATGCATAGTTTTTCAAAAAAAACATCAAATTGTAACCGTGAATAGTTAGTACATTGATTAGATAATGAAAACTATCATTCCAAAGATTAGACGCAAATGTTGAATCATACACATCACTAAAGCTAAAACATTCTATACACAGTGCATAAAACATGTTTTGGAAAGCATAAAAACCATAAATG
>JBCNJP010000007.1:69033468-69057939 GCA_039602395.1 Deinandra increscens subsp. villosa
CTAGCCGTGTGCCCGCGCGTTGCGGCGGCGACAGTGTATAGCGTGTTATTCGTCTTCTGTTTGCGCGTCCGACCACGACGACGATTTAGAACGCGATATTCGTTTGTGTTAGTCCGATGCGATGCGGCAACAACAACAATTAACTAACGCGGTACTTGTTTCTTTGTTAGTTTATCAATCTTCTCATGATATATTGTAGTATTGCATATCCCAATCAGATAATAATGAACACACGGATAAAGTTGCAGACTGATTATAAATAAATATAGTAATTTTATTAATATTAAAACATAAGTTATAAACATAATAATTTTGAATAGAGTTTCTTGTATCTCTTTCTTTTTTAGTGCTATTTACATGACATTATCTACTCGAAGCATAAAGGTTCCACCATAATCTACTTTTTCTATTTCTCCTCTACCGGAGCAGGTTCCACCATTAAAAAAAAAAAAAAAAAAAAAAAAATCATAATAGATGTGTATTGTAAACTGGTGCATGCAAATAGTCACAAATTACCACCTCACACATCTTTCAAATCCTTGACGGTAACTTTCCTAACATTTTGAAGCAATTATCTTTTAAACTCGAAGCATAAAGGTGCAAAAAAAAATTATATATCCTCAACTTTCTTATGACATTATCTGTTTACATCACATTTAAATATAATGTGATTTTTGAGTAAAAATCAATACATGTCTTCTCATCCAATAGATTCTCTATTTCCTAAACTATAAAGAAGAAGTTGATCTATATAATTATAAATAAAAAATACAAACAAATCAAGAATACATATTCAAAAACCAAAAATCATAATCATGAGTTCATTACGCCATGGAATTAACTTTACCATCTGCTAATTAAAGAGCACAACATTGTCCAAATAACCTTTCACGACAACTCCATAAAATAAACAGACTTTATAGTTACAGGTAAAAAAACAAAACTACAAAAGGAAACAAACTCCCTCAGATCCACACGTAACACCTGTTCTTTAACTGGCTTGTGCCCTTGATCAGAATGTAGGATCTTCCAAATGAGAGGTTCTTTTCTTCATTAGGAAATTTGGCTGCTAAATAGAAGATAGGCCGTTGCTATGATAAAATTCACCATATGATAGGATGGGAAACAGTTCCTTAAGAGGCTCCAATAGCCTGACTGCAATGTCAAGGCCATTGCTGGCACCATGGCTTATCTCTGCCATAAACCTCACGGGGACCTCCTGTTTTGGTATTAAGATCATAAGTTCCTCGATTAGAATTTCTACATAAAACTCTTAATATTCAACTTGAATTAATTTTAATATTCTCATTTAATTAACAGAATAAAGAGTATAAAGAACATTGCAGATTAGAGCAGCTAGAAAGCAAATACCTAAAGGTAAACCTTGGTAACTTTCCCATGTTATATAGTCTTTTTGATGCAACTACACAACAATTCTAACTCAATAACAATAATGTTATATATAATTTTGATATGTCCTGTAAATAGAAAGGGAATCTGAAAAGAAAAATGAACAAAAAAGCTGACACATACATCTTCATCAGCCAGATTTAGAGGCAGCCCAATAATATACATTTTTAGCTGAATTACTCTAAGTCTCTAACATTGCTAAGATCTTTCCTTCAGTTTTGGTTTGGCTTTATTTTTCGATTGAAACTATTACCAGCCACCCTACACATGGTGCGGCCATAAAAAGAAGAAAATAACATAAACTAACAAAATTAAATACCTGAAAAAAATACCATCCTCTGCTTGCAACAATCCGAAAGCCATATGATCGGCAGCCTTATAGTTGATCAAGGTTACGTCGATACTTCTAGTGACTCTGTTTCCTTTGTGGGCTGCAATTCGGTGAAGACTGTTGTGTTGGTTCATGCAAATTATCTTTATGGAGGCGTTTATAGTACCAAACCATATGGAGGCCTTTGATGCTCTTCAATTACATAGTGTGATAAATTACAAAGATAAAATCAATATTACCAAGTAAATATACCTTTAGAACAGCCAAGTTTCAAATACCTCAGTAACCCTGCAAGACAACAACATGAACAAATCATCTAAGGCAAAAAATAACAGGGCCAAATCATTAAAAGAAAGTAAAAAGTTAAAATGTATAAAGAAAATGTTTAACAAATCTTAAGAAGTATGGTATGATCATGTTTGTTTTCTACTTCTGTTCTACATTAAATGGTCAATAAAAAATGGATGTTAGGTGATAATATACAGTCATATCCAAGATATTAAGTTGAACCGAAAACTTAGGTTCAAACTTCAAACCCATCATTGTTTTATGGCTAGTTTAGTCAAATTCAAGATTGATATTACAAATTTATGATTCAAGTTTCTAGAATTTGACTAATCTAAATGTATTAAAAATTAAAGCTTGATATTAATGAATGTAAATTGGATTCAGTTATAAAATCACATAAGTTTAAGCGGTAATGTGTATCTAACATATGGGGCAATTTCTAAAGGGGATATGGAAAACAAAAGTATTAAGAAATCGGATGCATAACGACTACACATTAAACTTTAATAAACTTGCTATGAAAACTATATTTTTATATCTTTACCAAAAATGTTGACTTACTGGAGCATAACATACATTCTATGTATGGCTAGTTATGTATGTCATAAGATGATAAGTTATATATGTATTATTAAGTTAACCCAAGTTTTACCTTTTTATCAGGAAAAGCTCCAGAAGGTTGACAAAGACCAACAATAGTAGTATATTTGTCTTCTTCAAGGGGGCGTTGGTGTTATTCGTCCCACAACGATATAGAACCCGTCTTTTCTTCCTTTAACTTCATTGATAACGCCTAACGGGCAACAAAACCTAAAAGTTTCACACAAAACAGTTTACTGAAATGCAAAACTGATAACTCTATTTGACTTTCTACAAAGTCAATGATTTAGCAACAATTCCTGAAAGTTTCATACAAAAGTATACTGCAAATACAAAATTAATACCACTCAGTATCTTATTGGCTTTCTAGTACATTTTCTATCGAGCAACAACATACAACTTACATAAACAGTTTCTCCTATGAGCATACTACATCCACATTTATGAAGAACAAAACCAAATATCCCACTAAACACCTACAAAACAGCCAAAACAAAACAAAAACATCAATGTTTAAGATGCATCAAACCAAAGTATTAAATAATAAACTACAGCCTAAAAAACTAAGACTTAACAATTCCACCATACTTTTAGCATATAAAAAATTCACTTACAGTCTGAATCCACCATCTCATAATAACAAAACATTATTTTAACCACCCATATTCAACTTTAAAATCCCAAGCACACACCATGCCCAGTTTTAAAAGTTAAAACATACTTATGAGAACATAAGTTCAGGATTCAAAAAAGAATTGAACCTATACAAACAGTTTAAAGTCGAACCCCTATCTCATCTCCCTGCATAAAAAGTAATTAACAAACTAAAAATTAACACCAAGATTCAACTCTTTTATTTTTCTTAAACAGTGCCGGCTAAATAAAGTCGAACACTTGGTTTCAGATAGTGACATACATGTTATGCATTTGAGTTACAAAATCCTCATATAAATGCTCTTAAGGATATGCATCTGAGTTACTCAATTTTTTTTATTTGTAATATTCTTCTGTTTCTTTGACTTCAATTGATAAACAAAAGAAAACATCAATTGTCAAACAAAAGAAAACAGTTAACATACAGATTTAGAACCAAAGACTAAACAAAACAATGATTCCGTCTAGTTTATAACTCGCAAAACAGTGAATTATATATATAAAAGTACACATTTTTGATATCAATGTTATTCAAGTGATAATTCCAGCTCCTTTTTAAGACCCAAATAGGCTCAGATCCAGCAACGACATCACTATAAAACAAAAACGAAGCAAAGGAGAAACTAAACCAACATACAGAGGAATTAGAACTTAAATTAGTGATGAATCATGTATATAGTAAAGAACACTAATCGTAAAACAACAACACTCTTTATAAAACGAATTTGATGCCTAGAAAACAGAAACTAACACAAAAAATACCCAATCCAAATAACCCCTAAATTAAAAATAGAAATGTACCTCAAAAGCAACATAACCAATGAACTTCTGAATAAGCGAACCTGCAACCATGAAGAACATGAACAATAACCCTAAAAATTAGATACAAAGTGAAAGATACATCTCAAGATGTGAATTTATAGAGGCCAGTTGAGATTTGAGTTGAGATTTGAATTGAGCGCTCAATTCAAATGTGAGGACCGCAACTTTGAAAGGAATCCAAAAAGCATGTATTTGCATTTGCCCATAATAGAAATCTGAAGATGAGTTTTTCCAAGATTAGGTTTGCGTGAACTTGAAGATAAAAAGCAACTGAATACTTACTCTTTAAGGAGATTCCCTGATGAATATCACTGCCAGCAGCGTCTGAGGAGAACGATGGATCATAAATTGTCTGCGTCCCTCTGATCATATATCGTAGAGGAGAGCGATGGATGAACGACAGTCTCTGCAATTAACAACTGAACGGGAAAGAAAAAAGAGGGTATCACGGATCGAATAGGAGAACCCTAGTGTAAATGGAAAGCGTCTTAATTTTAAGACGGTCAAAATTACAATTATACCCTTTTTATCAATACTCATTATATAGTAGTATAGATATATTGTAAAATTTGGGTTAACCCGAGAAGTTGGATTTTATTTAAAAAAATATAAATATGTAGATTAAAACGTACTTGTACGCTTGCGAACCTGCTTAACCCGGGATATATCGACAATAGATTTCTCTAACATTGCTCGAAAGGCCTTCACCAACAAAACCTCTGGCGGGTCGTATAGATATATTTGTATTGTTTTGTCGCTGTGACATGTAATTTGTATTACGATTCATAATAAATTTAGTAATTATAAAGAAACTAAAAAGAAGTATTTAATTTTAATTTATTATATGAAAAATGGCTTACGTAACATCTTGAAGTTCCAAAATAAAATGTTGAAATCGTCGCTCATGGCGTATTATCTTCCCTAAGACATCTACAACAAATTAACAATTAGTGATATTACATAGTGTATTATTAGATATTTTTTGTATCAAAAGTACTTATACGTACCGGTAATTAGTTGTATTGATGTCTTGTCATGCGCAAGTGTTTCTACAGAAGACACTACTGGATATAAACGGAATCGTCTTGGAATATTATTTGTAAATGGAAGAAGTTGAGTATGTTCACCAATCAAAATCTTCAAATCACTCGCATATAAGACATAGTTTTCATGCCTCGGCATTATTCATAAGCGAAACTCTCAATTTGAAAATGATGAAGTATAAACATGTTGTCTACCAGATTTATGTTTTTGTAGAGTTTTATTAATGATTATGTGACTAAACCCACAACTCTTTGTCTCTAAAAAATAAAATAAATATAGTGATTTGAGCACAAAATAGACATTTTTTTAATATGAAAAAATAATCTTATGTTTTGGTCAAAAAAAGTAATCCATAATTTGTTTTCATGGACGGAAGACTAAATGAACTCAACCCAGACGAAAGACAAAGTATACCAAGCTCCATTTTGTGTGATTGACGAAAATAAGTCAATGATAGAATACGGGTCCATAACTAATTATAGGTGATCATAGAAGTACTTTAAAACATAGAAGTAAAACAAAATATCGGATCCTTAATTCAAACACTCTTCAAATATTTCAAAGACTTAGCATACATCATAACCAATGTCACACACACACCTAAATACTCTAAAACATCGTATCATCTTATTTGTAACTTACATAATTCATACACTCTTCAAATATTTCAAAGACTCATTAAAAAACTTTTTGTAACTTATATTTAATTCGTTTAGTAAAACACCATGCCAGTTTACAACATAGTTTATTAGTTTGTTAAGCACCCATTTGCAACTGCGTGCAACTCAATACAAAGCACATGCTAAGCTACTCATTATTTGTTACTCACACAAGCATCCTAATTCATAACATAATGTAGGCTTATTAACACACCAAACAATTTAGTCACTACCAATTTTTACTCAAAACACAACACTTTATTACTAACACACCAAAATAACATTAGGCATTACAAATTTCACATGTTGTACACCAAAACAAATATAAAATATAACACATCACATAGAACTAAAAGACAATATCGGGTCCTTGACACACCAAATGTCACACCCCCAAATCAACCACTAACGGAGTTTATACTGTTAAGGGGTGCGACCAGACCAGGACCACAACCGTTAGTTACAAATACTAAACGAATCAGAGTAAAGTCCAAACATCAATAATAAAAACCGTTTAACAGTACGCAGCGGAAAACATTATCTTTAGCACTAACCACGTGCTTTACATAAACATTGTTTTAATTTCCCAAGTTTAGTTTAAATAAAAATAAACATCTTCTTGTGCCATGTCAACCTGCTCCGGATACTCTTCAGCGATCTGCAAAAGTGAAAACCACGCAAGTGTCAACCTAACGGTTGGTGAGTTCACAGTGGGCTTGTCACACAGTGGCCCGGTCTAATAATCATAAGCGTGTCAACATATACTTATGTAATATTTGTTTGTGAAAAGCAATACTTAGTAATATCCATAATCATAGTTCTATGGTTTAGTAAGAGTATTGTCCGTAACATACGTTATCGGGTATGAACTAGTTTTGTATAGTTAAAGTGCTCAACCGATATCGTGGGTAGCTAATACGTTGTTCCATGCACTAAGGAAGTTTGTACCAAAGCTGACTATTATTGTAGTGGCCGTGCCATCAGGATTTGCGGACCTATGTCATCGCGGATTTGCCTCCCCCGTGTCCTCTCGGGATCACGGTCAGATAGGCTGATATTGTACCTCCGTGCACTCCCCGTGCCACGGGGCGGAGTTTGTCAAACTCCAGTAGATCTACCCAACATCCCCTCGCTTTACAATTAATGGTACAATTTAGTTGAGGACTTTTAAGTTTTCAAGGCATCCTTAGAAATCATGTGATATCATGTGGTTTAGACTTTAACCTACGCTATCCATATTAAAAAGGTTTACCGGATTCTCATGAATCTCAAAAGTGTTTTCAGTTTCGTTTCAGAAATAGTTGTTTAAGAAATTCACAAGTGCTTCCCATAAAGCACTTCAAGTTCATCAAGTGGGTGCCGAGCACTCCAAGTTTTCAAGTTCATCAGGGAGGTGCATAGCACTCTCTCGGGGTGGTCAGCATTGTTTTTCATTTAGTTATTCGGTGTGACCCAAACGGGTTCACGGTAATCGGGTTAGTGACACTCACCTTGGGTTGCACTGCTACACTTGCTATAAAATCCAAGTTTGCTTAACGAAGACCTATGAACACGTTTAGGTCTTAAGTATTAGTTTGGTGTCTAATCTTTACTTAACGTCACTATGGCCCATAACATAGCACGTTGGAACTATGACTCGACATACCGACACACGACACCGATGGTTGATCATAAACAAGGGTTCATATACATCAGAAATCAAAGCATGTATCATCATAGCATAATCATGCAAGTCATGGCATAATGTTCAAGTAAATTGCACAAGTTTGGATTCTGGTCTCAGTTTCGCTAGCAGTTTCGCTAGTCAGTTTCGCTGTATGCACGGGCAGCACTTTCGCTAGGCAATACCCGATGACACAGTTTCGCTAGGCTAGTTTCGCTCGAAACTGTTGGCACAGTTTCGCTAGCCTAGTTTCGCCCGAAACTGGTTTGAACTTTCGTTCAGGGAATTTCGCTCGGTAGCTTCGTTCGGACAGGTCTGGTTGGTTTACCCGGCGACACTACAGTTTCGCTACATAGTGTCGCTGGATGAAGATATACATAGTTTCGCTACACAGTTTCGCCCAGAGAACAGTACAGTTTCGCTGGTCGCGAAAAACTCACAAATCAGCCTAAAAATCAATCTAACAGCTTTCATTTTTCATGTAATTCAATATCTAGCATGCATAATCATTTACCAACATAAATCAGTAAGCTTTAACACCTTAAACATGGGTTTACATCATCAAATCACCAAAATACATTTAAAACCCTAAATGACCTAATCTAGCATGGATTTTCATTATGGATGGATTTCACACGTAAAGTTACAAACTTTATAACAGATCTAGCATCCCTAAGCAACATACTGGCAGATCAAGTGATTCCATAGAGGTTTAGGCATGCTTTTTAAGAAAAACACATAGAAAAGCATAAATAAAGGTTTTTGAGACTCACGATTCGATCTAGGATCCAAATAGATGTTGTCTCGAGGCTGAGTTGGTGTTCCTTTGGTGGTTTTCTCGGCTGAGCAGATTCCAGGAGAGTGAGTGTGTGTGTTTGAGAGAAATGGTGCAACAAATGAGACAACTAGGGTTTTATGCCATTTTATATCAGAGGCTAGTTTCGCTGGCCAGGCGAAACTGTCTCTGATTTCATGAGATTCAATAGTTTAACCGACTACCGGGCGACACTATAGTTTCGCCCGTTAGTTTCGCTGGCAACCAAGAAAGACAAATTTTCATTTTATTCCTAATACTAAATCATGCGTTTTCATCACGTTGCACATAATGACAATACATAAATAATCACATAACACATATGGACGGGTTCGGTGATCAACTGTGACACTCCGTCTTTTCAGGCCCTTTTCTAATTTAAAATAAACGTATACTCTATTAAATGTTTTGTGAACGTTTATGTGTTGACTTTAGCAATTAGGTTTTTGTGTAATCATCACGATACAAACATGCACATAGGTTTAAACGTTTAATATTCTATGATTTTATGTAAATCGTATGTGTGATTTCATGTGAACGTTCTGTCATTTCATGTGACGAGCTAAGTTACTATTTTATATGTCTATATATTCACAGATTTATTCTATGATTTTATGTGACGACGTGTCGTGAAATTGTACGTATTGCTTCATGATTTTATGTGAACTCAAAGCGTATATTTTTAGATTTATATTCGTGATTTTATGTGACGAAATAAGATTTATATTTTATAGATGTTGAACATTAAATATGTTTTGACATATACACGTATATATCGTTAGAGTATTCTCTGCTAACCCCGTTAAAAGTTCGTTAACATTGTTTAAACTCCAAGGGACCGATGTTGCCATTCTTGAAACTTCTTTTTTCTATCCTTACTTGTGAGGGCCTAATGTGTAATTTCCTAAACTTGGTTCCTATATTGTAATCTATGGAGGGACTATTATGGCTAATATCCAGAAGTTAATTTGAAGACTTAACATTCACTTCAGTAACCGTTAATTTGAAGACTAACATTCACTTCAAGTAACCGACGATGATCGGCTATTCACCTCCGTAACTGATCACCGAAATAAATCTAGTCTCCTCCAAACCAACGAAAACCCCCTAGCCCATCATTGCTATCATTTGATCAGTCATACCTTCACCATCACCCTCTTTTCTCTCTCGTTTATCTCTCGTTTATCTCCACCGAAGCAAAGAAGAAACGCCACCGTAAAATTGAGAATTCTGGCCGTTCACCACTGTCGTACACCACCATTCAACACCCTTGTGGATCTTCGTTCGTCTCTGATCAACCAGGAGCAACCGGAGTCGAGTTTCGTGACTGTGTTCGGCGTTCGCGTTCAAGGTTCGGGTTCATTTTCGACATCAAATCACGTCAACTTCTCATCTCCGACTCAAGGTAAGTATTCCTTAATGTTAATCGCACCCTTCTGAGCATCTCGTATCAAGTTCCGCGTTTTTCCGGTGACCGGAATTAAACTCCGATCACCGGAGTTTTAAGGAAGAAGACAGCCATCGCGACCGGAATAGATAAAACTTTTAGGTTCCGGATTTCTAACCAAAAGCAGCGTTATCCCAGTGGTTAGGGCTCACGCCTGTGGTCCTTTAGGTCGCGGGTTCAAGACCCGTCACCTGCGTTCTTTTTTTCTGTTTCTTCCCTATCATCCGGTTCTGGCTTCCTGCGATGTATATATAAATTCTTGTCCGAATTTTGAACAAGTAGAGGCCCTGGCTCAGTGGTCGAGACATTGTTTCAATTGTGGGAGGTCGCGGGTTCGATCCCGGGCGACCTCTATACATTTTTTTTTGTTTGTTTTATTATTCAGTTTGTGATGGGTATTAGGGTTAACTAAAACTTATGTAAAACAATTCCCTTGGAATGTTTAAAAACCCGTAAACTATAAAATGGTTTAGAAAAAAACTAAAAATTATGAAAAGTGTCGTTTTGACTTGAAACATAAAATACTCGGTCTTGATTTATGATTTATTATAAATTGTAGTTTTCTTTATCAATTCAAGATAAATATTCGTATCATTGCAATTTAAGATGTTGATATATATATATGTAGTCTACTTTAGACTCGTTATATCATTTTAAGGATTATATATATATATATATATATATTTATATCTCGTTGAAAACTCGTTATTGTCGTTTCGTATCAACTAAGCATTTTCGAACAGTTTATATATATTTTGCATACATATTTTATATAAATATATTTTGAAACCTTGAACTTAGAAAATATAATATATATATATATATATATATATATTGTATTTTTCGCGTTATTTCGATAATCTCTCGGATTTGGCACACGTGCCATCCTCGACATATTCCGGACTTCATGATCTATCGTTTTTATCATTTACGTTAGACTTAGTCGTCTTGCTTGAACATACACTTATACTTGTATGCTCGTTAGGTGATTGATTTCTTCACAAGACTCGTTCTTGCTACATGATTAACTGTTTATCTGGAAACTTTTGCTGTGCAACCTAAGGTGAGTTTCACGGCCCCATTTTACTGTTTTAAATCCTGTTGGGGGAGATTAACATGCATGATTTACATAACTGAGATAATTAGACTTTTATATATCACTTGAAGTACTTGAAGCACATATACAACAAAGTCCTTCCTATGGTACCGTTAATATTAATGACGATAGCGGGAAATATATTGTAGTACTACTGGGTCTGACAAACCCCACCCGGGTCAGTCGCTCTGGCACGATTGGATATCGAACGGGTGTTATATTCGTCCTAAACACAACAAGGCAAACTGCATAAACTGTAAACAACTGTTAGCTTCGGTGACCATCAACGTGCGAAGTTTCATGTATATAGCCTAGCTAGCTATTTGATATATATTAGTGATTATGCTCTTACAACTTGACTATTGTTGAATAGTCAATCTTAAACTCAACTTGATTGTTGTTGAACAATCAATTTTAAACTGAACTTGAACTGTCGATGAACAGTTGATTTACACTGAACTGGGACTGTTGTTGAACAGTCGATTTACATTCAACTGATGAACTGATTAAACCTGTGAACTCACCAACCTTTGTGTTGACACTTTTTAGCATGTTATTTCTCAGGTTGCGGATGTTCGAGTATCACGAGTACGCATGCATGAGTATTTGAAAACCCTTTTATTGTCTTTGAACAAGCCACGTCACCTTGGGTGATGGTGTTTTTACATTAATACTTTCATTGCATTTACGCTTCCGCCTTTGTAAAACTCTGTATTTATATTTTAATGAAATATACAACCTTTTTATTAATTACTGGTCGTTTGGTGTAACTAATGGACGGCGATCCTGGTTTGTCACGCTCCCTGCGGCGCGTTATCGCGCGTGGGATTTTTGGGGGTGTGACAGATTGGTATCAGAGCCATTGGTTACAGCGAACTAAGATTCGTCTTAGACTGTAACTGTTTTGCATTAGTTGCACTTAAACATCACTCTCATGCATCGTGATACTCACTCCTACACACACCTGGTTTACGATTTATCGTTTACATCATCTAATCTCCTTATACTCACGACGAGGAGCCGGTTAGTCTTGAGTCATCTTTCTTAACCTCTCTAAGTTGTGTACCTCTTGGTTAACATTCATGTACAACGAGACGTCGAATCAGATCGAAGGATCACGTTTATACTTTTGACGAGCTGATTGCTACTCGGGAATATTCCGGATTGAACAACTTGGCGTAGTGCCCATACTATGAATGTATGTTGCATAGGGAATGTGGTGTAATACCTCTTCTTGTCCTTAAACCTCTATCTTAGCTTAGGAGGTTCTTGTTATACTTGGCTTACGTATATCTCTAAACTCATCCGTTCAGGGAATCTTATCTCGATGTGCTAGCAGCGCGATTATTTAGCTTCACCAGAGTTAGCAGGGTATGAATTCAAGTAGCTGCCGTATGGGGCACTTATATCAACTTACGTTATCCTGATCGTCTTCACATTTGTTGTAATCTCTTAAGATATTTCCCTTCTCGATTTTATCGCGTTGTGCGTTGAAATAATACAACTTGAGTACAATTCTTATAACCCCAATGAAACATGATGCGTGTCGACTGAAATTCCCTCTTTGTGTATCGGATTGCGATCACGCCAGTATGTGTGATAATTATTCTCTAACTTCTAGCTAAGCTAGGGTCATTGTGATAACCCTACTCATATCCTATTGAGCTAAACTTCCGGCTGACTCACTTCGGGTGGGTCATTCCAATCTGAGTGAGCATTCTATTCTTGATAACTTGTCTCATTAACAAAATTCTGGTCAAGATAACCATGGGTTAGTGACCACACCATACTTGGTAGCTGAAGTAAGAGGAACTAGGGTGATCATATAAAGTAAATCACAGTTACGGGTGCACACGTAAATGTAATTTGCAGTATATGGAAATCCTGGAGAATCCTGCCAGGCAAACCAATGGTCGTATTGGGACCAAATTCCTGTATTTTTTTTTCTCTCTTGGCATTGAATGTTGAGCATGTTGAAATTCGACTGGATGATCGAAGTCATCTATCTTTGAAAACGCTATCGCACCTGACTTTGCCCCTTTACTGTTGGATTCTAATCCATACGTGAACCCTTTGAAGCATATTATGAAAAGTTGGTCCTGGTAGGACACTGTCACACCCCCTAACTACGAACACTCTCGACGAAACCCTTGACTGGTTTGAACTCATCCTGAATCATAATTCTATATTTACGATCTTATCGACCATATCAATCCCTGGAACTTTACGATTGTGAGATAACTTGGACATACATTCACCGAACGGATACCTAGACAACGTTAGATGAACGAATTGGATAAATCATTTAACATGAGCACCGGGGCGCATTTATTGGCTGAAAGCTCTTGTGAAGTTACCCTCTGAAGATTTATATTCCTTGATTTTCTTGTGTGAACCAATACTTGTTGTCAGCAACATCGACGCGGTTATACAAACTGCCTACCGCACCGCAAGCATATTTATGTGGCTAATGTTAGTGAGAATCCTTCCTGACTTTCAAACTAATGACTCCCAGTTTTAACGTAAGGACTATTCTGATTGAACTCTTGAGCCTGAACTATCGATTTTGTTTGCATAATTCAACCTTTCATGATTTAGCAACCGACAATTTCTGATCCTCGTGCTCTGTAATCTTTTATGTCCTGGATAAGCTTCTAAACTTTGAACCGAAAGGTGTTACACTTTTGGTTAGCTTTTCTAGTAGTTAACACCGTTGATGATAAGACGACCTTGTGCTTCAATCGCTGTAACAATACAAATCTTTTTGTGGAGACCCTATTTACACCCATCGAGCATGAAATTCTTGTTATCGATAGCTAATTGTACTATCAACCTGTATTATCCCTTCTTACCTATTGAGTACACCAGGATGTCCATACATTTGTACATTTATTAAACGATCCTATCATAGTAACTACCAACAAATTTCTGGTACACGAATCCTCATCGTTCTTTTCAGACAACTTTCATTAATGAACCCTCGGCTTGAACTTAAACCATGTGTCCTATCTAAATTTTGATCGTCTTGAATCTGAAGCTTCATGATATTTACACTGCGTGTGACAACCTCTCGATGATTTTCACTAGAGTAGCAAACCTTACGCATCTTACTGGTATTGTGAATGGAATCTCTTACACTTTTTGTTTGTACAACGTATTGAAGTTTTAATCTCTCGCCCCTTTTACATTTAAGCGTATGGGAGAAACTTGAAGTCCTCTATTTCCGATAAAAGTATCCAATGTAGTTTGACTAATATCTAATAATGGTGGGTAGTTGGTACACTTTCAAGTGCTGGTAGTGTGGTGGGTTAGCTGCGGTACACCCTATATATAAACATTGGTGGCACGTTGAATGTGGAACCAGTACCGGACCAAGGATTAACTTTAGGGTCTTACACATGAGCATAATCTTAAGGAACTCCATCTAACGGGACTAGGTCCTCGACGAAACTGTTTAATGCTACTTTCTCCAAGATTACTGATGTGTCTTACGTGTTTCTTCCAAAAGAGACATATCCGAAATAATCAAACTCCGTACTTTCAGTTGTCCGAGTTGAGAGGAAAACTCTCCTAAAGCGAATTTCTTGCCATGGTTTAGACGCAAGTTTTGACTCAGGTGAACACCAACGTTTTGAAAACCAGAGATATTTTCCCTTATGAAAGATAAACCGCCAAGTCGAATGATCAACTCCAACTTTTAAGCATGTGTTGATAAGTAGATCGACTTTCGTTTAAGGGACTCTGCTTTTGGGTCGACTGCTTTGTTTTTATGAACTCTCCGGCATTCACTGAGGTGATAGGCCTGATCCTTTTCTATGGAAAACCCGATATGATCTTTTGACCCACGGTAACCTGCAATGAACTCTAGCAAAAACACTATGTACAGGAAACCCAAGCCAAAGCCACTTTTGAACATCCTGATGCTTTGTGTTTCGCAGACACCATTTTTCCAACGCTTTTGTACCCTGTCTTACTTTTGAAAACCATTTGAATCGATGTTTTGACAAGAAAGGAATCATGACGCATGTAGCGCAAGGACATTAAGGAGACTGGGCATGCCGGTGAGCTTAAACAATGAAGATTTCCCTAAGGAGACGTTTACTCTATTGGATTGTATAACCGTTGACACATTCATTTCGATATCTATTTATGCAAATTCCTTGCCAAATCCTGTCAAGCACATATATACCTCTCTCTGAAATTTATAATATCCATTACATTATTTGCATCTTCCCTACTGGAATCTTTACCAGTTCCAGTTTAAACTCACATATCATTTTTGGAATGTGTAGTTTCGGCTATCATAAGCCTGCTATCTCATCGCTTACTAGAATTCACGAACTAAGCTGTTGGCGCTCTTCATCTTAAATTTGCTATTCTCTTGCTTGATGATCACCTTTTGATATTCGGTATCTCATAGTTTACGCTTTTGTTTTGTTCAACTTTTGCCTTTATTTTTGGATTCTTTAGCAATGTAATATGCATGATGATATGTGGTACAAAAATCCAACTTGAATTTGAACCTAATTGTCTACGTTATTTCATGAAAAGTTCTTAATGGAATTTAGTAATTCTTTGCTAAAACAAACTGCTACGTGTTATCTTTTAAGTGGCTGTGAGCTCTTGATTGGATTTCTCTTTAGACCTTGGTCCTTTTGTCACAAAAATCTGTGTGTTACCATAGATAGTTTAGTATGTGAGCAACTGTTCGACCATTTTAACCAAGATAAACAGTTTGTTTGCTTCTGATCTTCTCATGAAAAATGGTTATAAACATACGTGTTTATGCATGCAAAAAAAAAATTGAGAATCTAATCCTATGTTTGGGGTATATAAATTAACTTATCATTGAAGTGTCGTTTTAAACATAAGTTGCATAGAATTGCATGACTAGTTATGTATATGAAACGTATTAGGAACCAGAAAATGACATGTTGGGAATGTATTAACTTGATTGAGTATGAAAACCATACACCATACAAGGTCCTAAATCTCCTACCTCGGTGGGAATGACAAGACTGTGTGAAGTTGCCCCGTCAACTTTGCACCGTATGGGTTGTGTTGGTTAGTTTATGAACTTATATATTAGAGATATGTCATGTGAGAGTTGTATGGTAGTAAATATGGTGTTGGGACAATTGTATGCATTGTATGGTAAAACCTTCATGATAGATTGCATGCTAGTACGCTTCACCGCATAAACCTTTAAGAGAAACCTTCGTGGAGACTCGTATGCTATTTGAACCATTATTGCAAGAAATGTGAATTTCAATGTTATTACGAATCATGTGAAACTTAAACGGTCATAAAAGTACTAAATCAATCAATGGGTCCTCATGTTAACTTGATTAGTCTTGTGTAATTCTATGTTAATTGCTAATTGGTAGGTAAGATCACACGTTTACGTCTTTGTTAGACAATGGGTTATTAAACACTGATTGACTTGATGCACACACGATTTTCTCATACACAAATTTCTTTCTCTTTAATTTACCTGGGTTATTGGTGAATGCAAATTTCCTTAACTGAAAACGAGACACGATGTGGGAACCTCACTCCCAGCCTTGGGTACAATAGCTGGAAGCTACTCGGACGTATCATATTCTTCTTCGTATGGAAATTCTGATTTTAGATACTTATATTATAGTGTCACTTTGTTCGGCCTGGTCACACGACACGATTCCTGTATTATATTTGTTTAACTCTTCTCATATGAGAATGCTTGATAAGAAAATCATTTCCTATACTTTCGATTCGAATTCTGTTGAAAACCTCTAAACATTGGACAAATCCTCAACGTGGAGTACACATGCTTGGTCGTAACACCCATTACTCCTATTGTAGTAGAGAACCTTGACTCTTCGATGCGTAATGGTCAATTCGATTCTTGAATCAAGTGTCATTGATTTAAATTTCGGGACGAAATTCTTTCAACAAGGGGATGATGTGACGACTGAGAAAATTTTTCTTTTTTTTTGTGACCAACTTGTTAACCACGTTATTCAATTTTCGGGACGAAAATTCTTCAACAAGGGAATACTGTGACACTCCGTCTTTTCAGGCCCTTTTCTAATTTAAAATAAACGTATACTCTATTAAATGTTTTGTGAACGTTTATGTGTTGACTTTAGCAATTAGGTTTTTGTGTAATCATCACGATACGAACATGCACATAGGTTTAAACGTTTAATATTCTATGATTTTATGTAAATCGTATGTGTGATTTCATGTGAACGTTCTGTCATTTCATGTGACGAGCTAAGTTATTATTTTATATGTCTATATATTCACAGATTTATTCTATGATTTTATGTGACGACGTGTCGTGAAAATGTACGTATTGCTTCATGATTTTATGTGAACTCAAAGCGTATATTTTTAGATTTATATTCGTGATTTTATGTGACGAAATAAGATTTATATTTTATAGATGTTGAACATTAAATATGTTTTGACATATACACGTATATATCGTTAGAGTATTCTCTGCTAACCCCGTTAAAAGTTCGTTAACATTGTTTAAACTCCAAGGGACCGATGTTGCCATTCTTGAAACTTCTTTTTTCTATCCTTACTTGTGAGGGCCTAATGTGTAATTTCCTAAACTTGGTTCCTATATTGTAATCTATGGAGGGACTATTATGGCTAATATCCAGAAGTTAATTTGAAGACTTAACATTCACTTCAGTAACCGTTAATTTGAAGACTAACATTCACTTCAAGTAACCGACGATGATCGGCTATTCACCTCCGTAACTGATCACCGAAATAAATCTAGTCTCCTCCAAACCAACGAAAACCCCCTAGCCCATCATTGCTATCATTTGATCAGTCATACCTTCACCATCACCCTCTTTTCTCTCTCGTTTATCTCTCGTTTATCTCCACCGAAGCAAAGAAGAAACGCCACCGTAAAATTGAGAATTCTGGCCGTTCACCACTGTCGTACACCACCATTCAACACCCTTGTGGATCTTCGTTCGTCTCTGATCAACCAGGAGCAACCGGAGTCGAGTTTCGTGACTGTGTTCGGCGTTCGCGTTCAAGGTTCGGGTTCATTTTCGACATCAAATCACGTCAACTTCTCATCTCCGACTCAAGGTAAGTATTCCTTAATGTTAATCGCACCCTTCTGAGCATCTCGTATCAAGTTCCGCGTTTTTCTGGTGACCGGAATTAAACTCCGATCACCGGAGTTTTAAGGAAGAAGACAGCCATCGCGACCGGAATAGATAAAACTTTTAGGTTCCGGATTTCTAACCAAAAGCAGCGTTATCCCAGTGGTTAGGGCTCACGCCTGTGGTCCTTTAGGTCGTGGGTTCAAGACCCGTCACCTGCGTTCTTTTTTTCTGTTTCTTCCCTATCATCCGGTTCTGGCTTCCTGCGATGTATATATAAATTCTTGTCCGAATTTTGAACAAGTAGAGGCCCTGGCTCAGTGGTCGAGACATTGTTTCAATTGTGGGAGGTCACGGGTTCGATCCCGGGCGACCTCTATACATTTTTTTTTGTTTGTTTTATTATTCAGTTTGTGATGGGTATTAGGGTTAACTAAAACTTATGTAAAACAATTCCCTTGGAATGTTTAAAAACCCGTAAACTATAAAATGGTTTAGAAAAAAACTAAAAATTATGAAAAGTGTCGTTTTGACTTGAAACATAAAATACTCGGTCTTGATTTATGATTTATTATAAATTGTAGTTTTCTTTATCAATTCAAGATAAATATTCGTATCATTGCAATTTAAGATGTTGATATATATATATGTAGTCTACTTTAGACTCGTTATATCATTTTAAGGATTAAATATATATATATATATATATATATATTTATATCTCGTTGAAAACTCGTTATTGTCGTTTCGTATCAACTAAGCATTTTCGAACAGTTTATATATATTTTGCATACATATTTTATATAAATATATTTTGAAACCTTGAACTTAGAAAATATAATATATATATATATATATATATATTGTATTTTTCGCGTTATTTCGATAATCTCTCGGATTTGGCACACGTGCCATCCTCGACATATTCCGGACTTCACGATCTATCGTTTTTATCATTTACGTTAGACTTAGTCGTCTTGCTTGAACATACACTTATACTTGTATGCTCGTTAGGTGATTGATTTCTTCACAAGACTCGTTCTTGCTACATGATTAACTGTTTATCTGGAAACTTTTGCTGTGCAACCTAAGGTGAGTTTCACGGCCCCATTTTACTGTTTTAAATCCTGTTGGGGGAGATTAACATGCATGATTTACATAACTGAGATAATTAGACTTTTATATATCACTTGAAGTACTTGAAGCACATATACAACAAAGTCCTTCCTATGGTACCGTTAATATTAATGACGATAGCGGGAAATATATTGTAGTACTACTGGGTCTGACAAACCCCACCCGGGTCAGTCGCTCTGGCACGATTGGATATCGAACGGGTGTTATATTCGTCCTAAACACAACAAGGCAAACTGCATAAACTGTAAACAACTGTTAGCTTCGGTGACCATCAACGTGCGAAGTTTCATGTATATAGCCTAGCTAGCTATTTGATATATATTAGTGATTATGCTCTTACAACTTGACTATTGTTGAATAGTCAATCTTAAACTCAACTTGATTGTTGTTGAACAATCAATTTTAAACTGAACTTGAACTGTCGATGAACAGTTGATTTACACTGAACTGGGACTGTTGTTGAACAGTCGATTTACATTCAACTGATGAACTGATTAAACCTGTGAACTCACCAACCTTTGTGTTGACACTTTTTAGCATGTTATTTCTCAGGTTGCGGATGTTCGAGTATCACGAGTACGCATGCATGAGTATTTGAAAACCCTTTTATTGTCTTTGAACAAGCCACGTCACCTTGGGTGATGGTGTTTTTACATTAATACTTTCATTGCATTTACGCTTCCGCCTTTGTAAAACTCTGTATTTATATTTTAATGAAATATACAACCTTTTTATTAATTACTGGTCGTTTGGTGTAACTAATGGACGGCGATCCTGGTTTGTCACGCTCCCTGCGGCGCGTTATCGCGCGTGGGATTTTTGGGGGTGTGACATCAACCAAAGGACGTGGACGTATTCGGCCTAGTTAAGCATTAGTTACTAAGTTAACACTTATAACCGCTACAAAAAAATAGGGTATCTGGGACTAACAAATCAGTCTCTAATAATTCAGAATCAGTCCCTAATGTTTATCAGGGACTGATTATTTCAGTCAACTGCCAGTTACGGATACCTAGTACTAGATAATACATTTAATACTGAAAATCAGTCCCTGATGCATGGGACCATTAAGAACTAAGATTTGGTCTCAGATACATATAAAATTTGTCCTTCGTATATCATTTGGTACCATGTGATTTCAGTCCCTAATACATTTCTTTCGAGACTAAAAATCAGTCCCTGATGCATGGGACCATTGAGAACTAAAATTCTATCTCAGATACATATAAAATCAGTCCTTCATATATCGCTTGTACTATGTGAATTCAGTCCCTAATACATTTTTTTAGGACTCAAAATCAGTCTTCAAAACTATGATATTTTACTCCTAGATGCATCTATTATGGACCAAAAATCAGTCCCTTAAACCACCACTACTACAAAAACAAACTTTTATAATGCGCAATGCACATCATAAAAGGAGTCAAATGACATGCAAATACACGTCAAGAAAGGCCCCGTCATAAAGAGAGATGACACGCAAAATGTGCATCATCGGCTTATGACAATTACCATCATAATACAAAATAAAAGACTCATATAGCAAAATAATTCATTTCATATATACTATGAAATATTCCATGTTAACAATCATATTGTTTATGCTAGTAATAAACAAGAAAAAGTTCTTGCTGTAAAAAAAACCACAAGCAAGGAATTACAAGAAAAAAGACTCGGTACTCAGAGAGTTTGTTGTAGTTTGAAGAAGTACACCCTATCTGTTGCTTCTCATTATCATATGTGATGATTTTGATATGGAATGATATGTCTGCCATGACCAAATAAAGAAAGCAACTTTAGATCAAACAAGTAATACAAAGATAAGCCTCAAGAAGAACGGGCCATGTCACACAAAGTGTAATCTTATAGATAACACCCCACGCCTCACTGCAAAATCCCAAAAACCTACAAAAAATTCATTCAAGTTAAATCACATACACCATCTACAAGCATAATGTCCCTCCATACACAATTAACTTTTTTTTAACAACAAAGAGATACAAAGTTAAATTGGATATCTACAAGCATAATGTCCCTCAATATCATATTCAGACATTCCCTTAAAAACTCAAAAGTACAATGTATTTAAATACAAAGTTAACTTGGAAAAAATATTCAAGCCATTCATGTTTTCATCAAAAAAATATTTTCAATGAGTCACAACTTCTATGCTCAAGTAATATAAAACACAAAAGATAAGTCGATAACAAGATTAAAAAAAAACACTTACCTCCCATATTTGCTGAAGAGGTACTCTAAATCACGAGACCATGTCCTTGAAGATAAATAGCCAACGTATAAACAAGTAGTACCATCATGATCATCATAACGAGGCATTTTTAACATTTATAACGTTTATCTTTTCTAAGTTCTCATGCAGCCTACGTAGTGTAAATATAGCAAATAGTAGGTAACATAGCAACCATGATTACAGCTTCTATTGCAATGAGTGTAACTGTCATTTCAGTAAAGACAACCCATTTATTTTAAAAATACATAATGGCATCTAAGAATAACATAAGAGCTTGTGAGAGCTGGCAAGCTTCTGATGTTGCCCAATTTAGAAATTCGGATGGTTGACCTTCAACAAATAGCCTAAGGAGATTCTTCAAATTTGTTTTGAGCTTTGTTTCCATCCCTTTTTGAAATACTTATACAATGAAGATACTTTTGATACATATATATGTGTGTATGTGAAGTAATCAAACTGATATTAAGCTTTTTTTATATATAAAAAGAACAGAAATCTTAATGATAAACAAAATAATAAGTTCATATTAATGTGAAAACGTATCAGAAGCTTAAAAAAGACCATGCCATCATTATTTTATATGTGAAAAATGATGTGGCAAATGGCATGGAAGAAGCCAAAGAAATAAAAATTTATGTAAATGGTAAATAAGTAAAAGTAGAGATGCTATTTTAAACATCTTGCTAATTTCAGGAACTTGTGTAAAAAGGCTGAGAATTTACCAACATTGGAGACAACTTCTCAGCAGCCTTTGTAGCTGTATAAAATGACAGACTTGTTAAAGATTAAAGCAAAATATGATCAAATTAGCCGAAGGAAATCAACATAGATAATGATAGATTACTGAAAAGATCTTATATTTTAAGATTTTGTTGGTGTCATCAATTTCAAGAACACGAACATAAACCACTGAAACTATCCTATAGTAATTTTTTGCTTTATTTTTCAAGGAAGATTTGGGTTCTTTGGGGAACATCAATCTCAGGAATATTTGATCATAAATTGCCAAAAAAGAAAGAAATTGTCAGATTTTTAGACCCGAAAGAAAGCAAAAAAAGATAAGATCGAACTGCTAACATACCAGATAAATTCACAGCCTTGGGTTGAAATTTGAGTTGAACTTGTTGATGAAATTCAAAAATAATTGTTCTGATTTGCAGAGATGGAGAACACAGATGTCAAATCATGGGGAATGTTTAAAAGGGTTAGACGCAACGTAAGGAAATGGGGTTTTGGCTTTGATGGTGCTCCCAGCACATCCGTGTAAGCCCTTGTAGGATTTCACGGTAAAGAAATATGATATCACCGAAGGGAAGAACTGAAATAATAGAAATCGAGATAAGTGGAATGTTCATTACCCATAGTTGCTCACTTCCTTGCCTGAAATTATAAGCTAATTAAGTGATAATAAGTATGGTGGTTTCCCTTCACCTTCTTCGTTGGGTCTGGGGGAAAACACCTTTGAAGATACATAATCTCCTATTGAAATGAACACCCAAACATTAAAGATTGTTGTTAACTCATATATCAAACCAAACCCCTTCATTGGCAACTACAAATCTTCAAAACAAAGGTTGTCTACACGATAGGGTCCTCGGAGTCAGTCGATTGCATAATATAAACCAACACTCTGATTTTCTTTTCACATGCTCATTGAGAATAACTTGAAACATATCAACATTTACCTAAATGAATTTTAATTTTAAGTTGAAACACTTGATTTCTGTCCACACACCTATATCTAAAGAGCCTAATTCAATGTTGGGGGGGGGGGGGGGGACTTCAGAATCAATATAACAAACATGACCTATGAACATTTTCTTGTTTATAGTTAATCAATCTTTAAATTTCCAACATATTGGAAGCAAAATCAATACCTGAAAACAGAGAGACTGACTTGAAGGTACTTAACAGCTTGCGACCTGGTGATGTATCCGGCGGCGTTGCCTTCCTTCTTCTTCCCCTGCAAATTAGGAGTAAGAACATCAACATCGGGAAGAATTATTCAGGTTTTGTAATGAATCTTATGCGAATTTGATTTGAACTTACAGTATGTCTATAGTGCTTCTGCATAGCTGCGGGAGAGGGGAGGTCTGATAAACCCTAAAAGTGGGGTTCTCCTTTCTTGTATCAGGGATGAGAAAGTGAATAAATATTGACCACAAATATCATAAAAACAGGAAAGTAAATATTGTTCCTTATCGTTCCTTTCCGTTCCTGAGTTCACTTATGGCTTCGGCTTCCCCACGGCTTTTCCTTTGGTTTCACTCGATTTCCTGCGGCTTCCAGTTTTCCTTTGGTTTTACTCGATCGGAATAAACTAGTTATATTAGGGTTTATGAAAGGGAAGAAATACCAAATCCACCGTCGTTGAGGAGCGACAATAGGTTCTTGGAACTCACGGTGGTATTGTATTCGCTTTACTAGTAACACCGTTAGGCTTCAAAACCACCTTCGCTAGTAGACCTCCGATTAACACCAGTTGAAGCCATGAGCGGGAATCGATTAGGCGGAGCGTGTGAAGTGAGAATGGAGATTAGGGTTTGAGTGTGGGGTGATGGAGAGCTGAGATAGGAGCGGGGATCGATTTTTGGGTAAATGAGCGGGAATCGATATTTGTGGGAGGCGGGAAGATGAAAACATAAGACGTGGGATAATGAAATTTAGTCTTAAATAATCATTCATATTATTAGAGACTAATTAGCAAGTCATATAAAATGTATTAGTAACTAATTTGTTAGTTATAGACATTGTTTATCAAAGATTGAATATTTAGTCTCTAAAAGTTTTCATTTATTTGGAACTGAAATTCAGTAACCAAACATTTCCATCAAAAATATTTAATTTCACATCAGTATTTATGACTGAAATTTAGTCTTTCACATCGGTATTTATGACTGAAATTTAGTCTTAAATAATCAGTCATATTATTAGAGACTAATTACTGGTCACTATCACGAGTCATAAACGTATCAGTCTCTGATATCATTAGTAACTGATTTGTTAGTTTTAGATAGTGCTTATCAAAGACTGAATATTCAGTCCCAAAAATTTCAGTCCCCGATAGTCATTTTTCTTGTAGTGAACGTAACTAACGGATTTGTCTAACGGAAGTAAACCTTGAAATTCTCGGATGT
>JBCNJP010000007.1:69058439-69089273 GCA_039602395.1 Deinandra increscens subsp. villosa
TATCCAAAGCTTCAGTTGACGAATCTGATCTGTGGCATAGAAGGTTAGGTCACGTGAACTACAAAAACATGAACAGAATTGTGAATCTTGGCTTGGTTAAGGGTCTTCCTAACAAGCATTTTGCATGTTCTGAAAACTGTGTGCCATGTCTCAAGGGCAAGCAACACAGAACCTCCTTTAAGCCAAAAGTTGAGTCTTCTATTTCAAAACCTCTAGAGCTTTTACACATGGATTTGTTTGGTCCAACTAGAGTAATGAGTTTAGGAAAAAGATCATACTGTTTTGTGATAATTGATGATTTTTCAAGATATACTTGGCTTTTCATTCTCAAAACAAAAGATGAAACTGTTGAATTGCTGAAAACTCTTGTAATTAATTTAGAAAATCAATCAAATCTCAAGGTCAAAACAACCAGATGTGACAATGGCACATAATTGAAAAATCATGTTCTGAATTCATTTTCTGAGGAAAAAGGAATTATGAGACAATTTAGTGCTCCTAGAACTCCGCAGCAAAACGGTGTTGCTGAAAGGAGAAATAGGACACTAATTGAAGCTGCTAGATCCATGTTAGCAGACTCCAAGCTCCCTGTGATATTTTGGGCAGAAGCAGTAAACACTGCCTGTTATGTCCAAAACAGGATCTTAATTGTCAAGGGAAAGAATAAAACACCTTATGAGCTTTGGAGAAAAAAGAAGCCAAATATCTACTTCTTTAAGCCATTTGGTTGTCCTGTCACTATCTTAATAACCAATGAATCTTTGCCCAAATTTGCTGAAAGGCAGATGAAGGTTATTTTGTTGGATACTCTGATGTGTCAAAAGCATACAGAGTATACAACAAGAGAACTAAGATTGTTGAAGAAACCATAAATGTATCATTCAATGAAAAATCTCCCAACAATTTTAAGTCTCAGCCTAGTTGGTTATTTAATATTGATGCACTAACTACTGCTTTCAACATATCTGTTGATAAGCCTGTAAGCTCTTTAGTGCAGGAACAAAATTCTCATAGGTCTGCGGATGAGCATTGGAAGAGTAATCAAACTGCAAATGAGAAGCCAATTTTTTTCTCTTCCATGAGTTCTCAACCTATCTTCCCAAGAAATGACAAGAAACTGACTGATGAGCATTGGGTGGACAGTTAATGAGACACCTTTGACTTCAAGTTCCAGTGCCTAAGTGGGATCACCGGAGTAGTGAATGCTCATCTTGCCACCAGAATGCTTGGCATCTCCTAACTATCGGATATCTATGCTAAATTACAAGGGATAATGAGTTTGTCCAGAGCTGAGCTCTTGCTGAGAACGAGCATAGAACCAAAAGTGCTCGAGCATGGATTGTTCTCTGAAACTCAGGTTAATGAAGATACTGAAGAAAAGATAACCAGTCCGATAAAATTTGTGATTTGGGAAGAATAAGAAAAACTCTTCTATGTACACAGGGCAGATAGCAGTTTCACAACCCATGAAGCAATTAATGTTCAAGATCAGTGGAATGAACAAGATTGGGAAGCTCTGCAACATGTTAAGGTCACCATGACCAGCAAGAGTGTTCTCTCAAAAGATGTGAGTGCAGGGGTTAAGTTCTTTGACAAGTAGGTCAAGGAGAAGAAAATTTTTGGGTACAAGTCAGTTTTTGAAGATAAACATTGAAGTTGAAGAATAATTTGACAGCATCAGCTTAGGGGAAGATTGTAAGGAATATTGCGCTTAGAAGATTTCCGGCTGAATGCCAATTTTGTATTTTCCGGCTGAAGTTGAAGTTGAAGCGGAATTCTTACTTCAAGCGGAACTGGCAGTTCAAGCGAAAAGAAGCAGTTTTGTCCCTTAGCGAATATTCCGGGTGAACTCTATTATCCACCAGATAATGAGTTCAACCGGACTTTTCCTGAGATGTCTGTTCAGCAAGTCCAATCCTGCAAAATCTTCTCGTTTGCTTCTATATCTGATTCAAGCCGCTCTCTTAAAGTACTATGGTGCTGCAAGATATTCCAATTGTCGATGTTTATTCTTTTGGTAGTTTATATTTGACTTTTTAGTTTCCGATCTAGATTAGATCGCATGAGATCAATGGCTGTCATTGATCTCATCAGCACTATATATAGCTCAGTTAGCTCTAGTTTACACATCAGGATTATCTTTGTTGTTATCAGTTCTTGAACAACTTGTAATAGTGTAGCTTCGAGTTAATGCAAATAGTGCCGAGTATTTGATACTTTGTTGTTACTATATCTTTGCAAATCAAGCTTTTACATTATACACAAGAACTTAATATTGCTTGAGTAAAGTGAAATATAACTTTAATTCCGCAGGGTTATATTTGCGAGTAAAGGGAATTGTTTTAGATTAACTCTAACTTTAAACGATCCTATAATCTTTCAACTGGAGGTTAAAGGATTACAATTTGGATGCAGTGACTGAAGCTGATAGGCAGAGGTTGATTTCTATTGCCTCTCAATTGCCTACCAGAATGACAAAGAATGATGAGAATTACATTCTACTGAAAAAGGTACAAAGGGCTCTTGTGGTTAGAAATTTGAAGACAAAGGAAGAGGTAGCTCAGATGCAAGTTAGGGAACTTTGCAGCTTAATTGATACTATCTTTTATGAGCTTAAAGGAGATATAGCTGCTATTAATCCTAACTTGGTGATGCATTCACCTTCAGAGCTCATCTCAGGTACAACAACAAATGTAAATGTTAAACCTGAATTTACTAATGTTGCAGATGTACAACCTCCACCTTCCTTCACTTACAATCCAAACCCTATACCTACAACAGTTTCATCAATTCTACAGTCACTTGCCATCACACCCTACAAACCACCCTCCATCTCCAAGAAAGTTGCAATCAAGCGTGCCAACCCCAAATACAGAACAGATAACTTTACACCAATTGTTCCCCTCAAGAAGAAGCCTCCACCTACCATGGATTTTTCTGACATTTTCCCACCTACTCCGCCTTCAAGTCCCACACCAGAAGCTATTAAACCACCAACACAAACCTCCCTACATTCTCTCACCATTAAAGAACCTTCTGCCACCATCACCAAACCTACTGAAGTACAAACTGGCCCTTCTTCATCATCTGCCAAAGGCAAAAGACCTATTGTGCAAGAATCTGCAGATGATTCTGATGAAGAAAGGATGATGAGAAAAAGGAAAATGATGTATGCCAAAAACAAAAGAGATCAAAGGCAAAGAAGAAAAACTCCACCCAGAAAGAACATGATTGTGGGTTGGACAGTAGATGAAGCCACTTTTGATTTCACCTTCAATTTGGCAAATGGCACAACTCAGGTGGTAAATGATCGCAAGGCCACTACATTCCTTACTTTGCTGCAAATGACAGATATCATTCTAAAGGTTAGAGAAATTCTGAGTCCTTCAAGAGCTGAGCATATGTTAAGGCTCCTCATTGAGCCAACTGTGCTGGACCGCGGAATGCTTTACATAAGCAATTTAGATGGTGACTCAGCAGAAGAAGAAGAAGAAGAAGTGCCTGCAAGTGAAATAAAATTTATCATTTGGGAAGAGGAAGAAAAGCTATTTTATGTTCACAGAGCCGATGGCACCTTCACAGTTCATGAGTCCATTTCTGTTAAAAAAGAATGGAGCGAAATGGACTGGGAATCCTTCAAGCATGTGAAGGTGACCAAAACAAATTCAAAAGAGCTTTCTCAAAACCTAGATGCCAACATCAAAACCACTGACCAGTAGGATAAGGAGAAGAAGAATTTTGGGTACAAGTCAATTTTTTAAGATAAACATTGGAATTTGACAGCATCAGCTTAGGGGGAGATTGTAAGGAATATTACGCTTGGAAGATTTCCGGCTGAATGCCAATTTTGTTATGTTCCGGCTGAAGTTCAAGTTGAAGCGGAATTCTCACTTCAAGCGGAACTAGCAGTTCAAGCGGAAAGAAGCAGTTTTGTCCTTTAGCGAATATTCCGGGTGAACTCAATTATCCACCAGATAATGAGTTCAACCGGACTTTTCCTGAGATGTCTTTTCAGCAAGTCCAATCATGCAAAAGCTTCTCGTATGCTTCTATATCTGACTCAAGCCGCTCTCCTAAAGTAGTATGTTGCTGCAAACACGCAAGATATTCCAATTGTCGATGTTTATTCTTTTGGTAGTTTGTATTTGACTTTGTTGTTTACGGTCTAGATTAGATCGCATGAGATCAATGGTTGGCATTGATCTCATCAGCACTATATATAGCTTAGTTAGCTATTAGTTTACACATCATCTGTTCTTGAACAACTTGTAATAGTGTAGCTTTGAGTTAATGCAAATAGTGCCGAGTATTTGATACTTCGCTGTTACTATCCTTCTGCAAATCAAGCTTTTATATTATACACAAGAACTAAAAATCGCTTCAGTAAAGTGAAATATAACTTTAATTTCGTAGGGTTATATTTGCAAGTAAAGGACTTTGTTTTAGTTTAATTCTAACTATTAACGATCCTACATTAGGCTAGTTTGACTTTTAGAGGTCAAACTACCCATTTGGGCATAACTTTGACGTTACCCCTTTAGCTAGGTAATCAATTATATGTTTAACACATAATTAAATTAATAAGAAACCAGAGTATAGCATCATGCATCTTCTTTATACTTTCGTACAATCCTACACGAATTGCAAGTATTTAGACATCATCATAAGCTTTTCAATTCTATGACTAATAACGTCATCTACTATGCTTCATGATCTCATTGTTGGTCCAGCTGATCTTAATCAGTGTCTATGAGATTGTTGTGATGAGAAACCAATAGAGATTAATAACAATTTGGATCCAAATGCTAGAAATGGGTTTTCTAGTATTGAACAATCAATAACCAATACAAAATCTAGTAAGAATCATGGAAAACAGCTACAATAATCAGAAATAAGCTCCTAGCCGACACCACAACTCACCAATAATCAGCACCTTGTATTAGGGTTATCAAAAGTTGGCCAAAAGTGGCTGAAAGTTACAAATATATAGATCAGGTGCTAGATTCGCTGGCAGTTTCGTTGGCCAAGCGAAACTAGCCCTGAATACATGTAAATCATAAGACTAGCTATCGAGCGAATCTACAGTTTCGCTCGGTAGTTTCGCTGGCAACCAAGAGAGGCCAAACTACGATCTAAGCAAGATAAGCACGATTCATGAATTTCTCCCTACATTGATCTTTAATATTCCCCCTAGGGAGAGATTCATGAATTCTTCCCTTCATTAATCTTCAATTTTCCCAAGGGAGGGATTCAACCTTCAGATCATTACTCGTCGGTTCCGGCTTTTCTTGGGTTCTTTTCTTGATTCTGACCATAGTAAGCTCCTGCCTTTGATTCTCAATCGGCCAAATGATTTGTTGTAATGACAGATCCGCCTATTTTCTCATACAACAACGATCTTCTCTTCATCACCCTTTTTGGATAAATCCAAAGCAGCTTGACAGTTCGTCGCGCCTTGTGTTCCTGCAATGTCAATTCATGCCCTTTCCTGATAGGATGTTCACTTATCCTGAAACCAAAATTGATCTTCAATATTCCCCCTAGGGAGGGATTCATCCTCTGGATCTTCAGTTTTTTTTTTTTTGCATCGGCTTCATTTGCGCTCGGCTCTTTGTTAAATTCTTGTTGGATTAGATTCCCCTAAAACAGTTGGCTCATCAGCAACGGGGACGATATCCTCTGATTCCCCCAAAATAATAGTCTCATTAGCATCGGGGAAATCAGCCGGCTTTACAACCTGCTCAGATTGATTCACCAAGTCCGCCCCAAGCAGTGTTCATCAGGTTTGCCAGCTCTCTGTCTTCTTCCTGTCTTTCTTCACCATCCCTTATCTCTTGTGCTAAATCTTTAATTTCTTTAATGATCCCCCGGGCCTTGTTAGCAACCCTCATGAACAGGTTTGCTTCTTCAGCTGTGTCGTCACCTGAATACATCAACAAGCCAATCGAATACACGACCCTTTACACTTTGATCATGTTCCATCAAGCAGATAAGATTTTAAAATTCTGGAAATGCCGACTGACTCACACGCATCAGTATTTAATCACGCAAGCATCATACTCTTCACAAATTATCGATCTTATCAAAAATAAAGCAGAAAGAAAAATCATTTAGGCTTTTCTAATTTTAAATTAAAACACACCAAAAATCTTTTAGAGTTTTCTAAAAATAAATGTAAAACGACTATACAAACAAACTCTATTTTAGTTTTGAGAAAGATCCAGACGTGAGATCATATCAACCAATACGCATCATACACATTTCAATTTCAAACTTAATCAGCATGCAAGTCAAGCAGATCTCGAATGCATCACATTGATATTAAGCATGCACTAATAGTATTTAACATTTTTGGATATGCTTAAGGTGTATTAATCATGCACTGATCACCCAACCTCACTCTATCAAAGAAGTTAACAAATCATCATAATTATCTTGATTTTTCTTTTAATTCTTTCTCAAAATGAGATATGCGTTCATGATGTTTCATGCAAAAATAAAGCAGAACCCTAAGTGAACAGCAATCAGGTCGGTCGCAAAGCACGCAGAGAGAGCCCGATGCACTTAGGAAAATAAAAAAAATTAAAGCAGAAGACGTATATATCAACAACAATCAGGTCGGCCTTATCGGCACGCAGAGAAAGTCCGATGATATATACTAAACACCAAGAAAATAAAGCAGAAACTCAATCAGCAGGTGATCAGGTCGGCCTCACAAGCACGCAAAGAAGACCCACTGAGTTGAGTGTAAAAATGGCATAAAGCCTTATTGCAAAGCATGCGTACATCAGAACATCTCTTAATATCAGAATCATTGCAACACTTATCAAGAAATGAAAACTAGAGTATATCAGGCAAGCTTTATGTTTATATCCTACTCATAGATATCATATTAGTCATGCACACCCAAAGATCATACAAGCACAGTACAGCTTTTATTTCTACTCTATCCATGCCAGATAACGCATGTTGATGTACTATCATTTCTCACATGGTCGGATCAATTTCTCATATTTTTGAAATTTTGATTAATTTATTCTTCCCCCAAAATCCACAAATACTTTATTTTTGGATTTTCAATAAGGAAAACTAAAAACAAAAACAAAATTGATTTGATCGATACTTGACACAATTTTGAAATTCAACCGAAGGGGTTACCGATATGATGCATGCAATTTATCCTTCATCCGATAGTATCATTAAGTCAGGCATTCCAATCATACAGTTTATATTTTGAAAAATGCTTGAATGGAGACACCTTTTATCCAGTTTTAAGCAGTTTTAATGTGATTTACCCCCAATTCCCCCACACGGTGGCAAACAAAGATATCAATAATCAGTTATGAGAGGAACGTAAGGTAAATGTAACTAAAATACTCCCTTGATCATATTCGAGTGACGATTGACCAGAAATCATTGGAAGGTAGATGACGTGATCATTGATTTCTCGATTTAGAAATTTGGCCAATCAACATGCTTAATTGCAACGGCCACCTATTCAAGACAAAATGAAATTAGCATGATAATATAAATAAAGCAAATTCAAGACAAACCTTTTTTTTTTTACCAAAATCCATTTATTAAAAATTTGGATTAAAATAAATAAATATTGAAAGTCATGAAACCAGCATGCGAAAGAGGTGACGACTGCAAAATAAGCATAAAACATCATCCAAAGATCAGATATTCGTCCGCCAGTCCGTCAGCTTCAACAAGTGCCGAGAACGCCCCGAAACAGCATGTTAATCACTATCTACTTAGTCCTGCGGGAGTTCCTGACAAACAAAACAAAATTGATCATTTAACCAAAGGGACCCAAACACTTACAAATTTGGGAGATTGATCTTTCGGTTTTCGTCCAAATATTTTGTTTAAAAAACTTCTGACGTTGTTCCCGAAAGATCTATCATGGTTTGTGCTTCCAACTCGTTCTTTGCAGTTTTTAACCACGTGATCATCCTTACCGCATCTGAAACAATGAGATTTGTGACCGGATTTCTTAGATTTTGTGCCGGAGGGAGTTTCTAAAAGAATCTCCTCACATTCTGTCAAATTTGAGTCAGAGTCACTATATGTTTCATAATCCACTTTTGTTTTACCATTTGAAGTCCGTGGATTATCAATTTTTATAACATTTGCGGCAGTGGTGTTTTTCAAAACTGATTCCTTCTCAATAGGTTTTGAAACACGTATTGGAGTATAAGAAGGAATTTTACGAGAAAGAAATTTGTTAAAACAATTTGTGGAAGTACTAGGTTGACATGAATCATTTTCAACAACTTCTTGATTATCAGAAGCAGACTTTTTGTTGCAAGATTCTACAATAGATGAACTGTTGACCGTACAGCTTTCTGAATTGGAATCAGAATCCTTGGAATTGAGATTTCTGTTTTCGACTGATTTTATTGAGTCCGAACTACCACA
Source organism: Deinandra increscens subsp. villosa (assembly GCA_039602395.1). Classification (NCBI taxonomy): domain Eukaryota; kingdom Viridiplantae; phylum Streptophyta; class Magnoliopsida; order Asterales; family Asteraceae; genus Deinandra; species Deinandra increscens. The sequence continues at coordinate 69,066,864 of JBCNJP010000007.1, forward strand.
ACCAAGCCCACTTGTGTTACCATATCCATTATCAAAATCCTCCCTGATCTCCTTATGGTTAACTCCTTCTAGACCTGCATGAAAACTGTTAGCATCGCTGGGAATTAAATCATTTAGAGGATGAGGTTTCGGAGTAGGTGAGAAACAATGCGTGCTTGGAGGAGGGTAGACTTTAGGAAGAACCTTTTTCTTTTCCTCCAAACCCACCCCGGTTTTTATTCTAGCTCCTCGTTGTTTAACGAGCATCTCATCAACTTTCATTTGAGAAACAGTCCATCTATCTAACTTAGTCTGAAGTTGAGAGGCTTCGAATTGGGCTAATGTAACTCTTTCAAAAAGCATGTTTATTTCAACATTTTTAGCAAGAAGAGTTTGTTTTAAATGTTCATTTTCATGCATTGCCTCATTTAATTTCACAAAATATTTTGATTCATTTTCTTTTAGTTGGGTGTTCATAGTTTTTAATTCATCGTTGTTGTTGATTAACAACTTGTTGGCCTTATAGATACCAAAAATACGAGTTTGACATGGAAGTGAACACATGTCCTGTACGGTCTCATACGGAAGGCCCATAATAACTTTTTCTGCGGCAAGGGCCTTTTCGCAGTTGCAAGCCGGTGTGGACATCCTGCTTTTGCTTTCTTTCTTCTCAATTTTCTCAGTTTCATCATCCGAAACCTTCTTCTCCTTACTAATCTCAACAGTATTACCCACATTAGCCATATTGTTTTTATCTTCCTTATCAAGGCTTTGTTCATAGGTTTGTGCAGTGGCAATTCCTTTAGGAATGTCGGGAACCGCAGTGATGGGAACGGCAGTTTGAGAGCATGATTCGGTAAAACTCATTGCCTGATTGTATACTTGTCTTTTATTGTCCAATTCAAACGACTTAAGCTTGTTGATGACGTCCATGATCTTATAATCTAGGAAACTCCTTTCTCGTTTCAACTGACGGACCTGATTACTCCACACAGATGGTACGGATTCCAGCAACTTCTTGATTTGTTCAGCATTTGTAAGTTGTGGATCGAATTTCTTGAGTTTGCTGGAGACAGTGAGAAATCGGTTCGTGAGATCAGTTAACTTTTCATTCTTAATGCTTGAGAAAGTTTCGAACTCCTTGACAGCTTGTGCTTCGGTGTCATTAACAAAATCTCCATTTCGGTCATAAAACTCACACAGTGCATCATAAAGGCTCTTAGCATCAGAGTGTTTGGCGAAGCGGTTATAGATTTCATGAGACAGACAAAACTTGAGGGTCTCAAAAGCCTTTTGATCGCGATGCATGAGTCTTAGGTCACCTTTAGTGTATGTAGCCGGGTTTCTGTTTATGATGTTACGATCGTTAACAGTAATTAACGGGATGTGAGGTCCATTCACAATTGAGTGCCACAGACTCTTGTCTGTATCAAGAAAGAAGGACTCCAGATCGTATTTCCAATCTTCAAAAACATGATTCTTGACAACAGAGGAATTCGGTTTGATGCAACACCGACGGAATCACCGATGGCCGAAGTGGTAAACATGGTCATTCTTAATCAGCCTGAAATGAAACAATCAAAGACAAACAAAAGATAACAAGATAAAATGAGGTTAGTTTCGCTGAAAATGGCAGTTTCGCCAGCAATTTCGCTCGGAAATCCTGACCCAGATTCAGTTTCGCCAGTCAGTTTCGCTGTGTGCACGGGCAGCACTTTGACTCAAAGTCGCCGTATACACACAGTTTCGCTAGCTAGTTTCGCTGGAAACTGGTTTGAACTTTCGTTCAAGAAAAATGACAATAGTTTCGCTTCTCTGGATTTAGGGCGAAATAATAGTTTCGCTCAGTAGTTTCTCGGCGAAACTGCAAATTCGCTTGATAGTTTCGATGTCTGAAGGCACAGTTTCGCTGGATAATCAGCAATTTCGCCCTAGAACAGAAAACCTATTTTTCGAGATGACTACAACCTCAAATCAGCCCAAATCACAATGCATGGATGATCGGGTGATTACAATGGCTTTGGTATAACAATATGCACCAAAAACAATCAAAATCAGCAACAAATTCAATGAAATCAGAATCCAATAGTGATTTTTCAAAAGAAAAACCTTCAAAATACCCAAAAACTCAAAAAAAATCACACAACAATCAAGAGCACAATGGCTCTGATACCATATTGTTGGTCCAGCTGATCTTAATCAGTGTCTATGAGATTGTTTGTGATGAGAAACCAATATAGATTAATAACAATTTGGATCCAAATGCTAGAAATGGGTTTTCTAGTATTGAACAATCAATAACCAATACAAAATCTAGTAAGAATCATGGAAAACAGCTACAATAATCAGAAATAAGCTCCTAGCCGACACCACAACTCACCAATAATCAGCACCTTGTATTAGGGTTATCAAAAGTTGGCCAAAAGTGGCTGAAAGTTACAAATATATAGATCAGGTGCTAGATTCGCTGGCAGTTTCGCTGGCCAAGCGAAACTAGCCCTGAATACATGTAAATCATAAGACTAGCTATCGAGCGAATCTACAGTTTCGCTCGGTAGTTTCGCTGGCAACCAAGAGTGGCCAAACTACGATCTAAGCAAGATAAGCACGATTCATGAATTTCTCCCTACATTGATCTTCACTCATTATTCATAATTAAGATCAATATAACATCAACTAATCATCATACATGTGTTATAAGATACATGAAAATCAACTCTTCCATCCTTACAAGATTCGAGATTTTTATAAAAATGAATTCTTGTACCATATTTTTCAGCAGTGCTGCTGTAATGGTCCTTTTTGACCCCTCTACGAATTTTTCTAGCATTCCATGTTCAAAGATGAAAGGTAGTACACTGAAAGACCTTTCTAGGTGTATATGGCACACCTTCTCATGATTTTTCTATGATTTTATACAGCATTTTTAAAAACAGGACAGCAACTACATTTATTTCCAAACAGCTTGCTGGAAAATTAAATGGCCATGTTGGTGTGTCGTTTTGACCCATTATAAGTCAGAATCAGCTTCTAGTGTTCAAACACGAAACATAGTATTCACAACAAGCTTTTCGACTGTATATCATACATCCCAAACGGACATACGAGCGGTCTTATACAACACTTTCAAAACAGCCTCACAACTAGATTTTTATCACTTTTATGGTTTTACATAATTCCATTTAACACATTATATAAGCATGGATTTCACATTTTATGCATGTTCCTATTTCATGATTCGTAGTAGTGTAACATTCATACATTTAGTCATGAATCCACACAATAAATCTCACTTAGGCATTCTATCGAACACCTTGTGTGCATACATATATACACACACATAACCCCATCCCTTGAATCTCCAATTAACCATTTAACCTAGCGTTGGTGAAATCCATCACCAACCCATCATCAATTCATCATATAATACCATATTTAAGCAAGAATTTAACTAATGCAAGCAATTTCACCACTCTCTTAAGTGGTCATCAAGCATGGAGGTTCAAGTAGGGGAAATTGGTGACTACTTCACCAATTGTTACACAAGATGTAAAACTATACAACATATAAGGTTTCTAGCATCATAAGACTTATAAAACATCAATCAATTTGCAGATTTGAGACCCCTAAATTTGTGACCTACACATGCAATTTAATGGGGTTTTCACTTACTTGTTGCAAGGATGGAATTAGAGGAAGAATCACACTTCCAATTCCTAGTTCTTAGCCAAAATCGCAGCCTTTAGCCTTGGAATTGCAGAATTTTAAGTTGGAGAAGAAGAAGGAGGGTGAGGTTGATGTCCAGGTCGTGATTCACGACCTCCTCCCTCTTCCCTTCTATTTTGACCAATCCAACTTTTAGGTATTTACCTATTTGGCCCCTTAAGTTTTCAGCCCTTTATCTACCGTTAACTAAAACGTCAAATAACAAAAATGACCCTGTTGTTTCTTAAATAGGCAACTCTAGAAATAAGTAATTATTTTGGCTATGAAAATTTCATTTAGATAGACGTTAACGGGAACTTTAATTATTAAAAATTTGGGATGTTACAACTCCACCCCCCTTAAAAGGGGTTCGTCCCCAAACGATTTTACGTACCGAATTAATGAGGGTAGTAACATTGCATCTCATTCTCAACTTTCCACGTCAAGTTGGAGCCTTTTCAATGCTCCCATTGGAACAACACTTGGTTCACTTCTTTATTTCGTAGCCACTTCACCTTGCGATCAAGAATCGCTATAGGTTTTTTTTTTCACATAGTTGAGCCCTTTGTCCACTCAACTCTTCGGGTAGTTCCAACTGGTAGGGCATATTCACCACTCGGGCTAGAATTTTAAACCGTTCTATATACCTAGGACTTAACTTACCCCGCTTTCGAAAGCGGATAACACCCTTCCATGGAGATACTTTTTAAAACACCATATCTCCCTTTTTGGACCCAATGGGTCTCCGCCTTTCGTCCACATATGACTTTTTCCTATTTTGGGCTGCCTTTAAGCGTACCCTTATCATGGCAATATCATTTATGGCTCATGTATTCAACAATTGAAGTCCCCGTATAACACTACAACAATTAAACATACCATTTTGACTCTTTAGAGTCATCCAACCCAGTTAACCCACTATCATGAGTTTCATATCTAGATTACCACAATCTTATGTGTTTGGTATAACGATTTGACTAACATTGGTCCATGGTTCCCACGAACCATTTAGGATCATTTTTTCCTTTGGTACATGACGATGGCTCCTATGACCCATTTACATCCATTGTTACCAAATTCTTGACTATTTATGGATCCTATGAACCATTTATAGTCACACCTCATGATTTCATATATCATGATTTATTTTTTATGAATTTTTTTTTCAAATCATTTACTTTGTTTTAATTCGCCATGTAATCCTACGATATAGAAATTTCACAATTGTGGCTCTTTAGAGCCATTTAACATATTTGACCCATTAGCATGGGTTTCAGCTAGTCATATATATCATTAGGCAACACTTTTGCATTCTAGTATGGTTCATACGGACCTTCTATCTATTTCAACCCATTTAACCCATTAACTTGGGCTATATATTTCGGGCATCATTTACAGTCACCATTTTCCTCTAATGATCTATGGTTCCTACGAACCACTCATGACCAGTTAACTCATGACACATGGTAATAGTTTTCTTGAACCATTTTCCTCCAATCTGCCATACTTTGACTATTTTATGGCTCCAATGAACCATTTATGGTCAACCTTCCTTATTAAATTTAACATGATTCCTTCTGAACCATTTGACTCATTTATATCACACTTTAATTATGATATGGTTTCTATGAACCATCAAGCTAACATCTAACAATCGACCATTTTTTTTCCACGTTGCCATGGTTCCTATGAACCATTTAGCTAACGTTTATCATTCATTTAACATGTATTTAGAATATTTTGAGGATACTTACTTGCATGGCAATCCTCCGTGCGTCTTCAGGAACGGTCGCTTCCAGCGTCCTCCCTATTTTCACACGCATCTATGCGTGTGGGTCTCACCCATGAAGTTGGGTCGATCACCCACCTAACAAATGTTAGTCATTCAAGATGTACATGATAACCAACATAATTCACATTATTGGTTTTTCCTTGCGTTCAATAAAGGTTACATTTTTACCTTTTGTTAAACGTCTAGTCATTTCATAGGGTTACGGGTTTTCTAGCATATGCAATAACCCGTTTCTCCTTATTCTTATTCTTTTTTTCCATTTCGCAATTTTACTTAATTCTCGACTTGGATTTTAACCCAAATCACTTGAAAATCATTCACATTATATAACTTGATATCATTTAACAATTTTGGGATATCACATATCAACGTAAATGAACCGTCCCGACGGCTTTATTAATTAAAGACATGGAACCATTTCAACTTGTTAGTTCCATGGTTACTCATTAATCTTTCACTTATAACAACTTCACATAAGGTTCATCGTTTGTACATCTAGTGATGTCCAAATGCAACCTTGTTTCAAATTAATGGCTTTACCAATTGCCACTTTCATTAATAGGTTTCACGGCTCCTAAAGAGTCGTTTTTCACCAATTTCCATTTTCTTTATATTTAAATTTCAAATTATGACCTCATGGGTCCAAACTCTTATTTTGACTCCATTTAGACACATGTGTATGCATTACCATTTATCAAAGTGTAATCCAGGTTGGGTAGTCCCACCTGGTTGTACCTTAGCACATGCCCATTATGCATTCGAGTCCTAGCCCAATGCATTTTGAAGTCATATGTGTCATCATTCATCCACTTGCTTGAGTACAAATTTCCTGCAAAATCAACGTGTCACATTTGACCACTTTTAGGGTTTTCCTTACCTATAGCAAGGTTACCCATATGAACATAACTATTCGCATGTTTCAAGATACAACATTGCAGAATTATATATCACAATGCTATCTTGTTACATATTTCTATTCAAGACACCACATTGCACCATTACTTGTCACAATGCTATCTTGTTACCTTTATAAATTTGCATTTCATTTACGATCTATGGTTCCGATGAACCATTTATGATCATATACCGCGTGATACATGGTGGTGGCTCCCTAGAACCTTTTTCACCCATTGTTTCATGCTTGACCATTATACGGTTCTTACAAAGCAAAAACATGATCCTAACATAGTAGGATTCAAGAATCACCTATCAATTTCAGATTTCCTTTGCCCTTGGCAAGGTTTTCTAAGTTTTATTGGTCATGGCCAATAACTTTCCATAGGTTTATACGAGGTTTCTCGCCTAGGCTTTACCCCGTTTCTACCTGCCTCATTGATATTTGGGCTCTCAAGCCTCCTTTCTTTGTTTCTCTGTAAGATCACCGCCATCATGGTCCATTGATCTGCAGAACAAGGTTTTTCATTAGCTTAACAGCTTTTATTTACCCTTACCGCAGCAAGGTTTTTATACATTATATCGGTCCTAGCCGATATCCCTTTCCCACAGGTTTATACGAGGTTTCTAGCCTTAGCATTACCCCGCTTCTACCTGGGACACTTTACTCACACATATATTATATTGGTCATAGCCAATATCTCCCCCCCCCCACCCCCCAAGGTTTATACGAGGTTTCTAGCCTTAGCATTACCCCGTTTCTACCTGGGACACTTCACTCACGCATTTCTCGGTTTAGGTGAGAATACACCTCCCCGTGTGTTTCCCGAGTGATAGCTAATAATTCTGCCCTTACAGGCATATAAGAATATTCATTCGTATTAAATGCAATTTCAATATTCAGTTGGAGGTTATATACCTTGCCCGGACGCTTCATCAAGCTTGAACCGATCACTTTTCCCCGATCCCTTGAGCTCAAGGTTTGAGTTCAAGTACTCCCCGAGTACTTAATTCTCTCAAACCATGGCTCTGATACTAAATTGTAACAACCGTATACAATTTGATGCCAAACTTAACAATTACATCGTTAAAAAATTGGTCCCAGAATTTTTTTGTACAAAACATATGATTTAAGAACCATAAACACCATCAGTGTGGTTCCCATTTACGAAATATATTAGTAATGAGTTTGACATCCAAAAATGTTCCTTAACTTGTACATAAGTCCTTTTTACCGCAATACAGGACATGTCGTTCGTTCTTTGGGTGATCGGTTCTTCAATCATCCTGATGAGCATCCTTCGAGCTTCCCCTTTTTACCTGCAATTTACTCATTTTCAATAGTGAGTTTCTATTGCATAAACATGTATAAACATCATTAACAATGATAATTAACAATTAAATTCAGAGAAAGGGTTCCTAGGCGTATCGCCTAGATCTCCATTATTTCCAAGAGATACGCCAAGAATTTTAGGCGTATCGCCTCCTAATTGTCTTGCTCCAAGCGATACGCTTGGAGCCACATTTCCAGGGATTTAGCCGATTTTGGCCAGTTTCATACTTAGAATATTTTTATGGTTTTTCACCAATTTTGCCAAATTCATCCAGATTCTTTAGGGACTTCTCCCAGCCATTCCGGGCCTTCACATCACTATTTTAAAACAAGTTTATAAGGCAAAATACATACCTTAATCATGGTTACGATACCATAGCCAATCCCCGGGTTCACCCGACCCGTTTGACCCGTTAAGGCGATTTCCTTGTTTTAGTCGAGAAAGTTATGAACCAAATACGGTCTACAACGTGTATTTTGCAACTATATTCACATATACAAGAATTAGGCATAATCATGATTGTATGCGCATACCTTGATTGGTCTTTGCACATCTATTAAGGATCAAATTCCTTACTTTACCATTTTGAAGGAGTTTCTAAGTTCCAAGACACATAATTACATTCTTATTAATCTACTTGTCATGGGATTGCATAACCATTGTAGATAATGTTCAAATGACCCATTTATTCATTTGACCCATTAAGACGGGTCCTTGCTCTTGATATTCCCCAATGCCCCATTTGACCACATCTAGGTTTTTGGGATCTATGGTTCTATACACCATTTATGATCCTCCTTTCCTTGTTACATGGCTTGGGCTCTAAAAACCCATTTCCGCTCATTGTAACTTGTTATTCGTTTATTGATTCCATCGAATCTTACTATGGTCAAATTTAGACGTTGAGGAAACCTTTGGCAATTAGGCTTCATGGTTCCTAGAACCATTCATCACCCCTTAGTATTACTCATGATTTATTCTATTTGTAAGCAATCACACATTTTCATTTCTACTACTTGTAACATAAGCTATCTTACTTTCTACATTCTACCCATAGGCGTTATGCTCTAAAGGGTTTTCTTATCATGCCTTGCATGATTACTTTGATTCAAATTCTACTCAATGTAACACTTCCATTTGTATTCTTAAGTAATACTCATTATATAGTTAATGAGTTTTATTTTTACTTAAGTAAGTGTAAGTTGTACTTACCTTGCATCCATGTGAGCATTTCCACCTTCACTTTATCCGGTTGACACATCCGATTGCAAGCTTCACCTAGCTAGCTCATCAAGATCATTATCATATCATATCCATAAAAATGATTAGGTTAGTTTCGATAACATACTTCTTCCATTTTCATGGATTTAACTACCTCATAATTCATCAATTCATAACTTAGGCTAGTTTGACTTTCAGAGGTCAAACAACCCATTTGGGCATAACTTTGACGTTACCCCTTTAGCTAGGTAATCAATTATATGTTTAACACATAATAAAATTAATAAGAAACCAGAGTATAGCATCATGCATCTTTTTTCATACTTTCGTACAATCCTACACGAATTGCAAGTATTTAGACATCATCATAAGCTTTTCAATTCTATGACTAATAACGTCATCTACTATGCTTCATGATCTCATTATTCATAATTAAGATCAATATAACATCAAATAATCATCATACATGTGTTATAAGATACATGAAAATCAACTCTTCCATCCTTACAAGATTCGAGATTTTTATAAAAATGAATTCTTGTACCATATTTTTCAGCAGTGCTGCTGTAATGGTCCTTTTTGACCCCTCTACGAATTTTTCTAGCATTCCATGTTCAAAGATGAAAGGTAGTACACTGAAAGACCTTTCTAGGCGTATATGGCACACCTTCTCATGATTTTTCTATGATTTTTTACAGCATTTTTAAAAACAGGACAGCAACTACATTTATTTCCAAACAGCTTGCTGGCAAATCAAATGGCCATGTTGGTGTGTCGTTTTGACCCATTATAAGTCAGAATCAGCTTCTAGTGTTCAAACACGAAACATAGTATTCACAACAAGCTTTTCGACCGTATATCATACATCCCAAACGGACATACGAGCGATCTTATACAACACTTTCAAAACAGCCTCACAACTAGATTTTTATCACTTTTATGGTTTTACATAATTCCATTTAACACATTATATAAGCATGGATTTCACATTTTATGCATGTTCCTATTTCATGATTCTTAGTAGTGTAACATTCCTACATTTATTCATGAATCTACACAATAAATCTCACTTAGGCATTCTATCGAACACCTTGTGTGCATACATATATGCACACACATAACCCCATCCCTTGAATCTCCAATTAACCATTTAACCTAGCGTTGGTGAAATCCATCACCAACCCATCATCAATTCATCATATAATACCATATTTAAGCAAGAATTTAACTAATGCAAGCAATTTCACCACTCTCTTAAGTGGTCATCAGGCATGGAGGTTCAAGTAGGGGAAATTGGTGACTACTTCACCAATTGTTACACAAGATGAAAAACGATGCAACAATTAAGGTTTCTAGCATCATAAGACTTATAAAACATCAATCAATTTGCAGATTTGAGACCCCTAAATTCGTGACCTACGCATGCAATTTAATGGGGTTTTCACTTACTTGTTGCAAGGATGGAATTAGAGGAAGAATCACACTTCCAATTCGTAGTTCTTAGCCAAAATCGCAGCCTTTAGCCTTGGAATTGCAGAATTTTAAGTTGGAGAAGAAGAAGAAGGGTCAGGTTGATGTCCAGGTCGTGATTCACGACCTCCTCCCTCTTCCCTTCTATGAAAATTTCATATATTGTAAAGAGTGAGTGAGTGGAGTATATTGTTAAAATTTTGGGATGTTACAGAAGATTATAAAAGTCCCTCCTGTTGTTTCTTGAATAGGCACCTCTAGCAATAAGTAATTATTTTGGCTATGAAAATTTCATTTAGCTAGACGTTAACGGGAACTTTAATTATTAAAATTTTGGGATGTTACAGAAGATTATAAAAGTCAACAGGTGGATCACTGTATAATGAGACTTTTGATGGCAGCGAACTTATTGAAGCATTTTACAAAAAGGTTAAAAAGAACCATATATTGTAAAGAGTGAGTGAGTGGAGTATATTGTAAAGACAAATGAAAGTGCAACCCTTCCTCTACCATATATTGTAAAGATAAATCAATGAATTTGGATATACTGTAAACTAATCTAGCATGTGTACAGACCTAAGAAACTACATACATTGTAAAGACAAATCAATGAAACTATGATAGCATGTAGTTTTTAGAATGTGGGTCACTTGTAGATGTGTTTTCATTCTTATTTGTATCGAAGGCTAATCTGAAAAAAGGCAATGATTGAAGTTTAAGAAAAAATTGTTTGTGTTGTTTGTTGATAATCAAAGAACACTAAACTGGAAATAGAAGCTCCCACTCAAATCATGAATGTTTATAAATCCGTTTTGACCCATGTAAAAATGACTTGTTTCAAAGATTCATGGTGTCAAAGCCTTAATACACAACAGAAAAGCCAATGTAAAATGCAGCATTATAAAGCCTTAAGTTGATTGTCAATAGAAGTATGTTTCACTTTGTTTGAGGACATTTTGACTTATAATCTTGATGACTACTAACTTAAATATTCAACTAAAGACCTAGGCCCCAAATCTGTAACTGGGTTCATCGAATTGGCTCAAGTCAAAAGCAGGACAGGAAACATGAACTTGATCATTTTTATCATTTTTTGTTTCTCAAAACTAGTAACCAAGTTTTCTCATATTACTAAGGATAATGATTGTTGTTTGTTCAAAACTAAAAACTCCCGTCTCTCACATCACTAAGGATAATCCTTTGCTGCAAACTTTAAATACCCAAATTACATGAAGTTTGTTTCTATGAATTAGGTGCATGTATTCATTCAGTGTTTGTTTTTTTATGTGCATATATCCATTCAATATTTTAGTGTTTGTTTATTGTTTAACATGAGTCTCAAATGATGATTTTAAACTTCGAGGTTGCTCTAACATATGATATATTGTTCAAAATTGTGTTTTCATATAAGATTATAAGGTGTTATGTCTTAATATTAGGATTCTGTTAACTAATTTTATTTTTAAAATCTAACTACAGCTTTAAACTAACACTTATTATACTTATAACCAGGCCATGAACTTATGATCATAACCATGGCATCTCCTAACAATTTTATACTCTATGACTATCAACATTTTTTATAAACAAATAGGTTGAACTTATTCTATACATCACCCAAATGAACCTCAGTTGCAAAAACTGTTTCAAACATAAAAACTACTCATTTGTGTAGATGATTTCTTATATCCAAACACATCAACAGATTTCTTATAAGAAAAACACATAAACAAATTTCTCATAAACAACTTTCTTATAAACAAATAGGTTGAACATCAAATTCTTTTGATAGCCCCTAAAAAACCTTTGTAAAATCAGAAAACATAATTGTAAAACCTTTGTAAACACAGATTCTCAACTGTATTAAGTAAATTTCCCAACCTTTGATGCCAAATGTAACAAGAACTCAAATCACCTCCTTCCTTTCGACCAACAGATCCAAAGTGTGGCTGAATGAACCTGAATGTAACTAAATCAAGATTAAAAACCAAGCTTAATTTAAACCAATGATTTAAAAATCAATTTAAAAATATAAAAATATAAAAATTAAAATCAAGAATTACCAGAGAAGCAAATCCGATGCAACTGGATGTGTCAAATGAAATTCATCTTGTAGTGACTTTATAGACACCCTACAAATTGACCTAGGCTCCATCCAAGTCAAAATCGGAGATGAATTCGTGTGAAAAAATTGCTTGAACCGTCCATTTAGGGCTCCAATTGATATCAACCGTACGATGTGTTTTCTTCACCATCGGGGTAGGGATTGCCATGGGTAGCTTGCTGTGAAAAAGAAAAAAAATGAAAATGAAGAACGCAGTTGCCGAAAATGGGAGAGGAGCGTGGTCTTGGTCTTCTGGATGGTGAATTTCAAAGCGCAACAGGTTTGACGATTCGGGTATAGAAACCCGGCCGGTTTTCAAGTTAATTTAAAAAGTCTTGCTTCACTAACTTGTACAATATGCTTGAGCTTTTCTAAAACTCTTAATTTTTCAGCATTCAACATTGCTCTCTCTTATATGTATATTAAAAGTAAATATATATATATATATATATATATATATATATATATATTATATAGGGTGAGGTTCAATGGAAAACCCCACATTTTTGGAAAACCTAAAAAACCAGTTACACCAGTGTAACATTAGTTCTACAACAAGAAATTGCACCTTATTTAAACATGTTACACCATGTGTAACATAGTCATTTTTGTTACACATGTGTAACATTCATCATTGTAGTTACATATAACAATAATAACTACGTTTTCTGGTGTTATACGTAAAAGAGAGATGAAACGGAGAGATAAATAATAATTCTAATCAAAGTTGGACAACCAAAAACTTTTATATAGGTAGTTTACTAAAATACACAGGTTTTCCGGGTTTTTAACATTTAAGCAGTTTCCCAATGATACTCTTCATATATATATAGGGTAGGATCCTACGAAAACATATTTTTTGTGAAAACTACGAAAACACATATTAAAACCCACATAACTTTTTCATACATTAACGATTTTTCACAAAACTTGCGTCAAAAGTCTTAGAATTACGTTATCTTTAATTCTGGAGCAAAATATTTAACAATAATTAACGTTTTTTTATGTGAAGCACATGTGAACCATTATCATTAGTACTACACAAAAACGAATTATCATGCGAAAAAACACCCATTATGTTAAAAACATATTAAAAACACTAAAACATTTATGGTACTAATGATAATGATACATGGTGCACATGTGCATCATATAATTTAAAAAGTTATAAAATGTTATTTTTTTCTTTAAATCTAAAGATAACACAACTATAAGATTTAGGGTGCAATTTCTTTTTAAACCTATTAATGTATACCATATGTGTGAGGTTTTTTTTGGTGTGATGCACATGTGCATCGTTCAATAAAAACGCAAAACAGTGATGAAAATATATGACATACGGTGCGATTTAGAAAAAAATATATTAACTCATACTAAAAGTATGAGTTTTTTTTTTGTTTTTTGTGATGCACATGTGCAACACACAAAAAAAAGTTAATTTTTTAAATTTTTTTTAGGATTAACGATAACATAATTTTAAGACTTTTGGTGCAAAATTTTTTAAAAAGTATTAACGTATGAAGAAAGTTATGTATGTTTGAAGATTGTTTACGCAGTTCTCACAAAAAATGGGTGTTTTCGCATGATCCTTCCAATATATATATATATATATATATATATATATATATAGAGAGAGAGAGAGAGAGAGTCGAGTTATCCTACATCCAGCAAAAACGCTACATCCATTGCGGATTCATCTGGGGCGTCCATCAAGATCATCCAACAGCCAGGATCTATGGTGTTCCGCCTATGGTGTTTTCGGTGGGGGAAAAAACACCATAGATCCTGGCTGTTGGATGATCTTGATGAACGCTCCAGATGAATCCGCAATGGATGTAGCGTTTTTTGCTAGATTGTATTTTACCCTAAACCTATATATATATATATATATATATATATATATATATATATATATATATAGGGTAAGGATCATGTAAAAACCACATCTTTTTGCGAAAAACTAAAAACTAATACTAAAACCTTCATAACTTTTTCATACGATCATATTTTTTTTAAAAATTTGCACCAAAAACCTTATAATTATGAGTTCTTTAATTCTGGAAAAAATTTAAAAAAAACTTTAACTTCTCGTCGTTTTTTTTACTAGTGCACATGTGCACTAATAATAAACCTCATACATATAGTATGCGTTAATTTTTTTTTAGAAAAATCGCATCAAATACGTTATAATTTTGTTAGTTTTTCGTGGTTTTTTATTAGTGCACATGTGCACTAATAATAAAGCACTTTATACGTGTCGTATACATTAATATTCTAAAAGATAAATTGCACCATAAATCTTATAATTGTGTTATCTTTAACTCTGAAAATATATTTAACGTTTTAAAATTTTTTAAATTTTATGCTACACATGTGCACTGTAACTAATAGTTATAGTGCATATGTAGAATTATCATTAGTTCTATGAATATTTTAGTTTTTTTTAATGTTTTTAACCTAAACAATATGTTTTCGCATGACAATTCTCATTTGTGTAGTACTAATGAAAATGGTGCACATGTGCACTAATAATACACATGTGCACTAATTTTTTATTTTTTTTCAAAATATCAATTTCTTTTCCAGAATCAAAGACAATAGAATTTTAAGATTTTTGGTGCAAGTTTCATAGAAAAATATTAACGTATGTAAAAGTTATGAAGGTTTTAGTGTTAGTTTTTAGGTTTTCGCAAAAAAAAAAGAGTTTTCGCAGGATCCTTACCCTATATATATATATATATATATATATATATATATATATATATATATATATAGAGTCGAGTTACGCTACATCAAGCAAAAACGCTACATCAATGCGGATTGATCTGGGGCGTCCATCAAGATCATCCAACAGCCAAGATCTATGGTGTTTTCGCCTATGGCGTTTTCGGGGGAAAAAAAACACCATGGGCGGAAAACACCATAGATCCTGGCTGTTGGATTATCTTGATGGACGCCTCAGATCAATCCGCATTGATGTAGCGTTTTTGCTTGATGTATTTTACCCCAAATCTATATATATATATATATATATATATATATATATATATATATGATGCAAAAAAGCAATGACAAAATATACAGCAAGATCAAATCACCTAATACACGCAAACACTAGTTAATGTTTAAACACATAAACCATGAATCAGATAGAACTGTGATAGTGAGTATAACGATTATATCTAACCATTAACACAATAATACATCTGAACTAAAACAGAGATCAAATATAACTTGGCGTTAAGTCGAACAACTGTTCGGGACACCGAGGTTCGATAAGAAGATGCTAGTTGTCGAAAACTTACGAGACAAAATCAATCTCGAGTTAATCAGATGATCCAAATAGAAACCCCGACACGAAAACACGGCGGTAAAACTTGGCGTGAGTAGGTGGTGGCGCCGCGGTGCAATGCGGTTGTCGGCACATGGTTTGCGCCCGGTATAGCAGTGCAACCGCGAAGGTGGTGTACGATCGGGAACTCGATGTGCGAGCGGAAAGTGGACGTGCGACCAGAAACATGAGCTTGACTCGGGTGGTTGGCAGTGAATTAGGATAGTCACCGGATAGGGTTACAATGGCGGAGGAGCGGCTGGAGATGACTGGTCAGTGGCGGCAGGGGGAGGCCGGCGATCTTGGGTAGCAGAAAAGTGAGAATGAGAGTTGAGAGAGTTCCCTAAAACTTCTAACCCTTTATCTCTCGGCTGTTATCCCTTTAATACCATTAACCAGTTGTAGATAAACTAGAACTGATTAAAACCTCTCATTTATCCACAAGAGTTTAGGATAATTTTTAAATAAAATAGCTTTTATTTAAATCATGTTTAACTATTGATTTACTAAACTATATTATCCATCCACCATTTTATAAAACTAACTAAATAAAACCAGATTATTTAATTAACTTTATCTTTTATAAATGATAATTATAACAATATTATTATTTCCACCGACAATTATTATTAACGTTGTAATAATAATATTTTCTGCTAGTTTTTATTAGTGAATAATAGTAACATTTATTGACTAAATTATTATTTATAATCATAATAATAATAATTATGTCAATTACATTTTCGAGGAATATCGGTTAATTGTATAAGCGAATCCATTTCTTGTTGCCCTTAGTGTAACTCTTACAGGTCATAATCGGGTCGGGTTCTGTGATTTTATTTGGTCTTGACATTCAGTATCCAACACATTCCTCCCTTTTTTAGAACCACTTGAACATGACTTACCCAAGGGCTGTCCGAAATAGGATAGATAAAATCAGCGTCAAGAAGTTTGATTACCTCCTTCTTGACTACACCCTGAACATTGGGGTTAACACTTCATTGTGGCTGGACAACTGGTTTATAAAAATCATTCATAAGAATTTTGTGCGTGCAGACCGACGGGCTTATTCCCTTGATGTCTTTTAGCCTCTATGCGATAGCTCTCTTATGGCTCTTCAGAATATTGAGAAGTGCATCCTTATCACTTTTGCATAAGAGTGCAACAATAATCACGGGCAAACAGTGGCCATCATCCAGGAAGGTGTATTCTAGGTGTGCTTGAAGTTTCTTAAGTTCGAGAGAAGGAGGCTATTCTGTAATGGAATTGTCTTCGAAGGTGTGACAATCTGTCTTTTCTGATCTTTTCCTAGATTTAACGTAAATCTAAATTGTTATAAACGTTGTGGGATCACTTATTAGTTTGACTTGTGTTGTCTGTGTTAATTTTAACAAATTAGGGTTTTGTGTAATCATCACTATACGAGCATGCACGTAAGTTTGAACATTTGATATTCTATGATTTCATCTTATAATTTTATGTGATATATGTATATATATTCACATGATTTATTTATGATTTTATGTGAAACAAAAATAAACAATTGCAAGTTATTATTTATCATTTTATGTGGTTATCTAGGGTTATATCCTTATAAACGTCACGTGTTAATCATGTACTGATTTATATTCGTATTGTCATTGTCCAAGTTAGTCTCGTTAACTCCATCAGATGTCGTTTACTTTTCTTAACCTTGAGGGACTTATTTTGCAATTTTTAGAACTTGTTCTAGTTAGCTAAATCAGGAGGACTGGACTTGCAATTCCTGGAACTCACCACCCTCCTTTGTAAATGTAGTGAGGGGCCAATTATGTCAATTTCTCATAATCGGTTTGAAGTTCTTTGTAATTGGGGACGGTCGACGATCCGTAACCGATATCTTAATCACCGGTCAATTATATGTCGGTTACTCATTTCCTTTCGATCGACTATCACCTGTAAACCCCTCCCACTCCTATCCATTGCTCATCACAATCAAACGCTACTCTCTCCCGTTCTTCCTCATGTTTCGTCAGAAACACCTCACCACTGCCACCCGAGAAATTCTTGCCAATCACTGCTTAATCGACCTCCATTTGATCACCATCGGGATCGCCTTTCAACACCGAGCAAGCAGGGGTCCTTAGTTGTGGAATCAAAGAAACTCGCGGAGTTGTTATCGAAGTTTCGGGACTTGATTTCGGTATCAAAAGCTTATGTTCTAGCATCTCTGTCTAGAGGTAAATGTTCCCTACCGTTTTGCATTTCATCTCTTAACATTTCTTTTCTGTGGTCGCGATTTTCCGGCGACCGGAGCTAGGGTTCCGATCACCGGAGATCTAAGGAAGAAGTAAGTGTCCGTAGCGATATTAAATAGAAGTTTTAAGATCTGATTAGCAACCAAAACGCCGCGCTAGCCTGGTGGCTAAGGCACCCGACTGATGTTTGTGAGGTCGCAGGTTCGAGACCTGCCCTCTGCATTTGTTTTCTGATTTTTTTTCCTTCTTTCCCCTTAAAATCTGGTTCTAGCTCAAGAGTACAAAAAAAAAATTTGGCCATCATATTCTCAATCAGAAGGTCGGCCGCCCTAGCGGTAAAGGTGTTGGAACGTTAAGTTAGAGGTCGCGGGTTCGATCCCCGACGACCTCAGTTTTTTAATTATTATTTTATTTTATTGTTGCAATTTTTTGCCAAAGGTTGAACTAAAACTTAGGTAAAACAATTTCTTGGGAATGTATAAACCCATATACGTATCTTCGAATATTAAGCACGTAAACTTTGATGGTTTGAATTAAAATATAGCTTTCTTAATATATTCGTATATATTGATCAAAAATTTTAGATTTTCATAAAAGGGAATATATATATATATATAATATATATATACACACACACAGACTAGTGGGGTACCCGCCCATTGCGGCGGATGACAGTTTATAGCGTGTTATTTGTTTTATGTTCGCGTGTTTGGCGGCAGTGACAATTTACTATGCGATATGTGTTTCGTTAGCTCGATGTGGTGCGACGATACGTGTGTTTGTGACGCCCACTCATAGACTTGGCTTTAGAAGGGGTCACGCATCGGATTTGCTCATGAACACAAGGTAGTAATAGAGATAACTAAGAAGCGGAAATTTTAAACTTTTATTTATTTGCCAAGTACTACAAAGTAAGAGATAATTTACATAAGGAGATACTACCTATTGCTACGTTTTATTTCTATAACTATGCCAGCTTGCCAAAACCCTCCTTCCGTCTGATAGCTTGCCCGTCTAATCCCTTATCACATGGGCCTTCTCACAATTAGTCGAAGCCTGACCCTGACCTGATATACATACATTTCGGAAATGGTGAACTTACGCTGGTGAGTTCTATACTTTAAAACCTTACCTCGGCGTGAGGTTTAAAACCTTTGGTCCTGCAAGATCCATTTTTCACAAACATTTATCAAGTATAAATTATATCATAATTATACAACACATAATATTCCTTAACAGGAAATACCCCCTGTAAAAGCATGTATCCCACTATCCCTTTTATTCCTTTCCTACAACCCCAACACTATTATCAGTCTAACTGCTATTGTATAAGCAAATATACCATTCTAGATGGCTGCCGAGTTTACCCTTCTAGGATATTCCCTATATGTCACACCCTAACCGACGGATGAAACATTGGGGCGTGATAATTATCCATAGGCACATGTCACTATTTAAAGTTTCATTATTTAATAACATCCAATTTCAAAGTCATACATTGAATAAAAATAACATAAAACAAATAAAATAGTATCTGGTTTATTTAACTAGGTCCGATAGCGTCCTATGTGTAGCATTAATCATGAAAGTTTGATTCTCAATACCCTGAAAAACACGCAAAAGGGTCAACTATCTACATAGTTGGTGAGTCATAGGTTTAATAGAAAAATAGTTAAAGAAAAACATTTGATAAGGTTTCGCAAAGTTATATTGTTAAACTAAAAGTGTAAGTGTTACTCTAATTACACACGTATTCGTCACCCCGTACAGAATGATGTTCAATTCCCTTAAAGGAATCTCTACGATTATGATATTCAGTTTCCTCAAAGAAAC
This sequence comes from Deinandra increscens subsp. villosa, assembly GCA_039602395.1. Lineage (NCBI taxonomy): Eukaryota > Viridiplantae > Streptophyta > Magnoliopsida > Asterales > Asteraceae > Deinandra > Deinandra increscens. The sequence continues at coordinate 69,086,764 of JBCNJP010000007.1, forward strand.
TTTACGATTATGATGCTAATGAGACTTACAAGTGTTTAATTCCCTCAAAGGAATCTCTACGATTATGATGTTCAGTTTCCTCAAAGAAACCTCTACGATTATGATGCTCATGAGACTTATATGTACAGGTCCCTAGAATACGGTTTAATGTCGATAAATACAAGCAATTTATTTAACAGTACTTGATTTGCATAGATATAAATGATTGAAAAAGGTTTCCACAAAACATACATGAATAAACATTTACACACACATATTCATCACATGAACAGATATCCATCACATAACAGATATTCAACACATAAACAGATATTTGTCACATCAACAGGACGCCTGATTGATGGTTCGCAAACCAAAAATCGGTAACAAAGTTTGTCCACGTGTTTGATCCCTCTCAAGGAACCTCTACATATCTCGAGCGGTTCCTCTCGGGAATCTCAGTGTTAGGACGACGCTCAGTCCCTCGCAAGAACGTCAACATATCTTCTGAAGTTCTTCGCAAGGAACCTTACGTATGATGCTACGGAGCCTTAAGCATAAAGTTCCCCAAATAGCATACAATATCAAGCATGGCAAAGTATGTATTCACAAGATATCACACAGATACATACAAGTTTATGATTAAATAGTATTTTACTTTGCATAGAAGTATTAATGTTTGAATGATTAAAGTTTTGAAATGACTCATGATGATAAGCATGATAAATAATATGATTTACATGAAAATAAAGTAATGATAAATGAAAATGTTTATGCGTGCTTTCCCACACCAAAACGGTTTGGAAGTTTTAAAGAAAAATGGGCTATGAACTCACCTTTGGTTGCACAGCAAGATAAACGTCTAAGCCCGGTAAATCCTCAAGAACCACCTAATAAACATATCACCGTAAGTGCGTGTCTAACGACGCGACCCAAATGATGGTGATTTGACTATTGCGTTACTTGACTTGATATGCTTGTTAATTTCCAAAAGCGACAAGTTACACGACTACTGATCAATTAATTGACGAAACCGTTTATTCCAAAATATTAGATACTCAAACGATTTGAAAAACTGTTGTAGTGTACGTTGACATTTTCCCAAAGGAATACGTGCGATTAAATAGTTGTAAGATATATATCTCAATGAATATATAATATATATATATATATATATATGTGTGTGTGTGTGCGCGTGTGTATCGAGATTAATTGCGAAGAGACAATTGACGCATCAAAACGTTTGATTCCCTAAACGAGTGGAGATTAGTTCGAACAACATATCATTAACAATTCGGGGAAAATATATCTATATACACAAATATTTAGACGGTTGCTAATGGTTTATAAAAATGATTTTTAGAGTATTCAAAGTTAATAACTTTTTGGAAAAATACAACACGAATGATCGCTAAGTATGATACATAAAGCATATGGATAAAATTTAACGTGTTCTATATCGAACTTAGGTCAAGTAAATATGGATTGTAAATGAAAGGAGCTTGTAACATAAATTAGAAAAAAAAATATGTCAGTCGCAAGTATAGAACTTGCGACCTTACGATCTAATTCTAGAGACGTAACCATTGGGACAACACTCAAGTTCTGAGATCAGATTATTAATAAATATTTTACCCTTAGGGTCACTGGTCATCTTCTCCACTACAAAAAAAACCCTACGGGCCTGTCTGCCATTAACGCTCATCGAAGCTTTACGAAAACGAAATAGAAGTATACAAATCAGGTTTAGATGTGAGTCACGGTCCATACCTAATAATGAAGTGAAACTGAAACTCGAGGCTGATGATGATGCTATACGAACGGCGGCTCGAACCCGACACCCGAAAAGAACATATGTGTTGATCGAATCCTGAATCGTTATCATAGTAAACAGATAATAATGTAAATATTACATGTTGTCATCTGGTTGAGATCAGCATCAGTCATGTTGTCCATCCTATGAGTAGCCTTGGTTCCCCTTTAGGGTGTATGCTAATGATGGTGATAATCGTGAGGGATCACGATTTAGAGAGAAAGAGAGCAGAGAGAGAGGTCACGAATATTGTGTGGTGATTAACATCTAATCTCTCTAATAAGGCCCTTTATATATACACCCAAGGGGAAACCCTAGTCTATCAATTAAGGGCAATTACGTCCATCAAATAAATGCCTGATAGGGTTAATTAGGTAATTGATTATTTAAGATAAATGATTAAAGGACATAATATATATATTTATATTATATACATATATATATCCGAAATACATATATATATATTTAGTAAATATATAATGTCTAACATTCTCCCACTTGGCCGAATGATCATTTATAATGAGTTATTAGCTAAGTCTGATCATAATTTAATACTCATTTCAATTTTAAACCGAAATTGCAGCAGAAAAATATAGTCATAGAGTTGATTATCCAACTCAAGACCCCCATTAATGATACTACAACCCCAAATTTAAAATTCAACATAAATTCAGAATCAATCACAAAAGTAAGCCCTTAACGTTGATTTGTGTATAAA
>JBCNJP010000007.1:69089773-69209749 GCA_039602395.1 Deinandra increscens subsp. villosa
ATATAGAGTCGAGTTATCCTACATCCAGCAAAAACGCTACATCCATTGCGGATTCATCTGGGGCGTCCATCAAGATCATCCAACAGCCAGGATCTATGGTGTTCCGCCTATGGTGTTTTCGGTGGGGGAAAAAACACCATAGATCCTGGCTGTTGGATGATCTTGATGGACGCTCCAGATGAATCCGCAATGGATGTAGCGTTTTTTGCTAGATGTATTTTACCCTAAACCTATATATATATATATATATATATATATATATATATATATATTACTATATATAATACATATTGCCTTAAAGGGTATTTTCGTCATGAAATTTCCTTAATCCTTAAGACGCGTACAAATGATTAAGCAACATGTACAAGTATGTTAAGCATGAAAATGAAACCCTAAATCATTACCACATTCTTACCGTTCACAAAAATAAGGTTAATATGGGTTTTAACCAAGTTTGCTGCCTTGAACACGCATGACTGTCTCGAGAGCTCCAGAGCCGCCTTCGTTATCCACGCTACTCCTTCATCTCTCCATTCGATTGGGCTACAGATCTCCAATCCTTCAAACTTGAAAGCGCAGATCGATTACCACGCCTCTCTCCAGCCCTCTCTCCCCTTCGATTGGACCACAATTGGGAAACGTATCACTGCTCCTCCGTCTTCTTCTTCAACCGTGCTTTTGTAATGATCACTCATGCTTTCTCTCTCGATTGGGCCACAATTGTATTGAGGATTCAAACTTCGGAGGGGTACTCTATAAATTCACATCAATTTCGTTTTACCATCTCCATCTACAAAAACAATTTGAGGTAAATGTTCTAATTTTGTTGTTATTTGGTCTCCCATTTGAAGATCCATCTTATTTATGTTATATGATTTTGGTTTTGAAGCTCCATTTTATTTTAGCATCTCCATCTGCAATCAAATTATGAGGTACATCCAATATCAATCTTAATTTTATGTTGTCCAATTTAAGCATGCCTTTGATGATTAATTTTTTTTCTTAATATCACCTTAGAATCCGTTCTTATCAAGTTCTCTAATACCTTTTATGTTGTAATCAGACATGCTTGAAGGTTTCTAATAACATATTTGTTCTAATCGCAATTTAGGCAATTCAACTGATATATGAAACATCATTTACATGTGCTTCAACTGATATATGAAACATCATTTAATTTGCAGATTGAATCAAAAGTAGAAGCTTATATTTTTTCACTTCCTTAGGAGTCATAGATTCGCAAGAAAAGAAAAAGATATATGCAACCACATACAATTTATTGTGTTTTAAAGCTCATATTGGTTCTAAAGCTCCTTAGGAGTCAAGATAATTACCATCTGATGTAATAAGTGTGTTCAAACTCACGGAAAGAGTTGTGAACAACTACAATCACTTTCAACGGATTTCAGAATTATGGGGTTTGGTTTCTTAGTGCTTTATTTGATTTTGTATTTATGCCTTTTCTGTTTTTAGTGGTGTTGTTTTTTCAATGACCTACTGCTTTTCTATCACGTGTTTATAAATTCAAAGTGTCGAGTTTTGATTAAATTAGATCATTGATAGTGTTCCTGTAACTGATTTTTGTTATGAATTTGTTACAAATAATTTGTTACAAGTAGAATGACGAGAGATGCACTATGGAAGGATTAATCTCATAAACCTATTTACCCATTTACTTTTATTGGGTGGCTTTGTATTATGCTTTGTACTTTTATTTGTATGTGTAGATTGCAATTGTCTATAATCCTGTGTTTGAAATTTTTTTTCCCATAGAAAATGATGAGATATACACTATGCAGGTAACTTATGAATCATAATTTTATCCAGGTAACTTATGAATCATAATTTTATCTTGGTCAGAAAACTAATATTGGGTCAGTGATCTTTACATAGTGAAATGATTGATCTCATAAAGCCACTACTTATAACAGGGGGGATTGTTGTTTTTGTTTTTATACTTCTATTTGTATGTATTTGTGTCAAATGGGTAGAGCGTTTTTTTCTTGACTTTTCAGGGATTATGATAGCTTTCTTCTGTCTGATTCTTATCAATTTTAGACATGGGTTTCGCGACTTCTGTTATTAATTTCAAATATCTGAAGAACATAAGCCGCATTTGCAAGTTGTATGCTCTGGATCTATAATCATGTAGTTTCTAAAAAGTAATTGATGGAAGTTTCAGTATGTGGGGGTGGGGGAGTTATTGCCATGTAGGTCATTCAGTTTAACCATATCTGAATTTCACAAAGGTGGAACAACAATGAAACTTAAGTGGTTTCTATGGTTAGAAAAAATAATATTTTAGTGACTTCATAGAATACAATAATAAAACCTGGTTACCACTTCATGATTTTATCCCTTCTTTTTTTATTAGTTATTCTAGCAATGTCTGTTGTTTAAACTCTTTCTTCTTTATGGGACATATTTATTAAATATCCTATTCCACATGATATTTATTACATTATTTGTGCTATGTTGCAGGTCCTAGGGTGAATGTTCCTCACAGTCTGATGTGGGCTTGGTACTGGGGCCATCATTGTAAGCTCCATCACAGCGGTATATCAACTTTAGATCAATTTTTTCTGATTTACTTTGTGCCTGCTTTGATTCATGTTGATTGCAGGTCTTATTTACATGATTTTATTTGCAGAAGTCATCTCTTGATATCTTAGTCTTCATGATCTTGTTTACAGATGTCAACATGCGGAAAAAAATGCTCAGAATGCATTCGGGATCAATACGTATAATTCCATGATTATGCATGTAAGCTCACATCACCATCATCACATATGGTATTTAATCACTTGAACGGTTCAACATATACATGTAACTTCATTTATATTTTGTGATACCCCACAACTCATTGAGAGGGTTAGCTTTATTTCACAAGGTAGTGCACTTCCTTACTGAAAAAGTACTTATATGAGTATATCTACGCAAAGATGTTATGTGGTTTGTAAAGCACCTTGAGTATTCAAGATGAATCAACTTTGCTTAAAATTTGATATATGATTAGACGTTGTTTAAAAGATTTGTATTGAATTCGTCTTTCAATAATGTGTGTTTCTCTCTGTGTAGTGCAGGTTGCTTATAATATTTGTTTCTCCTCAATGATTCCGAAATGGTTTAAATAGGTGCAAAACCGTAATCACCACAAAAAAAAAAAAAAAAAAAACTAACACCTGGACGCATAAAATGTAGGTAACCAGATTAGCGACTCGAAATGATTCTTTTCTACTAACAGCTACACTGGCTGCTGCAGGTCAGGCAGTGTTCGCATCAAGTTTCCGTCAATCCGCCACGCAAAAGGATCGCTTCCACCCTTAAGGTAACCATATACCTTCCAAAACATTAGGATTATTATGCTTTTTGATGAATCGTTTTTGGTTTGCCATTATATATACTTTTAGATGAATATTGTCAGAAGTTCAAAACTGTGCATCCTCAGCTTGAGAGACCTGTAACGAAACCCGAATTTGTGTCGTTTATAGTATTTTCCATGGTGGTATGACACACTGACACATGACTTATTCACATTTGTTTCTTAACGATCACTGGAAACGAGGATAAAAGCAAGGCTGCCATCAGCACAGAAGAAAGTAGCGGCACTAAAAGGAAGCCAGACCCAAAAGAAGTTAACCATATACCTATTAAGCCATCATATAAGTATGCACTCAGACCCAAAACAACTATCATAAAGCTGAAAGTAAATAAAACACAGTTAACTTTATACTTATTGTTAATGTGTGCGTTGTATATTTCAAAGCCTACACTTTGATATATAAAAGTCTAAAAACTTGCCTTTTGATGTAACAGATTACCCATACACCATGTATCTGGTATCTGTTTTGATTTTTAATATATATAATTATTCAAACGAAACTAGAACTACATCTACACAAAGTAAAATTTAAGCACTGCTTTGATTGTTCGGGTGTAGGTTTAGCACATCTGTTAAGATTTTCAGTAAATGTGTTTATTAAGTCAAGATTATTTTGGTGTAGGAATTTGCCCTAAGCTGTTCTGTAATTCTTCAAGTGTAGCTCATCTGTCAAGATTTGTCTTTAGGTAAGTTAGTTTGGTCATTGTTAAGCTTCAAGGTTCATATTTGTATTGGTTAGAGGTGATTCTGGAAATACAAGTTTTCAAATTAGATCTTGCCGTCAAGTCAGGGTGTTGCAAAATTGATGTTGTTTTTTGTTTCTATAAGTTTTCTGAGTATCCCATGATTATGTTTGAGTTGCTGGTGTGTATTGGTTATTAGTACCAGCAACCATTAATTCATTTAGGATTTCATGGCCGCATTTTATAGATGTGTTTTGGGTTCTTTAATTTGGACCATTTGTGTGACCTTTGTTTCTAGAAATCCATTCAAACAAATAATTATACAACAAATTTACTTCACGTGCTACTCCCTATCGGTTGAGCCATTTAGGTGTACAACATGAGCATGCTGAACAATTACGTTTACTTCTTTTCATGTATATGAACTTCATGCATTCAGATCTTTCCTAATATAATTTGTGTGTGACAGTTGCTATTAAGTATGTAAAACCTGAGAAATAGTAGTGGAATAATTAGTCTTATAAATTTTTATTTTTTCCACAGCCACAGGAAAGACACTTTCAACTAGAACAGAGGAAGGCAGAGCTGAAGAAGGAACCGTGATCCGCTGCATATCCGTATAGTCAATTACCTATTTGGAAGCCCTTTTTAAAAACTTGAGTATGTCCACATACTAGCAACCGTTTTTGTGAGAAATGGTAACCCAAATAGGCTGTATATTATATGGATAGCCAAAACTACTCTTATAATTTTGGGCAGGATTGTCCCGTGTTGTTGCATACAACGGACAACGCTTATGCCTCTATGGGACATTCCAGTTTGTTCTATGTAACTGCCGTTAGTTGCTTGCATTAGAATGAGACCTTACATGCTTTTGTTATGCTGTTGAAATTATGGTAGTTGGTTGATGTTATATATTACAGGATTCGATGTGCTCCCCTTGAATTCGTTCACATCTCTCGGTCTCGCTGCACAACCAGTGCTCCTAGCAGCAACAGTCAAATTGAAATACTTATATAAAGTATAGATCACCCAAAATTATTTACAATGGGGTGTGTGCTTATAATATTTTGCTATTCGAACAACAATCAAGAAGACATATCGCCCAAGCAAACCAAATTATAATTTGGTCTAAAGACAATAATTTCATCTAAAGACATTAATTTTATCTAAAGACATGGAAGTGGGATAATATACGTACATGATTGGTAAGTTAAAAGATAGAAAAAAGTTTTGACCATCATTGTAGTAATTTCTATTTTCAGAAACGGAAAAAAGTTTTTACCATCATTGCAATATATAAAACATTAAGATCCGCTAAATTACTTCAAAACATACAGGATTGATAGATTAAAAGAAATGAAGTACCGTGAATACAATATATTACGAGAGGACAAATAAATTAACAAAAAAAGTACCGCATTGGCCGAAAGTTATCGTTACCCTATCGCACGGGTTGCACCCTATGTCACAAGTTTTGTAAATTGTCTTTTCCGCTGAACGCGCATGTAACACATTATAAATTGTCATCGGGCCGCATCGCGGTTATAGAAACAAATATCGCGATGTACATTATCGTTTCGCCGTAACACGCAAACAAATAATGAATAATGTGCTATAAACTATCGCCGCTGCAACGCGCGGGCACCATGCTAGTATATATATATATATATATATATATATATATATATATATATATATATATATATATATAGGGTAAGGATCATGTAAAAACCACATCTTTTTGCGAAAAACTAAAAACTAATACTAAAACCTTCATAACTTTTTCATACGATCATATTTTTTTAAAAAATTTGCACCAAAAACCTTAGAATTATGAGTTCTTTAATTCTGGAAAAAATTTAAAAAAAACTTTAACTTCTCGTCGTTTTTTTTATTAGTGCACATGTGCACTAATAATAAACCTCATACATATAGTATGCGTTAATTTTTTTTTAGAAAAATCGCATCAAATACGTTATAATTTTGTTAGTTTTTCGTGGTTTTTTATTAGTGCACATGTGCACTAATAATAAAGCACTTTATACGTGTCGTATACATTAATATTCTAAAAGATAAATTGCACCATAAATCTTATAATTGTGTTATCTTTAACTCTGAAAATATATTTAACGTTTTAAAATTTTTTAAATTTTATGCTACACATGTGCACTATAACTAATAGTTATAGTGCATATGTAGAATTATCATTAGTTCTATGAATATTTTAGTTTTTTTTAATGTTTTTAACCTAAACAATATGTTTTCGCATGACAATTCTCATTTGTGTAGTACTAATGAAAATGGTGCACATGTGCACTAATAATACACATGTGCACTAATTTTTTATTTTTTTTCGAAATATCAATTTCTTTTCCAGAATCAAAGACAATAGAATTTTAAGATTTTTGGTGCAAGTTTCATAGAAAAATATTAACGTATGTAAAAGTTATGAAGGTTTTAGTGTTAGTTTTTAGGTTTTCGCAAAAAAAAAGAGTTTTCGCAGGATCCTTACCCTATATATATATATATATATATATATATATATATATATATATATATATGATGCGAAAAAGCAATGACAAAATATACAGCAAGATCAAATCACCTAATACACGCAAACACTAGTTAATGTTTAAACACATAAACCATGAATCAGATAGAACTGTGATAGTGAGTATAACGATTATATCTAACCATTATCACAATAATACATCTGAACTAAAACAGAGATCAAATATAACTTGGGTTAAGTCGAACAACTGTTCGGGACACCGAGGTTCGATAAGAAGATGCTAGTTGTCGAAAACTTACAAGACAAAATCAATCTCGAGTTAATCAGATGATCCAAATAGAAACCCCGACACGAAAACACGGCGGTAAAACTTGGCGTGAGTAGGTGGTGGCGCCGCGGTGCAATGCGGTTGTCGGCACATGGTTCGCGCCCGGTATAGCAGTGCAACCGCGAAGGTGGTGTACGATCGGGAACTCGATGTGCGAGCGGAAAGTGGACGTGCGACCAGAAACGTGAGCTTGACTCGGGTGGTTGGCAGTGAATTAAGATAGTCACCGGATAGGGTTACAATGGCGGAGGAGCGGCTGGAGATGACTGGTCAGTGGCGGCAGGGGGAGGCCGGCGATCTTGGGTAGCAGAAAAGTGAGAATGAGAGTTGAGAGAGTTCCCTAAAACTTCTAACCCTTTATCTCTCAGCTGTTATCCCTTTAATACCATTAACCAGTTGTAGATAAACTAGAACTGATTAAAACCTCTCATTTATCTACAAGAGTTTAGGATAATTTTTAAATAAAATAGCTTTTATTTAAATCATGTTTAACTATTGATTTACTAAACTATATTATCCATCCACCATTTTATAAAACTAACTAAATAAAACCAGATTATTTAATTAAATTTATCTTTTATAAATGATAACAATAACAATATTATTATTTCCACCGACAATTATTATTAACGTTGTAATAATAATATTTTCTGCTAGTTTTTATTAGTGAATAATAGTAACATTTATTGACTAAATTATTATTTATAATCATAATAATAATAATTATGTCAATTACATTTTCGAGGAATATCGGTTAATTGTATAAGCGAATCCATTTCTTGTTGCCCTTGGTGTAACTCTTACAGGTCATAATCGGGTCGGGTTCTGTGATTTTATTTGGTCTTGACATTCAGTATCCAACACATTCCTCCCTTTTTTAGAACCACTTGAACATGACTTACCCAAGGGCTGTCCGAAATAGGATAGATAAAATCAGCGTCAAGAAGTTTGATTACCTCCTTCTTGACTACACCCTGAACATTGGGGTTAACACTTCATTGTGGCTGGACAACTGGTTTATAAAAATCATTCATAAGAATTTTGTGCGTGCAGACCGACGGGCTTATTCCCTTGATGTCTTTTAGCCTCTATGCGATAGCTCTCTTATGGCTCTTCAGAATATTGAGAAGTGCATCCTTATCACTTTTGCATAAGAGTGCAACAATAATCACGGACAAACAGTGGCCATCATCCAGGAAGGTGTATTCTAGGTGTGCTTGAAGTTTCTTAAGTTCGAGAGAAGGAGGCTATTCTGTAATGGAATTGTCTTCGAAGGTGTGACAATCTGTCTTTTCTGATCTTTTCCTAGATTTAACGTAAATCTAAATTGTTATAAACGTTGTGGGATCACTTATTAGTTTGACTTGTGTTGTCTGTGTTGATTTTAACAAATTAGGGTTTTGTGTAATCATCACTATACGAGCATGCACGTAAGTTTGAACATTTGATATTCTATGATTTCATCTTATAATTTTATGTGATATATGTATATATATTCACATGATTTATTTATGATTTTATGTGAAACAAAAATAAACAATTGCAAGTTATTATTTATCATTTTATCTGGTTATCTAGGGTTATATCCTTATAAACGTCACGTGTTAATCATGTACTGATTTATATTCGTATTGTCATTGTCCAAGTTAGTCTCGTTAACTCCATCAGATGTCGTTTACTTTTCTTAACCTTGAGGGACTTATTTTGCAATTTTTAGAACTTGTTCTAGTTAGCTAAATCAGGAGGACTGGACTTGCAATTCCTGGAACTCACCACCCTCCTTTGTAAATGTAGTGAGGGACCAATTATGTCAATTTCTCATAATCGGTTTGAAGTTCTTTGTAATTGGGGACGGTCGACGATCCGTAACCGATATCTTAATCACCGGTCAATTATATGTCGGTTACTCATTTCCTTTCGATCGACTATCACCTGCAAACCCCTCCCACTCCTATCCATTGCTCATCACAATCAAACGCTACTCTCTCCCGTTCTTCCTCATGTTTCGTCAGAAACACCTCACCACTGCCACCCGAGAAATTCTTGCAAATCACTGCTTAATCAACCTCCATTAGATCACCATCGGGATCGCCTTTCAACACCGAGCAAGCAGGGGTCCTTAGTTGTGGAATCAAAGAAACTCGCGGAGTTGTTATCGAAGTTTCGGGACTTGATTTCGGTATCAAAAGCTTATGTTCTAGCATCTCTGTCTAGAGGTAAATGTTCCCTACCGTTTTGCATTTCATCTTTTAACATTTCTTTTCTGTGGTTTCGCGATTTCGATCCGAATCTGATGTTTGTGAGGTCTGACAGGTTTCGGAGAGCGCTGCCCCTCTGCATTTGTTTTCTGATTTTTTTCCTTCTTTCCCCTTAAAATCTGGTTCTAGCTCAAGAGTACAAAAAAAAATCTGGCCATCATATTCTCAATCAGAAGGTCGGCCGCCCTAGCGGTAAAGGTGTTGGAACGTTAAGTTAGAGGTCGCGGGTTCGATCCCCGACGACCTCAGTTTTTTAATTATTATTTTATTTTATTGTTGCAATTTTTTGCCAAAGGTTGAACTAAAACTTAGGTAAAACAATTTCTTGGGAATGTATAAACCCATATACGTATCTTCGAATATTAAGCACGTAAACTTTGATGGTTTGAATTAAAATATAGCTTTCTTAATATATTCGTATATATTGATCAAAAATTTTAGATTTTCATAAAAGGGAATATATATATATATAATATATATATATACACACACACAGACTAGTGGGGTACCCGCCCATTGTGGCGGATGACAGTTTATAGCGTGTTATTTGTTTTATGTTCGCGTGTTTGGCGGCAGTGACAATTTACAATGCGATATGTGTTTTCGTTAGCTCGTGTGGTGCGACGATACGTGTGTTTGTGACGCCCACTCATAGACTTGGCTTTAGAAGGGGTCACGCATCGGATTTGCTCATGAACACAAGGTAGTAATAGAGATAACTAAGAAGCGGAAATTTTAAACTTTTATTTATTTGCCAAGTACTACAAAGTAAGAGATAATTTACATAAGGAGATACTACCTATTGCTACATTTTATTTCTATAACTATGTTTGTGAGGTCGCAGGTTCGAGACCTGCCCTCTGCATTTGTTTTCTGATTTTTTTCCTTCTTTCCCCTTAAAATCTGGTTCTAGCTCAAGAGTACAAAAAAAAATCTGGCCATCATATTCTCAATCAGAAGGTCGGCCGCCCTAGCGGTAAAGGTGTTGGAACGTTAAGTTAGAGGTCGCGGGTTCGATCCCCGACGACCTCAGTTTTTTAATTATTATTTTATTTTATTGTTGCAATTTTTTGCCAAAGGTTGAACTAAAACTTAGGTAAAACAATTTCTTGGGAATGTATAAACCCATATACGTATCTTCGAATATTAAGCACGTAAACTTTGATGGTTTGAATTAAAATATAGCTTTCTTAATATATTCGTATATATTGATCAAAAATTTTAGATTTTCATAAAAGGGAATATATATATATATAATATATATATATACACACACACAGACTAGTGGGGTACCCGCCCATTGTGGCGGATGACAGTTTATAGCGTGTTATTTGTTTTATGTTCGCGTGTTTGGCGGCAGTGACAATTTACAATGCGATATGTGTTTTCGTTAGCTCGTGTGGTGCGACGATACGTGTGTTTGTGACGCCCACTCATAGACTTGGCTTTAGAAGGGGTCACGCATCGGATTTGCTCATGAACACAAGGTAGTAATAGAGATAACTAAGAAGCGGAAATTTTAAACTTTTATTTATTTGCCAAGTACTACAAAGTAAGAGATAATTTACATAAGGAGATACTACCTATTGCTACATTTTATTTCTATAACTATGCCAGCTTGCCAAAACCCTCCTTCCGTCTGATAGCTTGCCCGTCTAATCCCTTATCACATGGGCCTTCTCACAATTAGTCGAAGCCTGACCCTGACCTGATATACATACATTTCGGAAATGGTGAACTTACGCTGGTGAGTTCTATACTTTAAAACCTTACCTCGGCGTGAGGTTTAAAACCTTTGGTCCTGCAAGATCCATTTTTCACAAACATTTATCAAGTATAAATTATATCATAATTATACAACACATAATATTCCTTAACAGGAAATACCCCCTGTAAAAGCATGTATCCCACTATCCCTTTTATTCCTTTCCTACAACCCCAACACTATTATCAGTCTAACTGCTATTGTATAAGCAAAGATACCATTCTAGATGGCTGCCGAGTTTACCCTTCTAGGATATTCCCTATATGTCACACCCTAACCGACGGATGAAACATGGGGCGTGATAATTATCCATAGGCACATGTCACTATTTAAAGTTTCATTATTTAATAACATCCAATTTCAAAGTCATACATTGAATAAAAATAACATAAAACAAATAAAATAGTATCTGGTTTATTTAACTAGGTCCGATAGTGTCCTATGTGTAGCATTAATCATGAAAGTTTGATTCTCAATACCCTGAAAAACACGCAAAAGGGTCAACTATCTACATAGTTGGTGAGTCATAGGTTTAATAGAAAAATAGTTAAAGAAAAACATTTGATAAGGTTTCGCAAAGTTATATTGTTAAACTAAAAGTGTAAGTATTACTCTAATTACACACGTATTCGTCACCCCGTACAGAATGATGTTCAATTCCCTTAAAGGAATCTCTACGATTATGATATTCAGTTTCCTCAAAGAAACTTTACGATTATGATGCTAATGAGACTTACAAGTGTTTAATTCCCTCAAAGGAATCTCTACGATTATGATGTTCAGTTTCCTCAAAGAAACCTCTACGATTATGATGCTCATGAGACTTATATGTACAGGTCCCTAGAATACGGTATAATGTCGATAAATACAAGCAATTTATTTAACAGTACTTGATTTGCATAGATATAAATGATTGGAAAAGGTTTCCACAAAACATACATGAATAAACATTTACACACACATATTCATCACATGAACAGATATCCATCACATAACAGATATCCAACACATAAACAGATATTTGTCACATCAACAGGACGCCTGATTGATGGTTCGCAAACCAAAAATCGGTAACAAAGTTTGTCCACGTGTTTGATCCCTCTCAAGGAACCTCTACATATCTCGAGCGGTTCCTCTCGGGAATCTCAGTGTTAGGACGACGCTCAGTCCCTCGCAAGAACGTCAACATATCTTCTGAAGTTCTTCGCAAGGAACCTTACGTATGATGCTACAGAGCCTTAAGCATAAAGTTCCCCAAATAGCATACAATATCAAGCATGGCAAAGTATGTATTCACAAGATATCACACAGATACATACAAGTTTATGATTAAATAGTATTTTACTTTGCATAGAAGTATTAATGTTTGAATGATTAAAGTTTTGAAATGACTCATGATGATAAGCATGATAAATAATATGATTTACATGAAAATAAAGTAATGATAAATGAAAATGTTTATGCGTGCTTTCCCACACCAAAACGGTTTGGAAGTTTTAAAGAAAAATGGGCTATGAACTCACCTTTGGTTGCACAGCAAGATAAACGTCTAAGCCCGGTAAATCCTCAAGAACCACCTAATAAACATATCACCGTAAGTGCGTGTCTAACGACGCGACCCAAATGATGGTGATTTGACTATTGCGTTACTTGACTTGATATGCTTGTTAATTTCCAAAAGCGACAAGTTACACGACTACTGATCAATTAATTGACGAAACCGTTTATTCCAAAATATTAGATACTCAAACGATTTGAAAAACTGTTGTAGTGTACGTTGACATTTTCCCAAAGGAATACGTGCGATTAAATAGTTGTAAGATATATATCTCAATGAATATATATATATATATATATATATATATATATATATATATATGTGTGTGTGTGTGTGCGCGTGTGTATCGAGATTAATTGCGAAGAGACAATTGACGCATCAAAACGTTTGATTCCCTAAACGAGTGGAGATTAGTTCGAACAACATATCATTAACAATTCGGGGAAAATATATCTATATACACAAATATTTAGACGGTTGCTAATGGTTTATAAAAATGATTTTTAGAGTATTCAAAGTTAATAACTTTTTGGAAAAAAACAACACGAATGATCGCTAAGTATGATACATAAAGCACATGGATAAAATTTAACGTGTTCTATATCGAACTTAGGTCAAGTAAATATGGATTGTAAATGAAAGGAGCTTGTAACATAAATTAGAAAAAAAAATATGTCAGTCGCAAGTATAGAACTTGCGACCTTACGATCTGATTCTAGAGACGTAACCATTGGGACAACACTCAAGTTCTGAGATCAGATTATTAATAAATATTTTACCCTTAGGGTCACTGGTCATCTTCTCCACTACAAAAAAAACCCTACGGGCCTGTCTGCCATTAACGCTCATCGAAGCTTTACGAAAACGAAATAGAAGTATACAAATCAGGTTTAGATGTGAGTCACGGTCCATACCTAATAATGAAGTGAAACTGAAACTCGAGGCTGATGATGATGCTATACGAACGGCGGCTCGAACCCGACACCCGAAAAGAACATGTGTGTTGATCGAATCCTGAATCGTTATCATAGTAAACAGATAATAATGTAAATATTACATGTTGTCATCTGGTTGAGATCAGCATCAGTCATGTTGTCCATCCTATGAGTAGCCTTGGTTCCCCTTTAGGGTGTATGCTAATGATGGTGATAATCGTGAGGGATCACGATTTAGAGAGAAAGAGAGCAGAGAGAGAGGTCACGAATATTGTGTGGTGATTAACATCTAATCTCTCTAATAAGGCCCTTTATATATACACCCAAGGGGAAACCCTAGTCTATCAATTAAGGGCAATTACGTCCATCAAATAAATGCCTGATAGGGTTAATTAGGTAATTGATTATTTAAGATAAATGATTAAAGGACATAATATATATATTTATATTATATACATATATATATCTGAAATACATATATATATATTTAGTAAATATATAATGTCTAACATTCTCCCACTTGGCCGAATGATCATTTATAATGAGTTATTAGCTAAGTCTGATCATAATTTAATACTCATTTCAATTTTAAACCGAAATTGCAGCAGAAAAATATAGTCATAGAGTTGATTATCCAACTCAAGACCCCCATTAATGATACTACAACCCCAAATTTAAAATTCAACATAAATTCAGAATCAATCACAAAAGTAAGCCCTTAACGTTGATTTGTGTATAAACTGTGACACCTGTCACTTTAATTTTTGAACTAAGAATAATAAATTAGGATTAATTGTGACTTTGTGAAATACTTGAACATTACATAAAAAGACTCGTCACTAGGAACCGACTAACGAAACAGATAAAATATATTTGTTTTGTTTAAATATGGAATTTGATATAGGTTGGAACCTTTAAAGAAGGTTTTACGTTCGGTTAGTGACGAAATAGAGAAAAATTACGCGATTATGAAAACAGAACCGAGTAAATAAAAACGTCACTATATTTGGTCACGGACCAAGTATGACGAAACTGAAAAATAATTATACGGTTCCGAGCGTAATTTAATTCTATGAATTTTGATATAAAATTCGTAGCAAAATGAGTCTGAAAAATATACCGCGAATTGCGTAAAAACCAGACTTTTACCTGTAAATGACCTACACTAGAGAAATTTTATAAAAAGAGGGTATGTATGCATGTATATGGCGTGTGTATATATGTGTGTGGAGAAAGGTGTAATCATGAGAATACATGGGGAATTGACACCTAGCCACCTAGGTCATCATTTCTCTCTTTAAAACCCTACACACACACAAACACCACCACACTCCACCTCTCCCTCTCCCCCCCTCCTTGCTCACGGCCGAAGACCCCCCCCCCCCCCTTCACCATTTTCTTCTTTCTTTCATACATACAAACACATACACACTACATCAAGACCTTTTATGTACTTTGAAGATCAAAGAACTTTCAAAAACATCAACCATCTCTCTTTAACTTCAAGGTAATAAACCCACTTCATCTTCATCTTCAAATCTTGAAACCCACCTTCAAATCCAAGAACCAACATCAAACTATTGATAAGTTATGGTGGATTTGGATGGTTAAAGCTTCAACACATAAAGATTATGTGTAAAACCCACACACACACACACACACAAAAATTCGTGAAAGTGTGTGTGAGTGTGTGTTAGTGTGTGTTAAGCTTAGGGTTAGGGTTTGATCATCAAGAAACCCACATGCATGTAGAATTCAAGCTTAAAACATGAGTTTTGAGAAAGATTAAATGGATGATCTAAGATGAAAAACAAAGTTCTTGAAGTAAAAATAACTAGTGATTTTTACTACACATGCATGTATAGAAATCATGATTCTATGTGATCTTATGTGAATTCATATGTGTTTATGGTTATGATTTGATGCTAGTATTATGTATGAAACCCTTGGATTTAAATAAAATCCGAAAATTATAGATAAATATATATATATATATATATATATATATATATATATATATATGCTTAAACTTGGAATAAAAGGATTAAATAGAATAATAATTTGGTGCTACAATTGTAGTAATTCCGCCTCACGGTCGTCAATGACGCCTACACGGTCGGTAACGATTGTCACCAAGATAAAACCCCGTGACTATTTCTCATAGTAATTCCGCCTATAATGGTCGGTCATGAGGAAACACGAGCGGTACATGTTACTTGTGTAATATTGTAAATTATTAACTAAAACATAAAAGCATTATATAAAATAAATACAAATTTTATAAAAATAAATTAAGATCAGTATATTTACTCAAAAGTAGCAAAATCTTGCATTAAAAACCTAGATAAAAGGAACCCCCATGTGTGGGTATAAATTAAATGATGTAGAGTTAATACTTTTCGTGTAATTAATGCATTAAATAGGTAGAAAACGTAAAAATATGACAAAAATCCGAAAAATCAAGTTTGGTCAGTAGTAAAAGGATAGTAATCAGTAGATAAGAGTTATAAAATTATTCTAGAATTTTTGGAATTTATTTAATAATTAAAATGGAATTATGTGATTAAAAATGGCTAAAAATGCTTAAAAATAGAATAAATTGGAGAAATGATATAAAATAAATTAAGGACCTATTTTTTATAGTAGAAAACTAATATAAGTGAGAATAATTGAAAACTTAGGTGAAAATGACACCCGAACTCTTAAAATAATAAAATTACACATTAAAAACATATAAATTAGCAAAAATAAGGTATAAAATAAGAAAATGATTGAGATCAGTAGCTAAAAGACTTGAAACAGATAGATAATGTTTGAAAAATATATAAAAATAAAATGAAAGTGAAAACTTAAGTATTGGAGAAAAGTTGGATAAAAACCGTCACCAAAAGGCCGTAAAAACGGGTAATTTAGCATAAAATAGAGAAAAATTATAAAATAAATGCTATAATGTTTGGAATGATGTTAGTTAAGTATTATAACATATATTGAGCTTTAACATAAAATTCCATAAGTAAAATTTGCTTTCTTTTGCTCTATTTGTTGGAATTAGTCAAATAAGGGTAAAATCGTCATTTTGCACTAAATACGTTTGAAAATTCAGAAGTAGCCACATTAGTTAAGTAGGATTACTTACTAATCTGATCACCATGAAAAATAGGCTCAAGATACCTGAATTCTCTTAATTAGAAGCCAAGCTAATACTTACGGACAAAGGTGAGTTCACTATTTCCCCTTTTTCTACATGATTTATAAATGTTTTGGGGCTGAAAATGCATATAATGAAAAAAGTATAGATTTTATAAGTTGACAACCAATGTGTGGGTATGATTAGACATAAGTAAGGGCGCGAACGCTCATAAAAAGATGAGCCTGACCATAAATAGAAAGAAAAGTAAATGAAATAGAATTCGGCCGTCTAAAATCGTTAACTATGGAATAGACAAGAGGAGTATTGATAGATCTATCGGGAATGACCAACCCTAGCCCACTGATCGGTCGCTCCAGTCGTGAAACATGGTGGGAAATACTTCCAAATAGTGGTTTACGTATCGATTTAGAGCTTATGTTGCTAATTATACATCATGTCCCTAGCTAGTTCATGAACCATACGTTGTCTGGAAAACTTATGTATATTCCTGCTTTCAATGAAAAATGAGAAGTAAAATGGTGGTTTCAAAATAAACCACATATATCGGAACGGAAATGAGATGATTGGTGGTTTCAAAATAAACCACATATATTGGAAATGAGATGATTGGTGGTTTCAAAATAAACCACATATATTGAAAAATGAAATGAAATGATTTGGTGGTTTCAAAATAAACCACACATGATGAAAAGTGGAAACGTGAAAAATGAGAATACGGTTTTGATATAAAATTGGTGAACTCACCAACCGTTTGGTTGACAAAATCTTTTTATGCATTTTCAGGTGCGTGATGGCTTGGCTTGTGGTGGAGATCTGGCGTATCGGAAGCGAAATTGTCGTGTGGATCATTTTATATGTAATGTTTTAGTAACTAAAATGTAAGGGACCTAAAAATGGGTGGCTATGCCATCCATTACTTAATGAAATGTTTTGTTTGACTTTACTTTAAAAGTCACTAGTTACTAAAACTCATGGGTTACCAACTTTTGATCACCACCACGTAAGACTTCCGCTAAACTAAAAATTTTGGGGTGTGACATAAACTGTCTATATGTCCCGTTAGGCATGCGTAACATATTTAGAGACAACAAATCAAACGGATGAGGAATAGTTAATAATTAGTCATTCATATTGTGATATGCTTGGTCATTAGTAAACCTCGTCTTCATTATGAGCTCTTAGAAAAGACTTATGAGGATAGACCTTAAGTTATAGGATCCTTTAAGCATATCATGAATGTTTTCAATACAAGGACTTAGATTCCTCTATTTGTTCCTCAAATGAACAATAATTTTGTATCGAAAATTTAATGCAGCTCCACTCAAAACTGTTACTGTTTTAAGAGGTTAGGGTAGCTGACTTTATCACAGTAAGTCTTCAATATGTTATATTAGAATTATGGAATTATGAGTCTACTGATAAATTTACCAACAATGTTTTAGTGACAAACATATTGTGTCACAATAACCTAGGTTGTTGTTATCAGGTTCTTATGACTCCTCCATGGTCCATGAGATAAATATGTCTGTAGACATAAGGATATACCCCTGAGTTGACATTTAATATCTATTGAATACAATAAAGTCAAAATTTAGAGATAGTCAACTATTTTAAGTTTTCTCACTTCTTCTATAGTTCAAAATTATAGTCTTTCGTTTCTTATAGATATTGAAATGCCATCTTAGATGCTTAGGAAATGATCTTCATCATTTCTAGTATTTAGCAATGTAGGCAATATCTAAATGAGCATAGACTTGAACATACGTAAGGCTTCTAACTAATAAAGCATAAGATTTCTTTTCTTAAACATTTATTAGTAATCTCCTTTAGTTACTAGAGTTACAGATAAAGAGCAACGTTGCATGTTGTAATGTGTTGAACACATAGTTAAATCTAATGAGACTTAATGTCTCGTTAGGTTGATCTTGATGTATTTTGATGCTTATTGTATAAGAAGCATCTTCAAGATTTTAATGTCAAAATTATGCGAGAATAAGTCGCTTTGACTCATGCAACAAAACTAACATATTACTTGCCTAAAATAATGTATATATAAGGGCAAGTATTGTATTAGTTGCTCCCACTCATCTTAAGGTAGGCCTAATTTATCCACTTATTCTTGATGAAGAATTGTTTTATTTATAGCTTCATCAAAAATTTAAATTCACTTGTAAATTTGTTTATATTAACCCTTTATATTTACTCATCTTAAAGATTAAGTGTTCTTTAACTTTCAGGCTTGTAACCTTAAGTTTAGTTTATGAACATGTCTTCATATTAAGTGAGTATTAAGGAAAGATATCTTATAAGGCCGTTAAATGTCACTCGTAATTATGAGTGAGTAATAAGGACAATGACTATCTCTCAAAGAACCCTTTAGAAAAGGAATTCTTAACTTGTTAATCGCCTTTAGAAAACAACAAATTATAACGTTTAATTTCTCCTTTCGGATTTCAGTTTAGCTATGGAAAACTAAACTTCTAACGCTATTCTGATTTAGGGAGTTAAGCTCGTTAATAATAGCTTTATTCCATCAGATGATTTGATTGATTTCTAATAATGGCTCTTAAATCAGAGATACGATTAGTAATCTTTCCAATATCGATGTAAGCTTTATTAAGGTAGGTTCATAATCATCAAAGTTAATAGGAAACTTCATACCTTGATGACCTACTAAGCTGGATCTAACGAGTTGAAGCAGAACATTAATTGTTTCATAGATTTCCTCTTGAGCATTTAAGTCAGGTATATTAGGAGTAACATTATTTCTAAGTGTGTGGAAGAGGATCAGTGTTATAGTAGTGTGGTGTATAAGAGGTGTAATCGGAGTTAAATTCAGAGTTAGATTTAACTTTGTCTCTCCCCCGCCTCTTGTACTTTCAGGCAAGTCATGCATAAGGACTTTTCACTACTCCCACTGACCTTAGAAGAGAAGTCATTGATAAGGACTTTGATTGCTCCCACTAATCTTAGAATTTATTAGGAACTTGGCATGCAACATGCTTAGTGTTGAGGATTTTTAAGGTTTATTTGCGGCTAATAACTAATCATATGGTTTATACTTAGTTTCCTTCATGTCCGGATTTCAGAAGGAATTTTAGGGACATAATAGGTAACCTTGTTTAGCATATGAGTTGTTGTTTTTAGAGCCTTGGTATATAGAAATAGATGTATAACTTAGATGACATATTTATTATCATGTTTATAAGGATACTTAGATGCATAACTTAATGATGTATCTTTAGAAGTACCATACATGATCTACTGGTTCACACTACTATGATCCAAATGGATTTGAGAGTGTTACCATTATTTGTATGTCAATCTTAGTATTTAATATATTAAATATAATCTCACAACTTTCATTTTATGGTTAAGTTGATTTTCAACTTTATCCTTAAAATTTTAGGTGAGAAAGATGTTTCTTCTTAATTAGATACAAGAATAAATAATCAATTATGTGAGCGATAAATGACTTATGCCCAGATATTTCGTTTTAGGATAGGATCCACTAATGTGTTTGAGTTTTGGTAAGTTAGAACTCTTAGTGGAACCTTATATATTCCTTTAACACATGTATTATCTTTGTTAAGTTCTCACTTTATGTGATAACAAAGATTGTGAATGTGAATCATCTAGTTATAATTTATAAATATTTCAATCCATGTAAAGACAACCAGATAAGTGTAACCAATAACTTTGAGAGTTTAAGGTAATAGTGACATTTGTCATAGTTATGTGAAACCTTATAACCGTCAATGTCTTACTTTAGTAATGATGCTAGGTTCCAAGTGATCTTAAATCATAATAAGGTATCATTAAGTGTAGTACATTGATAGATTTTCATGGTTTGTATAACTTTGACATTGATTTTGTCACTTACTCTCATAATAGTGGTTGTTTGGTTTATTCCTAGTGTATGGATTGTAAGAGATCTTTATAAGACTATATTTAATCCACCGTATTAGTTTGAAAATTAATGGGCACAATTATCATTGATGATTATTCTTTGTTAGCCAGTTATTCCTATAAGGATTTAGAACTGGAAGTTTTCTTGTATCTTATTTTAGAATTTAGAATTATCCTCCTTATTTAAGTTATTTTAATTATATAAGGGTTAGTGATTGTGAGGTGAACAAATCCGTTTTTCTAATTTAAGGCATTATGTATCCTTTATGCACAATGCTATCAAGCACTCATTTTCCTTCTGGTACTTATAAGTGTCATGACTAATTTTAAGTAGCATGTAATTGTGCTAAGAAAGGATTCACTAAGAAATGCACTAGAAAAACTTCAATTTGAAACATGTGTAAGCCCTTTAAGGGTCATGTTTTTTGATGTGTTCACTAAATCATTAACCTAATTTATACTTTGTACTAAGCATATTAGATCTTAAGTGTTTGCATGCATTTTATAAGTTCTTTTAAAATTTATTACTTACACGATGTTTAGATTAGGAAATCTGAAACATCTCCCCTGATAGCATTGTTTAAACGGATTTTGATTATAATGATAGACAACTTGAGTAGACTTTACTCGCTTTTAATGTTTTGGTTGTAAAACCTTTTATTTGAGAGAGTAATCAAGAGTCTTTTGTTTTAGGAGATAGTCAAAATCATTATGATGAGAGGAAATCATTATGTGTAGCATAGAAATCATGTTAATGAAAATATGATAATAATGCTATATTGTTAAAGGTTCTAACTTGTTAGTGACCCGTTAGGTGTTCAAGGTGATCAAGCAAGCAATCAAGGAAATAGTGAAACTTCAAGCTCTCGAGGTAACATTGTTATTGTTACAAGTATTAGATATGAAAACGTGTAATTTCATACATATAGAACGAACCATGTGTTTTAATAAAGGGGTGACGAATAGTTCTAGGAACCATGAAGCCCTAAATGCCAAGTGGTTCCCAAACGACTAGATTTGACCACAAGAAAGATTCGGATGAATCAATAAACGGACAATAAGTTGCAATGAGCAGAAAAGGGTTTATAGAATCCATGCCATGTAACAAAGAAAGGAGGATCCTAAATGGTTGTAGAACCATAGATCCCCAATGCTTAAAAGTGGTCAAATGAGCCGTTGGGAAACACTAAAGGCAAGGACCCGTCTTAACGGGTCAAAGGAAGAAATTTGGTTATGTGGATGTTCCTTTCAATGGGAATAACTTGCAATGACAAGGGGGATAATGAAAAATGCGATTTTATTGTTTGTGACTATAGAACTTAAGATAATTGATAACGAGTGAAGTTAAACACATAGTAGAAGTAGAAGACCAAACAAAATGTGTGCATACAAACATGTTTATGCCAATTTCTAGAAAATGTCGACAAAGATGCATAATATACATGTGTGTGGTTTGCATCTGATTCATGACTCTTTGGGTTGCCTCAAAGAAATCCCTTAACGGGTCGGGTGAACCCAGGGTTGGTTATCGTAACGTATGTAACACCCCAATTTTTGTTTATTATAGCAAAAGGCTTACGTGGCAGTATTTATTATTTAACCCATCGCTTTAGTAGTGTTAATAAGTGAAACATATTTTATATTAAAACACTTTTCATTACAGAATTGGGATATACTAATTATCCCCTAAAGTGTTTACAAAAGATTTTGGGATGAATCTATCATCCTATATTTAGGTCCCTTCTACATTCCACCACTACTAAAATGTAATATAGACTCGATACCACGTCACGTAGTCATCCTCGTACCACCAAATCCATATCTCCATGCATCCCATTAGTTACCTAAAAAATAGTTTAAAACCACAAAGTCAACACTAGGTTGGTGAATCCACTAACAAAAATGATTGGTTTCCACTTTATCATTTAATCCCACTTTTTCAATTCATGAATGAAGAGAGTGAATCCAAATGGGGAATATTTCTGGTTCGTAAACTAGCTATGTTTACGATGCACAAACTAATCGTAAGCTCTAAATCAAAACTAGACCCATATTCGATCGTATTTCTCACCATGTTTCGCGATCAGAGCGATTGATCAGTTAGTACGGGTGGTCAACCCCAGTAGATATACCAATACATCTCACGCTACATTAATGATCTAGAAGGCATTGTTCTAAATTATCCAAATTCCAAATTCATCATTCAGCATAGGCCTAGCTCATCTTTTCTATGAGCGTGCGCCGACACTCGCGCTTAATTTCGTACCCACAATATTCTCAATCAATAATTCATTTCAAAATGCATATTCATAAGTAATAAGCCCAAAACATTTAACAAAATATATCAATTCAATTTAGGGCATTAGTTAGTGAAACTCACCTTTGCTTTTTAGTGCGTATGTGCTTCTATTTGAAAAGGTTTCGGGTACCGTGGTCCTAGTTTCCATTAATATAAAATTAGTTATGAGGTTATACTTAACCAATGGGGCAATTTCTAAATTTTTAGAATATTCGGGCAAAATGACGATTTTGCCCCTTTTTCGATTAATCTCGTCAAATAAGGCGAAAGAAATTAATCTTTGCCCATGAAATTTTATTCTAAAGCCCATTTAGTGCAATTAAACTTACTTAATATTATTACAAACTTTACATAACTCATTTTATAATTTTTCCTCATTTTCTTGCCAAATTACTTGTTTTTACGACTTTTCGGTGACGGTTTTTATCCAAATTTTCTCCAATACTTAAGTTTCCAATTCCACATAATTTTTATATAGGGGTGCTTAAACCGGGTTTCCTGTCCCGTTTTCACTCTTTCCCAACCCGGACCAAAAACCGACTTTGAGGCAAACATTGACCGAATCCCAGTCCAACAACTTTATTTCGGGTTTCGGTCTTTTGAAGTTCGGGCGCACCAGTTTTTTCGGGTTTCCCGAAAACCAAAAATTTTCAATATAATGATTCAAAACAAATGCTGCTGTGAATTGAACACATTAACTAAACCAACCCACATGGAACAATAACCACCTTTCTCAATTTTCATACAAATTACAACCCACATGGTGTTTTACTCGCGTTCACCTTTTGAAAACAACAATGATCATTACCTTTCTCAATTTTCATACAAATTACAACCCCCAAGGATACGGTACTATTACGGATTTAACAAAACAAACATGTTGTGTATCATTAACATACAACTTAAAGAATAGCAAGAATCAAGAGCACAATATATATAATCTTATTATGTTTTTAAGCAAAAGAAGCACGCCTAAAATGATGAAGAATTGAATAAAGAAAAGAGGAATAAAGTTTGAATTACTTTGGTCGCTCCTCAATTGATCGACGTAATCTTCAAATTTTTTATTTTTATTTTTTTGCTTTAGGGTGCAGGGTGACTCAGGCATATATCATATAACACATTTGTTGGGTTGTAACTTAGTTAATGGATTGGGCTTCAATTAAAAATAGGGAATTAAAAATCGGGATTTCCGGGAAATAATATATGGTCTTCGGTATTTCCCGACCCGAGACCGAGACCGACAGAGTGAATAATTTGGGACCGAAAATAATAGTTAATACTTCGGGTCGGGCCGGTGCTCGGGAAATATCCAGGTCCGGTTAATCGGCTTTTGTCGGGAACCCGAAGTTTTGATCACCCCTATTTTTATATGTTTTCTAAACATTACTAATCTGTTCTAAGTCTTTTAGCTACTGATCTCAATTATTTTTATATTTTATATCTTATTTTTACTAATTTACACGTTTTAATGCATAATTTTATCGTTTTAGGGGTTCGGGTGCCATTTTCACCTAAGTTTTCAATTATTCTTACTTATTTTAGTTGTCTAATGTTCAAAATAGGTCCTCAAATTATTTCATATTATTTCACCAATTTATTCTATTTTTTAGTCATTTTTAAGCACATAATTTTATTTTAATTATTAAATAAATTCCAAAAATTCTAAAATATTTTTCTAGCTATTTTCTACTGATTACCAACCTTATTCTAATGATTTAACTTGAATTTTCGGATTTTTTACCTATTTTTACTTTATATCCCATTTTAATGCATTAAATATACTAAAAGCTCAATTTAATACATACCCACACATGGGGGTTCATTTACTCCAAGTTTTTATATACTAGATTTTGCTACTTTTTGACATAAATATTCTGACCTCAAATTAATTTTTATAATTTTATCTATTTTATATAATACTTATACATTTAACTTAACAATTATCAAATATTACATATTTAGTGTGTACCGCTCGTGTTTCCTCATGACCGACCGTTTTTAGGCGGATATGAGAAATAATCACGGGGTTTCATCTTAGTGACAATCGTTACCGACCGTGTAGGTGTCATTGACGACCATGAGGCGGGTTTACTACAATTATAACACCAAGTCTTGTTTTATTTAACCTTTTTATTCCAAGTTCAAGTATATATATATTTATTTATAATTTTCAGATTTTTATTTAAAATCCAAGGGTTTCATACCCTAATATCATGTATATACACATCATCAACATAATACTAAGATCAAATACTAGCAAATCATAATCATAAACACATATGAATCCACATAAAATCATGATTTTTATCCATGCATGTGTGATCAAGTTAACTAGTTTTCATTTTCAATCAAGAACTTTGTGTTTTACCTTACAACTTCCATGTAATCTTTCTTAAAAATCTTGTTTTAAGCTTAGATAGTACATGCATGTGGGTTTCTTGATGATCAAACCCTAACCCTAAGCATAACACACACTTACACACACTCACACACACTCACAAAATTTAGTGTGTGTGTGGGTGGGTTTTTCACACAAATCTTTGAGTGTTCATGCTTGAATCATCCAATTCCACCATATCTTAGTTAGATCTTGGTGTTGATCATCGAAAACCACTTGATTTGGATGTGGGTTTTTCGAAATAGAGAGAAGACTAGATGAAGTTTTTATTACCTTAAGCTAATGAGATAGTAGAGAGCTCTTGGTGTTCTTGAACTTGAAAGAGTATGGAAGAAGTTTGATGTGTGTATGTGTGTGTGTTTTCTAGTTAGAGAGTGAAATGAAAATAAAATGAGAGAGGGGGAGGGTGGCTTCGTCCGTAAATAGAGGGAGAGGGAGGAGAGAGTTGTGTTTTTTTAATTTGTCTTTTAATGTAGTGTATGTATATGGGTAAAACACACAATGATACCTACACTAAATAAATCCCATGCATAAATCCATCATCACTTTCATTTATTGTTGCTTGTAACACACACATAATACATATATACATATATTCACGACATGCATATATGCACACACACATTCTTCCAATTTTTATAACATTCTAGTTAGCACACACTGTATGTCGTGTTTCGCGGGTATTTTTCCGAATCCAATAAATTCAAACAATTATATGATAATTCATGAAATTAAATTACGCTCAAAACCGTATAATTATTTTTCAATTTCGTCACACTCGGTCGGTGACCAAAAGTAGTGACGTTTTTACACGGTTTGATTCCATTATTGCGTAATTTTCTCTAATTCATCACTAACCGAATGTAAAACCTTTTCTAAAGGCTCTAACTCATATTAACTCTTAATTTGAACAAAACGAAATATTTCATCCGTTTCGTTAGTCGGTTCTAAGTGACGAGACTTTTTCTAATATTAAAATATCCAATTAAGTCACATAATCACAATTAATCCTAATAAGCCCTAATAAATCCTAAATTATTATTCTTAATCTAAAATTAAAGTGACGGATGTCAAAATCTCCCCTGGTTTAAGAAATTTCATCCCGAAATTTCAATGAAACGTACCTTTCTGCCTTCGACGAAAGTGCTGGGGATATTTCTTTTCCATTTGATCCAATCTTTCCCATGTGAATTCCGGACCATACTTGGAATTCCAGCGAACTTTCACCAGTTTGATACGACTTCGTCGAAGCTTCTGAACCTTCCAATCTAAAACCTCAACAGGTTCCTCACTGAACCTAAGTTTATCATCGATTTGAACTTCTCCTGTGGGTATGATCGATGTTTCGTCGGACAAACATTTC
This sequence comes from Deinandra increscens subsp. villosa, assembly GCA_039602395.1. NCBI lineage: Eukaryota > Viridiplantae > Streptophyta > Magnoliopsida > Asterales > Asteraceae > Deinandra > Deinandra increscens. The sequence continues at coordinate 69,116,321 of JBCNJP010000007.1, forward strand.
TTTAAGTTGGACACGTGGAATACGTCGTGTACTCCTTCCAACTAAGGAGGAAGTAATAGTCTATATGCCACGGGGGCCTATACGAGCTGTTATTTTAAAAGGTCCAATGTAACGAGGGCTCAACTTACCCCTCTTACCAAATCTAATGGTACCTTTCCAGGGAGAAACTTTCAACATGACACGATCTCCTACATTAAAGACTAAGGGGCGTCGTCTATTATCCGCATAACTCTTTTGTCTATCGGCCGCCGCCTTCAATCTTTCTCGTATCAATACTATTTGATCGGTCGTTTCCTGAATAACTTCCGGGCCTATTAATTGCTTTTCTCCAATTTCAGCCCAACACAGAGGGGATCTACACTTCCTTCCGTATAGAGCCTCAAATGGTGTTGCTTTGATACTAGAGTGGTAACTGTTATTGTAAGAAAACTCTTCCAAGGGTAGGTGAGTATCCCAATTACCACCGAAGTCAATAGCACAAGCTCTTAACATGTCCTCCAAGGTTTGAATCGTTCTTTCGCTTTAACCATCAGTCTGGGGATGATAAGTCGTGCTCATATCTAAACGAGTACCCATTTTCTCCTGAAACGATTGCCAAAAAACGAGCGGTAAATCGACCTTCCCTATCTGAAATAATAGATACTGGAACTCCATGGCGAGCTACGATCTCTTTCAGATACAGTTTAGCTAAAGTTTCTGCATCAGTTTTCTCTTTCATGGGTATAAAATGAGCTGACTTGGTCAGTCTGTCGACAATCACCCAAACTGTGTCATTTCCTGCTGTCGTACGGGGTAGTTTCGTTATGAAATCCATTGCGATATTCTCCCATTTCCAAACTGGTATCTCAGGCTGTTGCTGTAAGCCAGGTGGCTTCTTATGCTCTGCCTTTACCTTGGAGTAGGTGAGACATTTATTTATGTATATCGCAATATCACCTTTCATATTGGGCCACCAATAGAATTCTCGAAGGTCTTTGTACATTTTTGTAGCACCAGGATGAATCGAATATTTCGACTTATGCGCTTCATCAAGGATTAAGCTACGGAGATTTTTGTACTTCGGGACCCATATTCTATTCATAAAGTAGCTAATGTCGTCTACTTTAAGCTCCAACTCGCACTCTAAGCCTCGAAGTCCTTCATTCCTCATGTGATGCTCCTTTAAGGCTTCTTGTTGAGCGATCCGAATCTTCTCCGATAGATTCGTTTGTGTTGTTAATCCTAAAGCACATACACGCAATGGTTTGGCCCTTTCCTTCCTGCTTAATGCATCTGCCACTACATTGGCTTTCCCGGGGTGATACATAATATCACAATCATAGTCGTTGAGAAATTCCATCCAGCGTCGCTGTCTCATGTTAAGCTCTTTTTGGTTGAATATATGTTTAAGACTTTTGTGATCGGTGAAAATCACACACTTGGTTCCATACAAATAATGTCTCCAAATCTTTAAAGCAAATACTACAGCTCCAAGTTCTAAGTCATGAGTCGTGTAGTTTTTCTCATGCACTTTAAGTTGTCGTGACGCATAGGCTATAACTTTGTCGTGTTGCATGAGCACACAACCAAGACCTAGTTTAGATGCATCACAATAAACTACAAAACCATATGTTCCTTCTGGTAGGGACAAAATGGGTGCACTACACAGTTTTTGCTTTAGCAACTGAAAAGCGTCTTCTTGCTTTTGCGTCCATTCATATTTCTTATCCATTTGAGTGAGTAATGTCAACGGTTGAGCTATCCTGGAGAAATTCTCGATAAATCTCCTATAGTATCCAGCCAGTCCTAAAAATTGGCGTACCTCTGTTGGAGATTTTGGCGTCTCCCAATTCTTCACTGCTTCAATTTTAGATGGGTCCACATGTATGCCTTTTTCATTTATGACATGACCGAGAAAGTGGACTTCTCGCATCCAAAAGTCACATTTTGAAAATTTTGCATAAAGCTTCTCTTGTCTTAATATATCTAAGACTAATCTCAGATGCGTTTCATAATCTTCCTTGGTTTGTGGGTAAATAAGAATATCGTCTATAAAGACTATCACAAACTTATCTAAATAAGGTTTGAAAACCCTATTCATAAGATCCATGAATATCGCTGGTGCATTTGTCAATCCAAATGGCATAACTAAGAATTCATAATGACCATAACGTGTCCTAAATGCGGTCTTAGGAACGTCTTCAACTGCGATTCTCAATTGATGATATCCAGATCTTAAATCAATCTTAGAGTAATACGTGGATCCTTGCAATTGGTCAAACAAATCATCAATCCTTTGTAATGGGTACCGATTCTTGATGGTAAGCTTGTTCAACTCTCTGTAATCTATGCACATTCTGAACGAACCATCTTTCTTCTTTACGAGCAATACTGGGGCTCCCCAAGGTGAATAACTTGGTCGAATGAATCCTTTATCCAAAAGCTCCTGGAGTTGATTCGACAACTCTTGCATTTCCAAGGGTGCTAAACGATAAGGAGATTTGGCTATAGGTGCAGAACCAGGAATAAGGTCAATCTTAAATTCTATCTGCCTAGCTGGAGGTAGTCCAGGTAGATCTTCTGGAAATACATCTGGGTATTCCCGAACTACAGGGATTTCCTCTAACTTACGCGTTTTAGCCTTTGTGTCCATCACGTTAACTAAGAATGCAGGGTAGTTCTTTCGTAACATCTTCTGCATTTTCATAACGCTTATGACCTTAACTTTGGCTCCTCCTTTATCACCTTGAATTGTTAATATCTTGTTGTCTAGAAGTGGTATACGTATCGACTTATCAGAACATACTATCTCGGCGCCGTTCTTTGATAACCAATCCATTCCGACCATGATATCGAAACTTCCTAGGTTTACAGGCAACAAATGGATGTCAAAGCTACTATCTCCTAGAATCATGCTACACTTACGAAGAACCTCATTGGTTTCTATTAGATCTCCATTGACCAATTCTATCGAGTACTTCTTATTTAACTTACTAGACTTAACTCCTAACAAGGGTCTAAACTTCTTAGAAACAAAACTAAGATCAGCGCCAGTGTCGAAGAGTACATAAGCATAATGATTTTTAACTAGGAACGTACCAGTAACAACAGTAGGGTCTTCCCTGGCAGCTCCTGTACTCATCTCAAACGCTTTGCCCTTGTTATTCTGGCCTCTGGGTTTAGTGCAGTCCCTACTAAGATGTCCAACTTCCCCGCACTTAAAGCATTTTCTGTTCCTCTTATCTTCTTCAGTTGGAATCTTAGCATAGCAATCATGGAGCAGATGTCCATAGCGGTGACATCTGGTGCATTTCTTGCATACTCCTCCATGATTCCTTCCACACGTCTTGCATGTCAGTTTCAGATTTGTATCCTCAACTTTCCTATCCATTGTAGCCACAAACACTTGACCCGACTCCTTATTTCTCTTATTCTTCTCAATCCTATTTTGTTTCCTAAATTTTCTCTTTTTGCTACATCGGGACTCTAGGGCGGACGTCTTGGAAGACTCACCCTTCTTCCCTAGAATTCCTTCTCGCACTGCATTATCGGTCAGCAACTTGGCTAGAGATATTGCGTCCTGGATTATGCTAGGGTTGGCTGACGTAACCATGCTCCTGATTTGAGGAACTAATCCCCAAATGTACCTCTCAATACGCGCGTATTCTGGAGTGACCATACGTGCCACCAATCTAGCTAAATCCATGAATCGAGTAGTATACTCTCTAATCCCAGCGTCTATCATCTTATGATTCCAGAATTCAGTCTCAACTTTCTGAATTTCCTACCGTGGGCAATACTCTCGCATTAGCATCTCCTTCAGTTCTTCCCAAGAGAGTTTGTTTGGCACATCCTCTCCTAATGTCTTCACCTGAGCGTTCCACCACGTGAGAGCTTCATCGTGAAATGAGCAGGTAGCATACATCACCTTCTGGTTGGCACTACAACCACTGATCGCCATAACAGACTCCATCTTCTCAATCCAACGTACGATATCAAGTGGTCCCTCCAAACCAGTTGTGACAATCCGACTTTTCAGGTCACTTTCTGACATTAACTGGACGTAAACCATATTAAATGTTGTATGAACATTTATGTGCTTATCTGCGTTGACTTTAGGAATTAGGGTTTTGTGTAATCATCACTATATGAGCATACACCGAAAGTTTAAACGATTGAAATTCTATGATTTTATGTGGATTAAATACTTTTGTATATAATATGATTTTATGAGATTTATGATTTTATGTAATTAAAAGGTTTTAATAACAAGTTATTTATATAGATATATGTGACTTAAATATATAAGTTATGAGTTTTAAATCTCTATGCTATGGTTTTAAAGGATTTTAATTACAAGCCATTAGTCATAAATTATGTGCTTTAATTATATAAGGTATGATTTTATGTGACTTTGAGTAATCGTGGAGTTATATTCCATAATTTATTTAGTAAAACGAGATTCCTATTGTCTATAAACGTTATACGATTGATGTATTTTGGTGTTCCTCATGTAATCATTTTTAAAAACATTTTCTGTTAACTTCGTTAGAGCCGTTAGGTGTTTATAAAACTTCGAGGGCTTATATTGTAATTTATCAAACATATTTTAATTAACAAAAACCTTGAGGGACTAAGTATGACATTTACCCTTACTTGATTTAATGTCATTTACGACACTAATCAAAGTCGCGGACTGTTTCGCGATGACCATCACTCCAGCCAATTAATTTCGGCAATCAAGTTCGACCGTTTCAATATACCATTCCAACTGGTCTGTATATGATCGTCAAATCATTGAGAGACAGTCACAAAGCTTCCACAATCTCTCCCACTCTCTCTCGACTGTCGCAAACCAAGAACACACCAAGCCCCACCGTAAACTTCAAAATTTCGGCCGATCGCTGCACCATCTACTCCCATTTTGCATCCACTGAGTTCGCCCTTCGTCACTGATCAAACAGGATTCGTCAATTTTCAATTCGGAGCAAAGCGCAGCATGACTGTCTGAACTTCGGGACGCGCTTTCGGTGACTAAAACCCATAATCTCGCATCCACACTTTGAGGTAAACGATTGCCTTTAATTTTCGCACATTTTTATGCGTTTTGTTTGAGTTACGTGATTTTCCGGCGACCGGAACTAGGGTTCCGATCACCAGAGTTCTTCATGAAGAAGATGAGGACTGACGGGTATAACCTATATATTTAATGTTCTATACATTAACCAGACGCCAATCTGGCTTAGCGGTTCGGTCCTTGGTTTGGTTCGCTGGAGGCGCGGGTTCGAGTCCCGTCCTCACCATTTTTTTTATTCCTTATTTTCATGAACTGATTTTCTGGGCTCTGTCTGTACACAAAATGGATTCCGCTTGAGAATCTAACAGATTGGGGCGCTGGCTTGGTGGTTAAAACTCACTGTTGGTTCGGAAGGTCACGGGTTCGAACCCGGTGACCTCCATAATTTTATTTTTTGGTTGTTATGTGTTGTTTTGAGCATGTGCTTACTAGATCTAGTACCAAAATTGTTCCTTCTCATATCCTAGCCCCGTGAAAACATATTTGGAACCATTAAACCCTCGTAAAACATATTTTAAGTTGTAAAATGTGTTTTAAATTAAAATATATGTAGGTCCAGAAAATCTACCAAGTCACGATATTGATATCACAAACGAGTGCGAAATCCTCGTTTATGATTGATTCAAGATAGAGAAGAGAAGAAACACGAAGAATACGATGATTAAACGTTAAAAACTTGATATTGCACACAAGATGAACTTGTCGGGTACAAAATCGTAATCGTAAACTAGCTCCTCTCAGGTTCACGATCGTAATCAGCTCCCTCTCTCTACAGAATCGTAAACCAGCCTCCTTCCAATGGAGAACCACATGGGGTTTATATAGGATCCCTAATGGACCTTAAACCCTAATAGTAAACCCAATGGTAAACCCCAAGCCCAATAGTAAACCCAACCAAACTAGTCTACTAATCTAAATAAACCCTCTAAGCCCAGCCCAACTAATTTAATATTACAAGCCTCATAATCTAGCCTCAACAATCTTCCCCTAGGCTTGTGATATTAAATGTCTTCAATGTTTGAAGTTCTTCTTCTTGACTGGATGTCATAGATGTTGATGAAGATTCGTTCCGTAGAAATCTTCAATGGGTTTCATGACGGGCATTTGGGACTTCCTCTTGATCAGCATCAGCTCGAACTTCTTGAAATGAACAAGTTAATGAAATGGAGGATTCTCATTGAATTGCTTCTATTGAAAGAACTGGTTCTTGCTGAATCTTAGGTAACTGTCTTGAATCTCCAAAAATTAGAGGTAAAATTTTGAAAACCTCTAACTATGAAGAACTTGATTGTTGATCTTGGATCTTCATGATCTCTAACTGCTCCCTGCATCATTTTCTTCATCAGATGACTTTAAAATCTTCAGCTTCCCCTAAACACTTGAACATCTTCTTTGAAGCTCTTTTGAAGCTTTTGGAAACTTGTAAAGACACCAACAACTTCCCCTAGAACAGTTGCTTTTCCAGATGGAAGTCTTGTCCGGCTGGTTCTTTAACTTTGAGCAGCAGCAGCATCAGCAGCATCTTTCTCTCATCAACCTGTCTGACACACATTTGAAAAAATATACACCACCAGACATTTGATGACTGGTCTTTGGGTTAGAAGGTAATTAACATTGTAAAAACCCAGTTATCACCTGTTGATGATAATAAAGTTCCCCTAAACCCAAGACCTCTAAAGACTTCCCCTTAGCTGAATACTTCCCTTCAGCCAAGGACTTCCCCTGAGATAATACATATTATTCTCGAGTTCCCTACGGATACTATGTATTATGGAAGTCTTTTCGGATAATACTTATTATCCTCCCTCCTTCCCCTAAAAATTTGTCAAGATCTGACAGAGGAAGTCTTTTCCATTAGATAATAAGTATCATCCTCGAGTTCCCTTCGGATAATACATATAATCCCATACTCCTTCCCCTAAAAATTTGGCAAGATCTGTCGGGGGCATATTGTCATGCATTAAAACCCATGAAAAACACATTTTGACTTCTCAAATCAACCTGGCCAAGACGAAAACACACCAAAAAGAACTTAACGACTCACACACGAATGATAAAAATAAACAAATACTTACCAAACCAGACATGAGAAAGTTTACAAGGGATCAAACCGTATGAATCTGACTGAGGAACCCTTTTCAGCTTCAGTTACTCAACTAGTCCAGGTGATTGCCGGTATGTTTGTCCGCTTTAAACTCAAACCGTTTAATCCCAACCGAATGCATCATGCTTAATATAGTATAATATTACCATCATGTTTAATTGTCCCCACACCCAAGCGTACACAGCAAAACCTACCCAACCTCAGAGTTTATTGAGGATTCACAAACCCCCAACTTGAGGAACCATGCACCACGGCTATGACTACCAATTATTTTCATTAACCATCAGTTGGTGATCAGGTCGGCCGCTAAGCACGCAAGGAAGACCAACTGAGTGATTATTTTTCATTTTCTTTTCTTTTTCATTTTTTTTATTTCTTTTTCATTTCTTTTTCTTTTCTTTTTATTATGTGGTGTAGTCATGACAGCAGAGACATGGCGTGTGAGAGAGTGAATACTAGGTAATTACCACTCTCAACCCATTTTTGCCGGGACTTAGTCTTTTAAACCATGCAACCTGGGATGGGAAACTAAACATATATATCTTTTAAGTTCATTGCACTTACATTGGTGGTCATACGATTAGGTCGAGCCTACCGAGCATATCACCGTGGAGCTTGCCTTTCACTTCCGCCTTACGCGTATCAGACATCTCCAACCCGGACATTCATTTTACTTCCCCTAAACTTCTCAAAAACAAGACACAAACAATTAAAAAATTGAAAAGTACACTATTTTTGAGGGGTCAACTTTTTCTTCGTCTTTACATTTCTTCCCCTTGCTTTTTGATTTTTAATGTCACAATCTTGTGAACATCATTTTTCAAAAAAAATTTTAAATAAGAATTAAAACACACAAACACACTTAAAAGAACAAAACACAAAATTTTGAAAATATCTGGCCAAGCTAACTTTAAAAGTATTGATTTGAAAATTTTAGAAAATTGGGTTTCATGACATGCACACTTAATTGCATTAGAAGTCAAACACTTCAACAATCAATCACCAAGTGAAAATTTTAGGAAATTTGGTTTGACTCAAAACACCCTTTGCCGCTTCATCAAACAAACAACCAAGTTAAGAACAGTATTTTTCATGCTGAATTTGACCTTTTACCTCTCAAGGAAACATACCTTCCATTTATAGATTACTTGACATGACATGAAGATACGTCTCCTAAACTGTTCCTGGAACAATCACTTATCAACAAACAAATTAGTAATAAAAACGTTAGTGATAATCCTCCTTGATCGTTCCTGCACAGAGTGAGAGATTAGTTAGCTAATAGTACCCAAGCCATTGTTTTTCTGGGTACTCCTGAGGAATCAATGAATGAAATTTCTTTTAAAAACATTCCTTTTGAAAAATCAGGAAGTTGGGACGATTCGTTTGTAGCTGCATTAGCCTTTGGTTTCCAAGTTCCAGGTGATTTAACATTTTTTTTAGTCACCTTTTGAGTTGTGACTTTAGGCATTTCAACCTTCTGCATTTTAGAATCATTTTTTAAAACAGTTCTAGTTACCTTAGGTTTTTCAAGCTTTGGTTGTTTTGAAACTGGTTTCTTCACCTGTTTTTGAAAATTTTTGTAACTTGGAAAGCTGTTGTTTTGATTTATAGATTTTCTTTCAGCTTTGGCAGTGCCCCAATGTTGATCAGAGGGTTTAACCTTAGGAGTAACAGTCTTCATTGCCTTAGGTTTCTACACCATCATCGGCTTAGACTTCACAGACTCCTGAGATGAAACCCTTTGAGTTTTCGGATAATAGGGTTCATAAGGGCGATAAAGACAGTTTCTAGCAATATGACCAGCGATGCCCACAATTAAAACAAGTTTTCTTCTTTAGATAGAAGTCAGACGTGTACCCATTTGTCTTCGGTGGCTGATATGGAGCTGGTTTGCCTTGTGTATGCTTCTTTGGTTTGACTGCAGCTTCAGATTTGACTTTCTGCTGGTTTGTCGAAGCCTGTGTCGACCCTGTCTTTACTGTCTTTGTGCTTCCTTGATTCTTTGACGTTGAAGCACCATTCTTACAATTACAACGGCAACTGCATGATCCAACTGAATAAATGGGAGACACAGCTACTCCCTTGAGTTTTTCATTCTTCACTCCAGCTGTTGGTTTCATACTCGGATGCTTGATGGTGATCTTTGGCCTCTCAACTTTAGGTTCACTTATCACTCCATCGGTTATTCCCTTGAACTTGGAGGAGAAGGATGGTAATTCATATCCTAGATCTGGTTCTTGGTCAAACATTGATCCAGATGTCATAAAGATCTTTCCCTCAGGCTGTGTCGTCAAGATCACCTTTTCCCGTTTCACTTCATCAACAATCTTGAAGTATGGAGTCTCAATTTTAGGATACTGTTTCAGCTTTATCTCCGACACAGGAGCTTTGGCCTCATTCTTGGTCACATCATTAACTCCACTTTTACTTGTACCAGCATCATCATGCTTGGAGCTATGACATTTGTTATACTCATGGCACTCAGCATCATCTCTTGATACATCCTCTATTCTCCCTTCACCATATGTCATGTTTGCCTCGTTGTCTATTTCCCCTTGAGTCAATGGCGTAGTTCCAATCAAGACACTATCAATAGGAGGAGCAGCTTCTTTATAATCAGATTTGGTTCGTTCAACTTGATCCTCACTAAGAAGTATTCCTATAATGTCTCTGGGAACTGGTGGAGGAATAATGTTGTTTGCAGCCAAGGACTTATCAGTTTTCTCTGAGCCAAATCCAGATGTGTCTTTCCCAACTTGACCAGTCACAACAGCATGTGACAATTCCTTTCCAGCATCTAGCATTCGCTGATTTCTACCCTGGTTGCAATCATACTTGACCTGCAGCTCATCAAATTTTTGTTGCAGTTCAGTTAATTTCTGTGTAAGCTCAGATATCTCAATCCTACCCCGATCATATAAGATAGTCTTCTCCATTGCTAGCTTCTGATATTTCTCAATGTCTCATTTCTGAGCTTTTACCTTCTCCTCATTCTTTTTCCATCTTCCCTTAAAAGAACTCCTCTCGCATTTTATCTCAAATAATTCTATCTGATAATTTTTACAGATTTGCCTAAGTCCAGGAATTATACGAGCACAAGTGGGATTGGGGCATATCTAGTTTTATCAACTTCATCTGCGAAATCATCTTTGTCCTCAACTATATTCTTTTCCTCAACCACTGGACTCATTTTCTTTCTTTAGATATGCAGCTTCTGAAAATTTAGAAAAATCGGCAAAAACGACAAAATCACTATTCAAAGAATAGTGTCAAAAACTTAAAACTGAAAAACGGAGGCCTTCGGAGTGGAATTTGGGGGTCCAAACGAGCTCCCCTGGATGTTAGTCGGGGGTAATTCTGGGGCTCGTTCTCACGAACGTCGTGTTAAAATTTGAGCTTCTAACTCCAAACGAGTCAAAAGTTACGTCTGTTTCCGTGAAAGCGTGAAATATTGACTTTTTGCCGCAAAACCTGTTTCCGATCGAACTCCCTGTTTGCGATCGTAATCACCTATTTACGATCGTAATCACCTTGATTCCGATAAAACCCAGTCGTAAGCTCGATTCCGATACAACCCAGTCGTAAACACGTTTCCGGCAGGTTAAAATCGTAAACGTTGATTCCGGTTGAAAAAAATCGTAAGCTCTAAAAAAATCGCGTCTTGAAGTCGTAAACTCGTTTTTCTCAATTGTAAACGCAAACTGATGAAGAACACTTGATCGTAAACACCTCCAGAAGTCGTAAACAACGATTCCGATGAGGATCACCAAGAACACCGACTCGTAAACACTTGAACAACCCAGAAACTGATCGTAAACCTTCAAAACAGCAGCAGCTCTGGTCGTAAACTCGTAGAACAGCCTTCAAATCTTCACAAAAAAAAACTCGAACCTCTTTCCAGAAAAACCTCGAATCCAATACCGTGAGAGCCTCGAATCAGTGATTCTTGGCTCTGATACCAATTGTAGGTCCAGAAAATCTACCAAGTCACGATATTGATATCACAAATGAGTGCGGAATCCTCGTTTATGATTGATTCAAGATAGAGAAGAGAAGAAACACGAAGAATACGATGATTAAACGTTAAAAACTTGATATTGCACACAAGATGAACTTGTCGGGTACAAAATCGTAATCGTAAACTAGCTCCTCTCAGGTTCACGATCGTAATCAGCTCCCTCTCTCTACAGAATCGTAAACCAGCCCCCTTCCAATGGAGAACCACATGGGGTTTATATAGGATCCCTACTGGACCTTAAACCCTAATAGTAAACCCAATGGTAAACCCCAAGCCCAATAGTAAACCCAACCAAACTAGTCTACTAATCTAAATAAACCCTCTAAGCCCAGCCCAACTAATTTAATATTACAAGCCTCATAATCTAGCCTCAACAATATATATTTCCAACATCTATATATATATATATATATATATATAGGGGAAGGATCAAATAAAAACAAGATGTTATTGCGAAAACAAGAAAACAAATATTAAAACCTCTATAACTTCTTCATACGATAATATTTTTTAAAAAAATTTGCACCAAAAGTCTTAAAATTATGTCACCTTTAATTCTGGGAAAAAAAATTAAAAATATAAAATTTCGTGATTTTTTTTATTATTGCACATGTGCAATAATACGTATTAATTATATTACATATGTGCAATATTAACAAAAAAACGTTAATTTTTTTTAATTTTTTCCAGAATTAAAGATAACAGAATTATAAGATCTATGGTACAATTTTTTATCAAAAATATTAACGTATGAAAAAGTTATAGAGGTTTTAATATTATTGCACATGTGCAATAATAAATTTTTATTGCACATGTGCAATAATAAAAAAATAATAAAAACGTTGAATTTTTTTTAATTTTCTCCAAAATTAAAGATAACAGAATTATAAGATTTATGGTGCAATTTTTTATAAAAAATTTTAACATATGAAAAAAGTTATATATGTTTTAATATTATTGCATATGTGCAATAATAATAATAATAATAATAATTGCACCTGTGCAATAATAATTTTTAAAAAAATTTGATTATTTTTTAAATTTTTTCCCATAACTAAAGATAACATAATTTTAAGGATTTTGGTGCAAAATTTTTATAAAAATATTAACGTATGAAAAAGTTATAGAGGTTTTAATATTTGTTTTCGTGTTTTCGCAATAAAAGTTGTTTTCACATGATCCTTACCCTATATATATATATATATATATATATATATATATATATATATATATATATAAATATTGATATAAAAATTCTAGTTTTACAAAAAGGTAAAATATATATATAAATCTTGAGTAGATTAATATATAAACATATATCATTGGAGTGTTATTGAAATAATCAAATATTTTATGAAAACCTTTAATATATATATATATATATATATATATATATATATATATATATACATTGTCATCGCAAATTCGTTATTAACGTCACTTGCACATTTAGTTAAATATATGTTATATATATATATATTTTTGAAATCCTTGAACTTAGAAAATATATATTAATGATATATATTGTATTATCTCTCATTATTTCGATAATCGCTCGGATTTGGCACAAGTGCCATCCTCGACTTGTTCCGTACTTCACGATCATTCGTTTTTGTCGTTTACGTTAGACTTAATAACCTATAGAACACACACTCATACGTTTATGCTCGTTAGGTGATTGATTGCTTCACAAGACTCGTTCTTGCTACTTGAACTAACTGTTTATCTGGAATTTTGCTGTGCAACCTAAGGTGAGTTTCACGGCCCCTTTTTACTTATTTTTAATCCTGTTGGGGAAGATTAACATGCAAACACTTGAACTGTTAGATATATATCACCTGAATGATAATGGCACACTTATGATAAAGCCCTCACTTTATAGTTACTGTCAATGTGACATCAGCGGGAACTTATTTAGTAGATCTACTGGGTTTGACAGCCCCACCTAGGTCAGTCACTTGGCACGATTGGATATCAAACGGGTGTTATAAACTTCTTAGTCTTAACGAGGCACAATTAAACTTGTCGAGCTTCACTAACTGGATAGCTAGTTTAACTAGTCGAACGTGCACTGATTTCTTGAAAATAGCCTAGCTAGGTATTGATATATTATCTGGATTTTACTGAACTATTAAACTGATGAACTGATTAAACCTGTGAACTCACCAACCTTTGTGTTGACACTTTAGCATGTTATTTCTGAGGTCGCTAAACTGGATTGACTGTCACGAGCTAGGATGCACCACCTTTGGATTTATGATTACCTTGCATGCATATTAGACAATAATACTTTTCAAACTAATTATCTTTTGGTTTGCGCATATTTTGGCGCTTAAGCATTTACTACAACTTTTATCGTTTATGCTTCCGCATTTCAAAATGCATTTACTTTGGTTTGACATTTACATTGCATATAGACTATTCGTATGGCTAATGTGTTCGATCCTGGTTTGTCACGCTCCCTGCAGCGCGTTGTCGCGCGTGGGATTTTTGGGGGTGTGACAGATTGGTATCAGAGCTATTGGTTATAGTGAACTCGGTTTGCATTAGTAGACCGACTATAGCCTTAGACACACCTTAGTCATACACTCGAACACACACACTAGTATGTGACTATTTGACTATGTGTTACTTTTACTTATATATGTATATATATATGGTATATATGCAGACATGGCTGGATGGATATTCGCTTTCCAATCATCCTCATCATCATCATCCCCATCCGTCACCAGTAGGCGGGTTACTTCAGGTCCTACTACTCCGACTCATGGTGTTCGGAGGATAACTTCCGAGGGCCACGTATATGGAGAACCAAATGTCGTTCGTGGAAGAGACAACGGCAACTGGAACTGGTATGAATCACTTGTGGCTAGTTGGGTTCATCGGGAACAAGTGCCACCTACTCCAACAGAGCCGTCGTCAACTTGGTTCTTTCTACCCGAACTGCCATATGCCATTGAAAGAGTCGTCGCGGCAATGGTCTCTATGTTTGCCCGCGCACTCAGGGACATTAGGAATCTATTTGATATGGTCACAGAACTGCAGGATAATGGGGCCAACACCAGTCTCAGAGTTGCTATCCATAAGGAAGAGTTGGAAGGGACTAATGTACGCCAGGCCGAGCATCAAGTAACACTGAGTGACACATATTATCAGGTGAATCATCTCACAGAGCTGGTTGAGGCACTCACGGCTCGAATTGCTGAGCTTGAGTTGGCCAGGAAGGCTGCGCCTCCGGCTCCGGCTCCGGCAGAACCTGTTGAAGAACCCATTGTGGAGGATCCCGAGGAAGAACCTGAGGAGGATCCCGAGGAAGAACCTGAAGAGGATCCCGAGGAGGAACCGAAGGAGGAGATGCCTGATGCATCCAGTGATCATGATAGCACTTGAGTTATATGTTTTCACTTTTGTTTTGTTTGGTTGTTTGTTTTATCGGGAGGATGTTCCCAAGACTATGCATTTTGAATTTTGAATTTCTGTGGGATAATTTGTGAATGAGTTGCATTTTAATTGAAATGGGATTTACTATTTAATATGTGATTGTCTCTTGTGAAGTAATTTATTACTTATGTGATGGTTGTTGTGATTCATGTTATATCTTATTCTCATTTTGGGTAATTGTGAATTGAAGATAATGGCAGACGGAAATGTACCAAACATGACACCAGCTGAATTGGCTGCACTAACAACCAACATGTGGCTGATGCTTTAGCGGCACAAGTCCAAGGTGCAGGAAATGCAGGGCAACCCCAAGGTAACACAAAATTCGTGTTTTGTTGTTTGATGTGATCACACATATTGGTAATCTGTGATTGAATGGTTGTATGAATGTATGTACAGGTAATGCTACATTCAAAACTTTCATGGACTGTAAGCCTAATCAGTTCAAAGGGACTGAAGGAGCTGTTAGCCTACTCCACTAGATTGAAAAAGTGGAATCTGCTTTTGAAATGTGTAACTGTCCTGAGGCTAGCAAAGTGAAATTTGCCACGGGTACTTTGTAAGGACCGGCTCTCACCTGGTGGAAGACTGAGGTGCAGATGCTGGGGATTGAAGAAGCTAATGTCGTGCCTTGGGCCGAGTTCAACGAGCTGCTACAAGAAGAGTATTGTCCACGGGACGAGATCCAGAAATTGGAAACTGAGTTGTATAATCTCAAGATGGAGGGGTCTGAAATTGAAGCTTACACTACTCGTTCAAATTCACTTGCGAATTTGTGTCCTAGAATCGCCACACCTGCTTACCGAAGAATCGAGCTGTATATCAAGGGTTTAGTGCCCCAAATCCAGGGAATGGTGACTGCTTCAAATCCTGTGACTATTCGTGATGCTGTACGGATTGCCAATAGGCTCACAAATCAAGCAGTTGATCAAGGAGTCTTGCCTCCTAAAAAAGGAACTTCTGGAGCCTCTGACAACAAAAGAAAGTGGGATAATTCTGGAAATCAGTATGGAAACAAGTCTTCCAACCATCAGAACCATCAAAACCAGAACCGCAGATTCAACAATTCTAGAAATTTCTCATCCCATTCTCAGAAGCAGAGTAATCAGAATCAAGGACAACAAGGTTATGTGGGCAAGTACCCACAGTGCAACAAGTGCAACTACCACCACTATGGTCCATGCGACAGGTATTTGTGTACCAAATGCGGTAATAAGGGGCATCAATCCAAGGATTGCCTAGCCAAAAATAATGGGAAACAAGTTCAGGATGCTGAAGCCCCTAAAGGTTGTTTTAATTGTGGAAAAGAAGGCCACATAAAAAGAAATTGTCCTCAGCTGAACGGTGGAAACAACAACCACAACTACAACAACAATAACAATAACACTGGGAATCGCAATGGCAATAATAACAACAACAATGGTAACAATGGAGGAAATGGTGCCAGGGGTAGAGCTTTTTTCATAGGCTCGGGGGATGCTAGAGCAGATCCAAATGTCGTTACTGGTAAGTTTTCTCTTAACGGATACTATGCTCTAGTCTTGTTTGACACTGGTGCTGATAGAAGCTTCATATCTACTAAATTTAGCAATATGATAAATGCCAACATGACTCTTTTAGATGCTAAATACGTAGTTGAGCTTGCTAATGGTAAACTTGTTGAGTCTACCCATATAGTTAAAGACTGTAAGTTGGAATTGGCTGGCCATAAGTTAGAAATAGATCTTTTGCCTATCACCTTGGGAAGTTTTGATGTTATTGTGGGAATGGATTGGTTATCCAAGAATCGTGCTGAAATCGTTTGTCATGAGAAAATCATTCAAATACCGTTGCCTAGTGGAGAGTTAGTCTCAATTCAAGGAGAAAAGTGTGGTACTGTTATGGGCGTGATATCTTTTCTCAAAGCACAAAAGTGTTTGCGTAAAGGACATTTTGATGTTCTCGCGAACATTTCAGAGAAAACAAATGAGGAGAAGAGAATTGAAGATATCCCGATCGTGAAGGACTTTCCTGAAGTCTTTCCGGAAGATCTACCAGGTCTACCGCCTCATCGAGAAGTCGAATTTCAGATTGATCTTGCTCTTGGAGCAGCGCCTATTGCTCGCGCACCTTATCGTTTGGCACCAAATGAGTTACAAGAGCTATATACTCAACTTCAAGAACTACTTGAAAAGGGATTTATTAGGCCCAGCTCATCGCCCTGGAGAGCTCCAGTGTTGTTTGTTAAAAAGAAAGATGGAACCTTTCGAACGTGCATCGATTACAGAGAGCTCAACAAAGTGACTGTCAAGAATCGTTATCCCTTGCCCCGAATCGATGATTTCTTTGATCAACTACAAGGATCTAGCTATTATTCAAAAATCGATTTAAGATCAGGTTATCACCAACAGCAACTGAGAGTCCGCGAGGAGGATGTCTCGAAAACAGCGTTTAGAACTCGTTATGGTCATTATGAGTTCATGGTTATGCCATTTGGGTTAACCAACGCACCAGCGATTTTCATGGACTTGATGAATCGCGTTTGCAAGCCATATCTCGATAAATTCGTCATCGTCTTCATTGATGATATTCTGATATATTCTAAGTCTAAGGAGGAGCACGAACAACATCTTCGTTTGATCTTAGAGTTACTCAAGAAGGAGCAATTGTATGCAAAATTTTCAAAGTGTGATTTCTGGATGCGTGAGGTGCAATTTCTTGGTCATATCGTTAATGATCAGGGGATTCACGTTGATCCAATCAAAGTTGAGGCAATTAAGAATTGGCCTGCGCCTAAGACACCCACGGAAATTCGCTAATTTCTTGGTTTGGCAGGTTATTATAGACGATTTATTGAGGGATTTTCAAAGATAGCTCAACCTCTTACGGCGCTAACGCATAAAGGAACGGCGTATAACTGGAATGAAAAGCATGACGCCGCTTTTCAGCTACTAAATCAGAAACTTTATAGCGCGCCGATATTATCCCTACCAGAGGGTAGTGATGATTTCGTGGTGTATTGTGATGCATCGAAGCAAGGATTAGGTTGTGTGCTGATGCAAAGGGAGAAAGTCATAGCTTATGCCTCTCGTCAATTAAAGATTCACGAGCAGAATTATACAACTCATGATTTGGAGTTGGGAGCAGTCATTTTCGCGTTGAAAATTTGGAGACATTATCTCTATGGTACAAAGTGTACTATATACACCGATCACAAAAGTCTCGAGCATATCTTTGCTCAAAAGGAGTTGAACATGAGACAATGTCGTTGGCTCTAACTTCTTAATGACTACGATTGCGCAATTAGATACCACCCAGGTAAAGCTAATGTGGTAGCCGATGCCTTAAGCCGGAAGGATAACCCCAAGCCTAGAAGAGTTCATGCGTTGCAACTTACTATTCATACAGGATTACCTGATCAGATCCGGAATGCACAACTCGAAGCACTCAAAGATGAGAACATTGAATTAGAATCCTTGCGGGGTATGGATAAATTACTAGAAGTTAGATCCGATGGTATTCGGTATTGTGCGAACCGAATATGGATTCCCGTGTATGGAAATTTGAGGGAATTGATTATGGATGAAGCCCACTAGTCTCGTTACTCTATTCATCCAGGCTCGGATAAAATGTACCAAGATTTGAAACTGATTTACTGGTGGCCTAAAATGAAAGCAGACATTGCCACTTACGTAAGCAAGTGCTTGACTTGTTCCAAGGTCAAAGCAGAATACCAAAAACCGGCGGGGTTACTTCAACAGCCGAAAATTCCCGAGTGGAAATGGGAGGGAATAGCTATGGACTTTATCACAAATTTATCCCGTATGGTAAGTAGATGTGATACAATTTGGGTAATTATTGATCGCTTAACCAAGTCGGCACATTTTCTACCAATCAAGGAAACTGATACCTCCGAGACATTAGGCAAAATTTATCTTAAAGAGATCGTCTCGCGACATGGAGTACCAGTTTCTATTATATCAGATCGAGATGCTCGATTTACATCCAAATGTTGGGAATCTCTACATGAAGCATTGGGATCGCGTCTGGATATGAGTACTGCATATCATCCTCAGACCGATGGTCAAATTGAACGGACCATTCAAACTCTTGAAGACATGCTGCGTGCATGTGCGATTGATTTCGGTGAAAGTTGGGATAAACACTTACCCTTAGTGGAATTCTCCTATAACAACAGTTATCACACCAGTATTGGTGTAGCTCCGTTTGAAGCACTTTACGGGCGAAAGTGTAGATCACCTCTCTGTTAGGCGGAAGTTGGTGACAGTTAACTCACGGGTCCTGAGTTGGTACTCGAGACAACAAAGAAAATCGTGCAAATTCGTAATCGTATGGCAGCCGCACGAGATAGACAGAAAAGTTATGCCGATAAACGGAGAAGACCTTTGGAATTTGAGGAACGAGACAAAGTCTTCTTAAAGGTCTCACCCTGGAAGGGTGTAGTACGTTTTGGTAAACGTGGTAAGTTAAACCCGAGATACATTGGGCCATTCGAGATTGTTAAAAGAGTTGGTCTATCAGCATATGAACTAAACTTACCAGCAGAACTAAGTGGGGTACATAACGTTTTCCACGTGTCGAATTTAAAGAAATGTTTAGCAGATGAGACATTAATCACTCCACTCGAGGAGTTACATGTGGATGAACAACTTCGATTTATCGAAGAACCGGTAGAAATTATGGACCGGGAAGTTAAACAATTAAAACGTTGCAAGATCCCAATCGTTAAAGTTCATTGGAACTCGAGACATGGTCCTGAATTTACTTAGGAACGCGAAGATCAGATGATGAAGAAATATCCCAGATTATTAAAGGATCAGCCTTCGTCTAGTTCAGGTACTGGTTTAATTTTCGCGAACGAAAATTCTTCAACAAGGGGATGATGTGACGACTGAGAATTTTTCTTTTCTTTTCTTTGTGTCTAGCTCATTAACTTTTACCGCGTTACGCAATTTTCGAGGACAAAAATTCTTCAACAAGGGGATACTGTGACAATCCGACTTTTCAGGTCACTTTCTGACATTAACTGAACGTAAACCGTATTAAATGTTGTGTGAACATTTATGTGCTTATCTGCGTTGACTTTAGAAATTAGGGTTTTGTGTAATCATCACTATACGAGCATACACCGAAAGTTTAAACGATTGAAATTCTATGATTTTATGTGGATTAAATACTTATGTATATAATATGATTTTATGAGATTTATGATTTTATGTAATTAAAAGGTTTTAATAACAAGTTATTTATATAGTTATATGTGACTTAAATATATAAGTTATGAGTTTTAAATCTCTATGCTATAGTTTTAAAGGATTTTAATTACAAGCCATTAGTCATAAATTATGTGCTTTAATTATATAAGGTATGATTTTATGTGACTTTGAATAATCGTGGAGTTATATTCCATAATTTATTTAGTAAAACGAGATTCCTATTGTCTATAAACGTTATACGATTGATGTATTTTGGTGTTACTCATGTAATCGTTATTAAAAACATTTTTTGTTAACTTCGTTAGAGCCGTTAGGTGTTTATAAAACTTCGAGGGCTTATATTGTAATTTATCAAACATATTTTAATTAACAAAAACCTTGAGGGACTAAGTATGACATTTACCCTTACTTGATTTAATGTCATTTACGACACTAATCAAAGTCGCGGACTGTTTCGTGATGACCATCACTCCAGCCAATTAATTCCGGCAATCAAGTTCGACCGTTTAAATATACCATTCCAACCGGTCTGTATATGATCGTCAAATCATTGAGAGACACTCACAAAGCTTCCATAATCTCTCCCACTCTCTCTCGACTGTCGCCAACCAAGAACACACCAAGCCCCACCGTAAACTTCAAAATTTCGGCCGATCGTTGCACCATCTACTCCCATATTTTGCATCCACTGAGTTCGCCCTTCGTCACTGATCAAACAGGATTCGTTAATTTTCGATTCGGAGCAAAGCGCAGCGTGACTGTCCGAACTTCGGGACGCGGTTTCGGTGACTAAAACCCATAATCTCGCATCCACACTTTGAGGTAAACGATTGCCTTTGATTTTCGCACATTTTTATGCGTTTAGTTTGAGTTACGTGATTTTCCAGCGACCGGAACTAGGGTTCCGATCACCGGAGTTCTTCATGAAGAAGATGAGGACTGACGGGTATAACCTATATATTTAATGTTCTATACATTAACCAGACGCCAATCTGGCTTAGCGGTTCGGTCCTTGGTTTGGTTCGCTGGAGGCGCGGGTTCGAGTCTCGGCCTCACCATTTTTTTTATTCCTTATTTTCATGAACTGATTTTCTGGGCTCTGTCTGTACACAAAATGGATTCCGCTTGAGAATCTAACAGATTGGGCCGCTGGCTTGGTGGTTAAAACTCACTGTTGGTTCGGGAGGTCACGGGTTCGAACCCGGTGACCTCCATAATTTTATTTTTTGGTTGTTTTGTGTTGTTTTGAGCATGTGCTTACTAGATCTTGTACCAAAATTGTTCCTTCTCATATCCTAGCCCCGTGAAAACATATTTGAAACCATTAAACCCTCGTAAAACATATTTTAAGTTGTAAAATGTGTTTTAAATTAAAATATATATTTTCAACATCTATATATATATATATATAAATATTGATATAAAAATTCTAGTTTTACAAAAAGGTCAAATATAGATAAACCTTGAGTAGATTTATATATATAATACAAAAGAGAAGTGGTATGTTTCTATTCTTGCCTCATTTGGTCAACTCCTATGGCTTGGCTAATTGGCTTTTTAGAATGGTTCGGCTCCGCGGCAGCGCGCGGGTCGACCCACTTGTATAATACAAAAGAGAAGTGGTATGTTGTCTCTATACGACACTATTCATAAGATGTACATTTTCTTCAGCTTTGTTTACAAGTTCACCGATGCACATATATTTACTCACTTTATCTACGATGACTTTTGTTCCCCTCCCGTACATTTCAACTATTCCCATTTCCTGAATGGCCGCTCACACCTCTCTCTCACTTGAATCTGTGACCTAATCCTTCGTACTCCACCATTCGCTGATGCTGTTCACGCAATCTCTCCTTCACGCCATCTCCGCTACATTACTATCCTCTGGCATCATTGCCGAATTACACGAACAAATCATAAATTCTGGTATTCTTTCCACCAAGCTTCATCTTCTTCAATATAATTTTTCTTACATATTATCATAAATTCTGGTATTCTTTCCACCAAGCTTCATTTTCTGAATTCTTCTCCGTTTACATAGTAGGTGCAGTCGTTCGATGGTGGTTGCGGCTTCAGTTGTGGTGTAAGAGGTATGGCGGTGTAATTAACAGAATCTTGGGCGGCTGCGGTATGACGGGTATGACGACGACAGAGAAGGATTAGCGAATAGAACGATGACCTACAAGACAGACCACCAAAACGCTAGGGTTCGTAATTAGGTCCTTTGCTCTTCTTTTTCTTACATATTATCATTCAGTTTATAAATTTTATTGCTTCTTACTAAATCCTTTAACCAGATTTGAGATTTTAGTGTTCGATTGGGTTCATTGAACTCAGGGATCTTTCAATTTCTTGGAGGCATCTCAGTTTGATTTGTCATGACATTAGTTTTATTTATGAGGTTATTGCTTTGAATTACAATTGCTGTTTTAGTTAGTATTCCTTTCCAATGATTGTGGGAATTTAGAATCAACTGACGAAAAAATGTTCGTATTACAACATCACGGCTTAGTATATGATGATAACCTACCACAATACATCATGCGTTGAAAAAAATTAGCTATTTTTTATACACCTTTAAAGAGGAATACTCATTTTGTTTGGTAAGAGCCTACACGTCGCATGAATTAAGCCAAAAATCAACCGTGTAAGTAATTCTTGGATGCCTATGCTTTGAGATTCTTATTGAATTTATGGCATATCAAAGTTAGAACCTAGAAATTTGTTTTTTTTAGCATAACAACAGAGGCATTTGCTCAAGCCTATACTGGAATATTAAGCAACAAACAGAAGTTAGTTTTATTTTTTAGCATATATTTCTATCAAGATAACTTTCATATTATGGATTTTTATTCATGACAAATAAGGCCATTTTAGTCAAACTGCATTTGTCATTCTGCAGGGTTTATAATGAAGCAGGTTCCATGATATAAAGTTTCCAAAAACAGATGACAGATTCTTCAAGATTAAAAAAGCATTTTGGTATAATACATATATTTTTGATATTTGACTTTGATTCTCATTGTCACTATACAAACATTGCAGATGAGGTGTCACTAAACCCAAAACTAGCAAAGGAGGAGTAGTAGCAACTGAACTCCATCTTGATTACGGAACCCAAAAAGAGCAAAGGAGAACGAGTAGTAGCAACCGAACTCCATATGTAAATGAAGCTCTGGTAGAAGTACTTTTGTAAATGATACTTTACTAAATTTTAGCATGTCAACTTTTTGGAACACATACTAAATCTTAGCATGAAGCTCTGGTAGGCATTTCTTTTAGATAAAATCTTAGCATGTAAACTTTTTCGAACACATGTGCTAGGCTATGAACTGGCACATGTAAAAATTTTGGTTGACAAATGGTATTGCAAGTAAAATTGACAATCCTTCCTTATTGCTTCGTACCCGTTATGTTTAGAAAGGTTAGCGATCTGCTCAACTTTGGATTTGTGGACTGAAAAGGGGTGCTATAAACTTTTCATTGTTCTTATGCCATTTACCAAGTTTGTGAACCCATCTTTTCTACCATAGGGGAATAATGAATTTATTCGAGCTTAGTATATATATGAATAGTGTTATGCTATTAACTTTTCGTTTTCATCACAACAAAACAATTATTGCAGGTGATGGTCTGTCAATTTCTGTTATAACTAGTTTTGGCATGTTCCTCGGTTTCAGAATGGGTTATATTAGAATGCTTGGATTTGAAGACTTGAGTGTGAACTATAACAAAATCACATCAAAGACAACAAAACAATTATTGCAAGTGGGTTATTGGATGTATAAATTTATGCAAGATGGAAGATGATATTGTCTTTTGATTCGATCCTTTGTTTTGTGGTTGGTTTTGGTCTATTGTAATTGTGTTGTTTAGCTATTAGATATGTAAATAGGATATTAAAGAAAAAAGACTTTTAAATAGAGTTTAAAGTTAATGACCGTTTGTATTTGTTTACTTTGCTTATATGGTGGCCCGTGTACAATACATATCATTTTACAGTAAGATGATGGTGGCCCGCCGCAACGCGCGGATGGGTCACCAACTCGTTAATATATAAACATATATCATTGGAGTGTTATTGAAATAATCAAATATTTTATGAAAACCTTTAATATATATATATATATATATATATATATATATATATAGGGGAATGATCAAATAAAAACAAGATGTTATTGCGAAAACACGAAAACAAATATTAAAACCTCTATAACTTCCTCATACGTTAATAATTTTTTAAAAAATTTGCACCGAAAGTCTTAAAATTATGTCACCTTTAATTCTGGGAAAAAAAATTAAACATATAAAATTTCGTGATTTTTTTTATTATTGCACATGTGCAATAATACGTATTAATTATATTACACATGTGCAATATTAACAAAAAACATTAATTTTTTTTAAATCTTTTTCAAGAATTAAAGATAACAGAATTATAATATCTATGGTACAATTTTTTATCAAAAATATTAACGTATGAAAAAGTTATATACGTTTTAATATTATTGCACATGTGCAATAATAACTTTTTATTACACATGTGCAATAATAAAAAAATTTAAAAAACGTCGAATTTTTTTTAATTTTCTCTAGAATTAAAGATAGCAGAATTATAAGATTTATAGTGCAAGTTTTTATAAAAAATTTTAACATATGAAAAAGTTATAAAAGGTTTTAATATTATTGCATATGTGCAATAATAATAAAAAAATATTGCACAGGTGCAATAATAATTTTTAAAAAAAAATTGTTTTTTTTTATTTTTTACAGAACTAAAGATAACATAATTTTAAGGATTTTGGTGCAATTTTTTTAAAAAAAATATTAACGTATGAAAAAGTTTTAGAGGTTTTAATATTTGTTTTCGTGTTTTCGCAATAAAAGTTGTTTTCACATGATCCTTACCCTATATATATATATATATATATATATATATATATATATATATATATATATATATATACATTGTCATCGCAAATTCGTTATTAACGTCACTTGCACATTTAGTTAAATATATATTATATATATATATATATATTTTTGAAATCCTTGTACTTATAAAATATATATTAATGATATATATTGCATTTTCTCGCATTATTTCGATAAGCGCTCGGATTTGGCACAAGTGTCATCCTCGACTTGTTTCGGACTTCACGATCATTCGTTTTTGTCGTTTACGTTAGACTTAATAACCTATAGAACACACACTTATACGTTTATGCTCGTTAGGTGATTGATTGCTTCACAAGACTCGTTCTTGCTACTTGAACTAACAGTTTATATGGAATTTTGCTGTGCAACCTAATGTGAGTTTCACGGCTCCTTTTTACTTATTTTAATCCTATTGGGGGAGATTAACATGCAAACACTTGAACTGTTAGATATATATCACCTGAATGATAGTGACACACTTATGATAAAGCCCTCACTTTATAGTTACTATCAATGTGACATCAGCGGGAACTTATTTAGTAGATCTACTAGGTTTGACAGCCCCACCCGGGTCAGTCGCTCTGGCACGATTGGATATCGAACGGGTGTTATAAACTTCTTAGTCTTAATGAGGCACAATTGAACTTGTTGAGCTTTAGTAACTGGATAGCTAGTTTAACTAGTCGAGCGTGCACTGATTTCTTGAAAATAGCCTAGCTAGCTATTGATATATTATCTGGATTTTACTGAACTATTAAACTGATGAACTGATTAAACCTGTGAACTCACCAACCTTTGTGTTGATACTTTAGCATGTTATTTCTCAGGTCGCTAAACTGGATTGACTGTCACGAGCTAGGATGCACCACCTTTGGATTTATGATTACCTTGCATGCATATTAGACAATAATACTTTTCAAACTAATTATCTTTTGGTTTGCGCATGTTTTGGCGCTTAAGCATTTACTACAACTTTTATCGTTTACGCTTCCGCATTTCAAAACGCATTTATTTTGGTTTGACATTCACATTGAATATAGACTGTTCGTATGGCTAATGTGTTCGATCCTGGTTTATCACGCTCCCTGCAGCGCGTTGTCGCGCGTGGGATTTTTGGGGGTGTGACACCAGTAAACGAATGTGGATGACATCCTTGGAATGTCTTATAGGAACAACCAATTATTTGACCACCTGAGCTTCGATCTTGTGGTCCATGTTCTCGCCCGACGTTCATGTTGCGGTCTGCTATTGCCGCTTCCACTCATTGGGAAATGAGCTATTTTAATTCCTCTTGAGTTGTTGGAAATCCGGCATTTGAACCATAAGAACTTAGATCAGCTTCAGTTGCCATTGTTATCTATTGTTTCGAAGATAACAATCCAAATTAATTGGTTGCATATGGCGGAAAATAAGGAAGTGCATATATATATATATATATATATATATATATATATATATATATATATATATATATAGTGAAAAGTTCATTGTAGACCCCTAAAAAAATGTAGACCCCGTAGACCCCTTTCATCACCATTAGATCATCTATTTTAAGGACTCAGATTGATTTTCTTTAATTAATGACATTTTAAATGGAAAACACACGGAAGGGCTTTAAGGTAATTTAGCATTTTACGTTTAGACTAGATTTCCCGTCAATCCAAAACTCACCGTCAATTAGGTCATCACTTCGCATCCAAAACTACGATCTCCAATTTGGATTCCTCTGTTCGTCAATCCAAACTACTATCTCAATCACTTCCTAAATCCAAACGACGATCAATCATCACGTCGCAACCAAATCGACTATCTCCATCTTCTGAAATTTTATCTATCAATCTTGATTACCTTCTGGATTTCGACCGAAGGATAACAATCAACGTGCGGCCACATTCAGTCGGTCTGATTGTTCCATTCACCTTCACCGTCAGGTTGTGCTCGAACGACAAACTCCACCACGTGAATTTTTTAGTTTCCGATTTCGATTTGAGGTATGGTTAAAGTTTAGTTCTGAATCTTGTTTTATGTTCTTTATTCTGAAGTTTCTAAAACCCGCAATGGTTTGATGATTATGGTCGATCAAATGATGTAGACAAAGGATGTAACATTGAATTCTGATGGAATGTTGAGTGTTAGAATCATTTAATTGCATATAGTTTTTTGGACATTGATTTGTGATGTGAACTAATGCTGGACAATTTTAAAACTCACTAATTAAAATCCATCATCAATGATAACTTTGATGATTTAGAATCTGATTATAATAGGTATTTAAATTACAACTTAAACTCACTTATTTGTCCAAAACTCACAGATTAAAAATCACTAGGGACTGTTTAAGATCAAATGAGTTTTAAACATCAATTATGATGTTGTAAGATGTTGTAATACTCAATGCATATTAATACCCCTTTTAAATTCCCTCTCCTTCCCAACCGTTAAAGATTCACTTCGAACCTTTGCGACAAGTGAAATTGATGCGTAAATTTATTGACCCCTTACTCAGTATCAGTATGCATTTTATTTAGTGGTGAGTTTTATTCTAGTTAATTTTTGTTTTAAATAGAATAGAATTCAAGTTTATAGTGAGTTTAATTTGAACCAAGTGGCTTCAGATTAAAACTAAAAGTTAATTAGTTGAGTTTAATTTTAACCAAGTGACTTCATGTTTTCAGAGAATAAAAGTTTAATCAATGAAAACTTGAGATTCAAATTAACTGAAAACTCATATCAATTTACACTTTAAACTCATCAGTTCTCACAGTTTTCAAATGAACTTTAAACTGCAGTAATTCTTATAAACTCACAACAACAAAAAAAATTATTATATTTAATGAGTTTTATTTTAAATTTGAACCTTAACAGTGAGTTTTGTCTCAAAGTTTTTAAAGTCACTCATTGAGTTTTATAACCCTTAGATCGGTTTAATCTCATGGCTTGATTGATTGCTGAATTTTGATAAGAATTAGAAGGAAATAGTCGGAGGGGCACTTAGGTCTTTTTGCATTTTACGTTCAGAAAGAAGTTCCCGTCATCTCTTGATTTGTAGTGAGTTTTGATAATCGATTTTGTTTTGATAATTACCTGTGGTATTTGATTTGTGTGTGTTTCTACTGTTTCTCAACATATCCAGCTTGTAGCTTTTCACCAACAAGTTTTAATTGGGTCTTTTAATAGATTTATAGTTAAAACAAGAAGTATATTTTCCGGTTTTGGGTCTGTGTGTAAGATATGAAGCTCTATGTGCTAATAATCGAGCCCAGTCAGTATGCATCTGCATATCTCTCTAATTTTAATGGTTATTAAAACTCAAACTCAAATTTACTAAACTAGAAAGGCCATTGCTTAATGGTTATATAAAAACAGCCCCAAGAAATATAAGGTTAAACTACTAATATTAGTTCTAATACAGCCACAAACTAGAAATTAAACTCATAAGTTAGTATTAAACTCATTGTTACTTATGTCCGCTTCTGATGAACAACATATATATGTATTTCGTGACTTAATCTTCAATTTCTATTATCTTAAACTATAGTGAGTTTACTTATGTATGAACAACAGATACACGGATGGCAATGTTGACAATCTTTGAAAGATAACAGTTTTTAATAACATTACCTTAGTATAACCATATGACCCATAATCTAAATTCACCAACTTGTCAAATTGCCACCTCTAAGTTTTGCTAATCTGTTGAATGTCCTATGTTGGTTATGAAAAAGCTGACTGCATTAAGCTTGTTAATTTGAAACTTATAAGACCTCATGCTGATATTATTTTATGCAGAATCGACAACTGAAAGCGTGAACACATCCTTGAATTCTTGAGGTAGAAGCTGAAGCTAACATCAGCAATCCGATTCGTCAGTTGGGTATGTTCTTGACATCTGATTAGGCCAGTATGAATCTCCTTTCATTTTGCAATTTGTAGAACAATTATTTTCACCTAAGGGTATGAATAACATTCTAAAGGAACATACATTGTGCATGTTAGTGACAACTTCCCTCTTATTATAATACTCAGGCTGATATGTATTCCATGTGGTATTTGATATGTAGTGAGGTATGTGATAATCCATGAGTTTGATAATCAAATTAAAACTCACTAAAAATTAAACTTAAGTGAGTTTTAATAAAAAAAAAATATTAAAAGTGACTGTCCCTTTATCCACTTGTCCAACTTTTATTGTGTTTTATGACTTGAATAGATAATACTAGAGCCGATTGCTCGGTTAAGGAATATTTTGGTTCAGGGTTAGTAGTTAGCATGCTGGATATAGAGCTTGATTTGGATTGCTGAGTTTTATTATATATGGAAGTTAATATGATAAACTTGTGAAAGTTAGGGTATTAAAGCTCATATAACAGTTTAAAAATGATACTAACTTATCTTAGTTTCTAACTTATCTTACTAGTTTAATAATTGAATTTGTGAGTTTAACATGAACTTTTGTTTGTGTTGTAGCATCATAGTCTAGTGTGCTTTGTTTTTTGTGTTAAACGTTTCATCTTCCTGGCCCCTTACAAGGTACGTTATGTTTGCTAAAATATTTTACTATTGAAGAAACTTAATCATGTTAGGTTTTAGCATGATTAGAATAAGTCTTACCATCTCTTTGATAGGTATTGTTAAACATTTCCCCTCTTGCTGTTTTGATATCTTGTGTTAGTGAGGTTGCATCCTTCTTCATTTGAGAATTTGATCCCTTCAATACGACATTGATGGCTTATCACCCAACCTAGGCGTTTCGATTGGACCTTTAATGTCACAACATGCTATGTCTGGTCAACTGTGGATCATCATCTCAGCTAACTAAAACTTGTTTAGCAAACAAAATAGTCTTGAAAGTCTATGGCAACTTCCCATGTTTAAACTCTGGTCATTTGGTCCAAATCCGAGGTATCCATTTCATGTTCTTTTATGACCCAACCAATCACACACACATGCAATTACTATATAGTGTATATAATCCTTAATAATTGTAATCACTATTGTTAAAATATTGAATTTTCTTTATACTGCTGCATTGATAAATCGACGATTTGAATTGAAGGAGATCAACAAGTCCGTCCGTCTGTCCAATAATGGCGATGCCGCTGCTTCTATTGAAGAAATCATTAGTTCCCATGCGAAGAGGAGGAGGAGGAGAATATATGGCTTGTTAACACACACTAAGGATTTAAAACTCACTATATGATCTTATAGTCTAGAAGCTATAAACTATAGAGTATGCACAACTCCAGGCCATGCTATATTCTCGTGTTTTCCATTTCAATTGTATAGCCTCTAATGTGTGGCATGGTGGGGTCACCTGTCCTATATGTCAAAGATTTTATATTTGATGTCAGGCATGTCAGATTTTATATTCATTCATAGTGAGAAGTTACATATACGCATAGTTTACAATGAATTTTATAATATGTAGTGAATTCTATAAAAATAGTGAGTTTTAAATACAACACTGAGTTTTATAATTTGTTGAAAGTTTTAGAAAAGGGAGTTCTATAATCCGTAGTGAGTTTTAAAATTTATAGTGAGTTTTCAAAAATGGTGAGTTATAATAATGAGTTTTAAAACGGTGAGTTTTAAACACAATAGTGATTTTAAACTCAACAGTGAGCTTTATAGATAGTGAGCTTTAAGATACGGTGAGTTATAAAAACAACGAGTTTTAAAACAGTGAGTTTTAAACACAATATTGGGTTTTATAATTTACAATGAGTTTCAAAAAACGAGTTTTATAATCTGTAGTGTTCTAAAAAATAGCGAGTTTTAACAACAGTGAGTTTTATAATATTCTAGTGAGTTTTAAAAGGAGTTTTATTATCTGTAATGAGTTTTAATACTCAATGTCTTTAAACAATAGTGAGCTTTATAAAACATCGACTTTAAAAGTTCATAGTGAGTTTTAAGAAACGGCGAGTTATAAAAATAGAGAATTTTAAAACAGTGAGTTTTAAACTCAACAGTGAGTTTTATAATTTACAATAAGTTTTAGAAAACGAGTCTTATAATCCGTAGTGAGTTCTACAAATAGTGAGTTCTATAATTTTCTGTGAATAAAAAAAAAGGAGTTTTATAATTTGTAGTGAGTTTTAAAACTCAATGTTTTTAAACTCAATCATATATGATATATATATATGGGGTTATCAAGTTAGGCTACAAATTTGAAATTTTCTTATTCTATTATACGAACAATGTACCTCCTATGCATATGATCCTCACAATAATATATGTACCTCCTTTATAGATAGTATACTATAATGTGTCAAGTCTTTGTTAGAGTAATGAAATGTTAGTTGCTTTTAGATGTGTATTGCTTATGATTTTCGGAAGGGGATGGAGTATGATATCATAAAATCTAAAGAGGAAGCTTTTACATAATGTTAAATTTTTGTGTGTGCACAACTTTTTTTTTGAACGGCAATACTCATAATAGAAACGCTAGCAAGCTAGCAGCAAGGCAAAAATACAAGTTCTGGAAAAACAAAAAACATGAACCAAGGGATGACAACAAGCCAACACTCTAAAACAATATACACTAGCCAAAAGTTAATCAAAATTAAACACAACCCAAAATATGAGACATGCACCATGATTCAAACCAAAAGCCGTTTAAGGAAATCCTCAAATACAGCAGTAGAGCATCTTCCATGCCAAAACATTAACCCCAAAAAATCAATCTTCACCAACCATAGTAATCTCAAACCAGCAGCACCCAGCACCCCAGCCCATATCAATGAAGGAGAATGCGGCCCTTAAACCCAAAAAATACAGGTTTATACTCCAGTACAAAGATAGACATCAACCCAGCGCTTCATTGATATCCATAGCCCAGACACACCACTTGCAGTCCCACCATTTTAAAGAACTACTGACCTCTGACATTTTTTTTTGAACAGCAACATGACATTAAACAAGAAAAGCTCCAGCAGGCCGTCAACATCAACACAACAACACCACTTCACTTAAATGCGCAGGACCACACCACACCACCGTTAAAACTGTAGCAGTTACCTCCACCTACAGAGACACCAAACCCAGCCACCCAACAACCATGAACCCATTTTACAACAAAGTCATTTGACTGCATAAGTAATAGCCATTATGTTCTACCTACCAACATGATTATTACAAACATACATAAGTAAATCTCCAACATTTTCAATCTCTTCATTCTCAGAACCATAAACTCAAGCTCTTATCCTAAAATGCTTCATCACTTGGCAGTTGGCACAAATAGGCTCGTTACTTCTCCTTTCTCCAAATTAATACAAATTAGGTCTATTCAATAAAAATAAAATATAACTGGGTCAAAATGAAAAACAACGAGTTCAAAACTAATCAAACAATGATTATTAAACTTGAACATTTAATAATTTAATGCAATTAGAATCTACATTATCAAATAGATACAAAAAACAAAGTTATCATTCTAAGCTGAGTAGCTAACAAAAAACAATGGTTGGGTATTGTTGTTGCTGCTGCTGCTGTTTTTAAAAAACTCGTTGTTTTCTAAAATACACTATTTTTTATTATAACTCGCTAGTTTTTAAAACTAGTTGTTTTTAAAACTCGCAATGTTCTAAAACTCACTGTTTTAAATACAGTGAGTTTTAAACACCGCAATGAGTTTTAAACTCACTAGTTATGAACAACCATATATCTTGTTAAAATTCACGGTAATTAAACTCACTACTGAGTTTTAAATTAAAACTCACAATGTTCTAAAACTCACTGTTTTTTATAACTCGCTATTTTTTTAAAACTAGTTGTTTTTAAAACTCACAATGTTTACTGAGTTTTAGATTAGAACTCACAAACTCACAATGTTCTAAAACTCATTGTTTTTTATAACTCGCTATTTTTTAAAACTAGACTCACAATGTTCTAAAACTCACTGTTTTAAAAACAACGAGTTTTAAACACCGTAATGAGTTTTAAACTCACTAATTATGAACAACCATATATCTTTTTAAAACTCACGGTAATTAAACTCACTACTAAGTTTTAGATTAAAACTCACTACTGAGTTTAATTACCGTGAGTTTTACACTCAACTTTGAGTTTTAAAACTCAAAATTGTCATAGAAACTCAACAATCAGTTTCATAGAACATCGATATTTAACAATGAGTTTAATTCCAGTGAGCTTTAATATGGGTTTTAAACTCACCAAGGATTTAAAACTCACATTTTGTTTAAAACTCACTTAGGATTTAAAACTCACTAAGGATTCTATTGAATATGTATTGAGTTATACAACTCACTAATAACTTAGTCAAAAATTAAAACTCACTGAAATAGATCCAGTTAAATCCAAGTTCTATTAAGTTTAATAAAACTTAGTTCTAATGGGTTAAAATTAAGCGAGTTTTATTCTAATGAGTTTAATAAAATTTAGTTCTAATGAGTTAAAATTCAGTTAGTTTTATTCTAATGAGTTTAATAAAATTTAGTGAGTTTTAATTTAAGTTTGATAAAACTCATAGTTTGTTTTGTTTAAAACTCACTAAGAATTCATTTAAAACTCACTAAGGATTTTAAAGATGGTTTATTGAAACTTAAGTTTAATTTGAACAATCTGAGTTTAATTTAAACGATGATGACTTTATCTTAAAGCTCAAGTTTTTAAGTGATTTTAAAGATAGTTTAGATTATGTTAATATGAGTTTAAAACTCACTTATGAGTTTAAAGCTCATATTAAAACTCAAGTTAGTGAAGCCAGCTAAGTATCCAATTGAAATCCTCTCTGCATATCATGAATAAAAAGGTACGATTTAGTGGTGGGTGGAGCGATGACAGTAAAACTCAACAAAGGCATGCTAATAAAAATCCCTTGGTATCCTCAATCATACTTTTAACATCTTGTAATAATTAGTTCCTTGAGAGCACATTCGAAATCATAAACAAATGAACCAAGAGTTTGTGGGATACCTTAGCACACCCATCCACCGTATATGGTCGATATCAACTCCGTAAGTTAGATCATCACGTCCGTGGAAGTATCCACCTAGTAGACACAAAAGCAATAATATCTCAAGGAGTCAAACCAAAACAGTATAGATCTAGATATAAAGTAAATTCCGAGGACTCAATATATTAGAAAAACCTAAGGACCAATAATCAAGTTGAACACTATCATATCCAAAGTAACAGTCTAGTAAGTTTTTTTACTTATCTAAACCTGTAAGAGTTATTAATCATTCCTTTCAATAGAATACCTTGCAGAATTAATCCCAAGAGAAAGAGTTTTAACTGAGTTTTCAGTTAGTTATAAAACTTATCTAGTTATAAATAAAACTCATTGAATTACAAAATCAATAGAGCTCACTAAGTACCAAGTTCTAGTGAGTTTAAAAAAAACACTGATTATAATGCTCATAAGTATAAAGCTCACTGATTATAAAACTCAGTGAGTTTTAACTGAGTTTTCATTGAGTTATAAAACTCAGTTAGTTATAAATAAAACTCACTGAGGATTTAAAACTCAGTTTGAAAATACCATTTCAATAACTACACTTCTTGAGAAAGCTTTATCTCAGATGAAGATTAAATAATTGACAACCAGAACCAAACTTCCTCATGTTTATAAGGCAAAAGCATGGCAACTAAACAACACAGTTGAAGCCTCTTAAAATTTATTGTTACCTCATATGTAGCTCAAGCTATCCCTATATGTAATACTTATTCTTCCATATCTTAACATTTATTGGTCTCGTTACTGTTTCTCTTAAGCAACCCATATTCATGTATCTTCCCCCTGTAAAGATATCACAAAAACTTGATTCCTCCAACTTCTTCTTTGGTAGCATTTTCTTTCAGTGTGCATTGATCATGTAGAAGCATCCTCGTTAGATTTCATGATATCATACTCCATCCCCCCTTGAAAATCATGAGCAGCACACATTTTAAAGAAACTAACATTTTATTACTCTAACAAATACTTGTCATACTATTGCATTTTTATAAGGATTCACGCATATCATCAAAGTTACGTTTCAAAGAAGCATTATATCCATGAATCAAGAACAATGGTTCTGTTCCTTCTCAGAGGCATTAAAACAAACATCTTGTGAGCAAGAGCACCTGACGGTTGGAATTGATGTGAATTCTGACTGATCTAAAAGTTAAAAGTTTGCCCATCATCAGTTTCAGTATATTAAACAACTAAGATGGAAAATCAGCATCAATTAAGATCAGAATCAGTGAGCAATTAGCTGTAATTATCTAACAGTTATGATATCAGAAAAGGAGATTAAGAGATTTACGTTGAAGAAGAAGGTCCGAGGAGAGGATTTTCTTTGAACGGCTGAAAGGATAACCTCCCCAAGAAGGTAGCGATGCAAGTAAACGAATTTTAGGGCAATTATTGACATACATAGCGATTCACGGCGGTTCCTAACGCCAGAAATGGCGTCGGTGATGACTCGACTTCAGCAGGATGGATGATATTTCCACTGTCGTATCTGCGTCTAGAGTTCACTCTGACATGGATCTCGGCCGACGAGCTTCCTTCATTTCGCCGGAAAAGCAATCTGGAAGGTTTCGTACAATGATTTGAAGAATCAATCAATCTTTGATGAAGTTTGTTTAAAAGAAAGAGTATAAACTGCAATTTTTGCTGTGATCGGTTCTAAGGTGGTTCACCGGTGGATGTTGGGTTTTAATTGTGCGATGGTGCTTCTCTGATCATCTGGTTCAAGGTAATAGGAGACGGCGATTTAATTTTTTTTATTGACGATCGTACCCCTCGTCAATAGACAAGCGTGTTCAAGATCGGACGGTTATAAAAGGGGTCTACAAGGTCTACGATTTTTAAAGGGTCTACAATGAACCTTACCCTATATATATATATATATATATATATATATATATATAATAACTAAGGGGAGATTTTTAATTACTACTAATCATGCGTTCATTTAAATCAAAATTCAATGTCTTAAGTGGGTTCACATCCCTCATTCAAATATTCAAATTAAACATACAATTCAAATTGTCTCAAAATGAACCAATTCATCACAAACAAATAACCACAAATTACTGGAGACCCATTGCCTCCTTCATCCTCTTGTCACTCTCCTCGAGCTCACTGATTCGATAATGCATCTTGTCCAAGGATCCCTTATCCAAGAGGCAAATCTGCTCAATAAGTTGTAGCTGCCCGATCATTCGATTCACTTTCCTCTTCAAACCAATGATTTCCTCATTGATCTTTGCGATTCGAGGATCGGTTTCGCTGCTAGTATCATTTCCGCTTCTTCGAACCGCTGTCGGAGGTTGTGGTTCTCCACTCATTGGAGCCTTTCCCTTCTCTTCCCGAGTTAACCTCCTTTTGTGACGGCGAGTATAAACTTGAAGAGGTATCCCCTTCTCGCGCCACGAAGGTAACTCAAGTAAAGATGGCGGCACCACCCACCTCTCAGCATTCTCCGTCATCATTCCATCTGGTTCTCCCGCCTCTTCGCTTGGCTCGCTGTCAGATTCGCTAAGCCATCCGTTACTGGAATAAGGCCATATCGAATCCACCTCCGTTCCAAACGAATCGAAGGTTAGTGATGCCGGTTGTTTCGGTCCAACGGCAGCATTTTGAGAAACGTCCTCAGAATCACTGTCCATAACGAAAATAGTCCTTCGAGAGGGTGACATCTGAAATTATATAAGCAACTAAATAGTTAGCAATAATTCAACAAATTATTAAAATAAACAAATAACTTTACCGTAGGATGCCTGGCGATTTGGATTGGTGTACTTTCGTTGCACGTGCTACCCTTTGTCATATTTCTCATTCCTTAGGTTATAGTTTAAAATTTATAAAAATATTTTTGGGTTCCCTATAACCTCAGGCTCTGAGACCACTTTCTGTAACACCCCAATTTTTGTTTATTATAGCGGAAGGCTTACGTGGCAGTAATTTATTATTTAACCCATCGCTTTAGTAGTGTTAATAAGTGAAACATATTTTATATTAAAACACTTTTCATTACAGAATTAGGATATACTAATTATCCCCTAAAGTGTTTACAAAAGATTTTGGGATGAATCTATCATCCCATATTTAGGTCTCTTCTACATTCCACCACTACTAAAACGTAATATAGACTCGATAGCACGTCATGTAGTCATCCTCGTACCACCAAATCCATATCTCCATGCATCCCATTAGTTACATGAAAAATAGTTTAAAACCACAAAGTCAACACTAGGTTGGTGAGTCCACTAACAAAAATGATTGGTTTCCACTTTAACATTTAATCCCACTTATTCAATTCATGAATCAAAAGAGTGAATCTAAATGGAGAATATTTATGGTTCGTAAACTAGCTAGGTTTACGATGCACAAACTAATCGTAAGCTCTAAATCAAAACTAGACCCATATTCGATCGTATTTCTCACCATGTTTCGCGATCAGAGCGACTGATCAAGAGTACGGGTGGTCAACCCCAGTAGATCTACCAATACATCTCACGCTACATTAATGATCTAGAAGGCATTGTTCTAAATTATCCAAATTCCAAATTCATCATTCAGTATAGGCCTAGCTCATATTTTCTATGAGCGTGAGCCGATACTCACGCTTAATTTCGTACCCACAATATATTGGAAATAGAGTGTCCTGACCCGACGAATTAACGAACCCGACCGATATTGACCCGTAAGAGTTACACCCAGGTCAACGGACTATTAAATCTAATTAATTGTTAATTAGATATAAACGAACTAGATGGTAAATTAAATAAATATTAATTATTTATTTAATTAAAACGACAAAACTTTTTCGGCTCAAAATCACTCGGTAAATAAAAGACGGACCGATCAGTTGTTACCGGATTAACAGACTAATCGGTTGGTGGATTGAAAGGGAATCGCGACCGGGCCCAGTCCGTCTGGCCCCGGTCCGTGATTTAATATTGAAAGAGAAAGGGAGGAGGTAGATTGGATAACAAGTCAAAAAAACCCTAATCTTCCATCTCTCTCTCTCTGCGCCGATCCCAAGCCGAAGCCGGCTCCCCGTCGCCGCCCACCGTCGATCGCCGCCACCACCACCACCACAGTCCCTCGCCAGTTCCGATGGATCCCCGTCTCGCCGCCATCTGCGCCCGACTTGAAAGCGAAGCCGTCGCAGCCCGAGCCGAAGCCGCAGCCCGAGCCGAAGCCGAAGCCGTAGCCCGAGCCGCCACCGCGACTCAAGCTGCCGCCGCCGCTGCTGCGTCCTCCGCGCCGCCGCGCGACCATCGACCGGTGGTCCTCGCGCTGCCGGCACAGCCGAGGCCACCGCGTCCGGTTCTGTCGTCGTGGCCCGCGCCCTTGTACCCGCCGGCCACCGCCACCGTGTCGCCTCCGGTCACCGGTGATAAGATCGTCGTGGGGACCGTTACGATCGCCATCCCGACGGAGAAAGTTTTGTCACCACCACCAGTGGTATCTCTACCACCACCGCCGCCACTACCGCCGCCGCCCATGGCCGCCGCCGCCGATGCTGCCGTCGACGACTTGTCTCGAAGGTTCGAGTTAGACGTCACAGTTCGTCCTAGCGCGAGCTCGTTGAATCCGGGTGTCTCGAACGGTTGTTCGGAACCCGCTAAGGTATATCTCAATTTTAGATATTTAATTTAATTATTTTTTTCTATTTTAAATAAATATTTTTCTGTGTTTGTCGTGTCCGGTGATTGATCCTGTTACAGTTGCATCTGCGTTTTAATTCGTTTCCGCTGCTAAATTAATTTAGAATTAATTTAATTATTAAATCGGTTTTAATAAAATTAAAATCGGTAACCCGGATCCCACTGTAAAACCCAACACAATATTCTCAATCAATCATACATTTCAAAATGCATATTCATAAGTAATAAGCCCAAAACATTTAACAAAATATATCAATTCAATTTAGGGCATTAGTTAGTGAAACTCACCTTTACTTTTTAGTGCGTATGTGCTTCTATTTGAAAAGGTTTCGGGTACCTTGGTCCTAGTTTTCATTAATATCAAATTATTTATGAGGTTATACTTAACCAATGGGGCAATTTCTGAATTTTTAGAATATTCGGGCAAAATGACGATTTTGCCCCTTTTTCGATTAATCTCGTCAAATAAGGCGAAAGAAATTAATCTTTGCCCATGAATTTTTTTTCTAAAGCCCATTTAGTGCAATTAAACTTACTTAATATTATTACAAACTTTACATACTCATTTTATAATTTTTCCTCATTTTCTTGCCAAATTACTTGTTTTTACGACTTTTCGGTGACGGTTTTTATCCAAATTTTCTCCAATACTTAAGTTTTCAATTCCACATCATTTTTATATTTTATACCTTATTTTTACTAATTTACACGTTTTAATGCATAATTTTATCGTTTTAAGAGTTCGGGTGCCATTTTCACCTAAGTTTTCAATTATTCTTACTTATTTTATTTGTCTACTGTCCAAATTAGGTCCTCAAATTATTTCATATTATTTCACCAATTTATTCTATTTTTAAGCATTTTTAGCTATTTTTAAGCACATAATATTTTAATTATTAAATAAATTCCAAAAATTCTAAAATATTTTTCTAGTCATTTTCTACTAATTACCAACCTTATGCTACTTATTTAACTTGAATTTTTGGATTTTTGACCTAGTTTTACTTTTTATCCCATTTTAATGCATTAAATATACTAAAAGTTCAATTTAATACATACCCACACATGTGGGTTCATCTATTTTATATAATACTTATACATTTAACTTAACAATTATCAAATATTACATATTTAGTGTGTACCGCTCGTGTTTCCTTATGACCGACCGTATTTAGGCGGAATTACTATGAGAAATAATCACGGGGTTTCATCTTAGTGACAATCGTTACCGACCGTGTAGGTGTCATTGACGACCATGAGGCGGGTTTACTACAATTGTAACACCAAATCTTGTTTTATTTAACCTTTTTATTCCAAGTTCAAGTATATATATATTTATTTATAATTTTCGGATTTTTATTTAAAATCCAAGGGTTTCATACCCTAATATCATGTATATACACATCATCAACATAATACTAAGATCAAATACTAGCAAATCATAATCATAAACACATATGAATCCACATAAAATCACATAAAATCATGATTTTTATCCATGCATGTGTTATCAAGTTAAATAGTTTTCATTTTCAATCAAGAACTTTGTGTTTTACCTAACAAATTCCATGTAATCTTTCTTAAAAATCTTGTTTTAAGCTTAGATAGTACATGCATGTGGGTTTCTTGATGATCAACCCTAACCCTAAGCATAACACACACTTACACACACTCACACACACTCACGAAATTTAGTATGTGTGTGTGTGGGTTTTTCACACAAATCTTTGAGTGTTCATGCTTGAATCATCCAAATCCACCATATCTTAGTTAATTCTTGGTGTTGATCATCGAAAACCACTTGATTTGGATGTTGGTTTTTTGAAATAAAGAGAAGACTAGATGAAGTTTTTATTACCTTAAGCTAGTGAGAGAGTAGAGAGCTCTTGGTGGTATTGAACTTGAAAGAGTATGGAAAGAAGTTTGATGTGTGTGTGTGTATGTTTTCTAGTGAGAAAGTGAAATGAGAATAAAATGAGAGAGGGGGAGGGTGGCTTTGGCCGTAAATAGAGGGAGAGGGAGGAGAGAGTTGTGTTTTTTAATTTGTCTTTTAATGTAGTGTATGTATATGGGTAAAACACACAATGATACCTACACTAAATAAATCTCATGCATAAATCCATCATCACTTTCATTTATTGTTGCTTGTAACACACATAATACATATATACATATATTCACGACATGCATATATGCACACACACATTCTTCCAATTTTTATAACATTCTACTTAACACACACTGTATGTCGTGTTTCACGGGTATTTTTTCGAATCCAATAAATTCAAACAATTATATGATAATTCATGAAATTAAATTACGCTCAAAACCGTATAATTATTTTTCAATTTCGTCACACTCGGTCGGTGACCAAAAGTAGTGACGTTTTTACATGGTTCGATTCCATTATTGCGTAATTTTCTCTAATTCATCACTAACCGAATGTAAAACCTTTTCTAAAGGCTCTAACTCATATTAACTCATAATTTGAACAAAACGAAATATTTCATCCGTTTTGTTAGTCGGTTCTTAGTGACGAGACTTTTTCTAATATTAAAATATCCAATTAAGTCACATAATCACAATTAATCCTAATAAGCCCTAATAAATCCTAAATTATTATTCTTAATCTAAAATTATAGTGACGGATGTCACAACGTAACCATGGCTAAGGTATGTTAATGTGTATGTTTTATGCTTAAAAATGTGTTTTAGAACATTCTAAGGGTAGATAACCAGTCCCAATACGTCTGGTGCAAAACTGTTAAAAACAGGGTAAATAGCCAAAATATTGGCTAAGTATAGAACATGCCAAATTTCGGCCAAACCCCTGGAAAGTTGGCTCCAAGCGTATCGCCTGGAGCAACTGGAGTAATAGGCGATACGCCTAGAGGATCAGTCGTATCGTTTGGAATCTCAGTTCCTCTAGGCGATACGCCTGGGATGTAAATCCTAATTTTTGTGGTTTTTCTTCATTGTTAATTGTTGACTATATTTGTTATGCACTAGAAACTCACTATTGAAAGTGAGTATGTGTAGGTAAAGCGAAAGCTTGAAGGATGCTCATGAAGGCTACAGGAACCGACTCACGAGAAGATTTGCTAAACTATTTCGTATTTTGGGGTTTATAAACGTATAAATGACGTTAACTATTATGAATGTCAAACTAGTTATAGTATTTTGTAAAAGTACTAGTTGGCGGGATGCGCGCGTTGCGCGCTTGCTTTGGTGAACCATAGGTAACAGTGTTTTGAAAAACTTTAAAGAGCTTAAAGAACTTGTACCCATCGCTTGGGTGAAGGTAACATCAACAAAAACCTTTCCATGCTTAAAATACTTGTACAAAACGCTTGTTTGAATGTAAATCACAATTACTATTCACTTCAAATTACTATTCATTTATTTCTCAATTGTTTATAGGGTAATAATCACAACAGTGGCATTTCATGATTGATAAATCACATGTTTTCTACAGAAAACTTTTGGGACCAACCTTTAATGTTATAAACTGTTATGTTTGACATCCAATTGTACGTGGGTGTTAAAATGTGGGAGATAAATGATGTAAAAATATGTATATTTTAGTGTACATCAGTTTGTTTATCTGTTCTGGTTTGGTTTTGCATTTTGGTTCATGATGGCAATCAGAGTTTAATTTAGATCGGTTTGTACGCACACTTTTATTAAGCTAGCTTTTTGATATTACCAAACAGAGTTTTTTTTTTTTTAAAAAACTAGTTTTTTTAAAAAGCCCCATCTAATAACGTAAAAAAAATTAGCTTATAAATTAACTTATAACCTACTTTATGACGCGCTAAACACGAGCTTAAATAAATAGCTTTCATTACCTCCGAAGCAAGAAGCAGAAAACCCAATTTTCTAGCTTCTTGCTAGTTTCTTAATATTAACCGCCGTTCAAAAAAAAAAAAACCCAATTTTGTGGGTTGTCAAAGATAAGATAGATAGACTTTATTATTATTAGTATGTGAATAATCATCATTATTATGATTTATGCTTATGCAGCATCATTACGTTGCGATTGTGAGTGATATATCCTCCAGTTTTGGCTTGTGGCTCAAAATCAATGGCCGCCAAGAAGCTTTACGACTCCTTCTCCAAAACCTTGCTGGAGGAGGTGCAGCGATGGGGTTCTATGAAACAGACTGGCGTCAGCCTGCGTTACATGTTGGAGTTCGGCTCCAGATTCCCCGACCGTAACCTCCTCCTCGCCGCTCAATTTCTTCACAAGGAGCTTCCAATCAGAATCGCCAGGCGCGCCATTGAACTCCAGTCACTTC
The DNA here is from genome assembly GCA_039602395.1 of Deinandra increscens subsp. villosa. Taxonomy (NCBI): domain Eukaryota; kingdom Viridiplantae; phylum Streptophyta; class Magnoliopsida; order Asterales; family Asteraceae; genus Deinandra; species Deinandra increscens. Next base: position 69,159,036 of record JBCNJP010000007.1, read on the forward strand.
CATATGGCTTATCTCAGAAGCCTGCTATCCTCAAAGTATGTGACAACCAATCCGCACTACACTATCATCTGCATCTTAGGGTTTGCTTGATCTGCATATTAGGGGTTGTTTGTGTAATTGGATGTTTGGACATGAATTTGGTGGTTGTTGTTTGTTTACCATTTCAATTTTAAATATGATTAGTTTTGATGACTGCATCGAACCTGTATATATCTAGTCTAGAACAAATTGAAAACATCTGCTTATACGTCTTTAGCAGCATTCTGAAGCTGAATCTTGGCTATGGAAGAAAAGTTAAGCAACTTGTTTCTTTTCAGTTATTTGTTCTTTGGACCGGGCTTTGTATTCAGTTATTCTTTTAGGAATTGAGATGCAGTGGGTATGAGTTTTAAATCCTGTAAAATTGTTGCTAGTCAGAAAGCTGATTTTCTGTGAATTTGGTTTGTGTTTATCCAATTCCAATATGGCCACTTTGTTTTGGCGAATTTAGCATCTTCATTTTGGTTCATGTCTGTAATGCGGTTGATTAGCTCCTACTTTTGGACCACTGATTTCATCTGTTTATGACTTGCAAGGTGAGAGATTGGTACCTGGACTCGTTTCGTGACCTTAGATCATTTCCTGATATCAAGGACAAAAATGACGAGCAGGAATTCACAAAAATGATTAATTTGATCAAAGTGAGACACAATAATGTGGTTCCTACCATGGCTCTAGGAGTTCAACAGTTGAAGAAAGATCTTGACCCGAAACTTGATTATAAAGACCTCGATGATATCCACCAGTTTCTAGATCGCTTTTATATGTCAAGAATTGGGATACGAATGCTTATTGGTTAGTGTCATCTTTCTTTTGCCACCATATCAATCGTGTTTATTACTTCTGTTTCTCTTCAAATATGTTAAGTTTTCTTTTTCTTTTTCTTAATTATGGGGAGTATGGATTTGCGTTATCTGCTTTTACTATTTGAACTGGTTATATCAGGGTATACTTTTTTTCTTTCTTATATAGCCCACTTTTTACCTAGTTTGAGAACCTTTATTCACATTTTCTAAGAATAATTTATTCTTTCAAGTAATCAAAACTATTTGAATACTCAAACATCTTAGTAACTGATTATTCAAACATCAAACAACATAAGCAATTCTAAACACTATTTTTTACAGCTTGTAAAATAAGTTCTATTAAATTTGATTATCAAATATTGGATATACAATAATTTAATAATCACATTCAAAATGCACATCCAAACTTTGCTATTACTGTTTCTTAGGGCAGCATGTGGCGATGCATGAACCCAATCCCCCGCCGGATAGAATAGGTTACATACATACAAAGATGTCTCCAGTAGAGGTGGCAAGAAATGCCAGTGAGGATGCACGTTCTGTTTGTTTACGTGAGTATGGCAGTGCACCTGATGTTATCGTCTATGGTGACCCTGATTTCACATTCCCGTATGTTTTCTCTCAATAACTCATAACAGTTTACTAGATTTGGCAAATTTGTCCCCTTTACATATGATTTGGATTGTGCTTATATCTCAAAAAGATCACAGAAAATATATTTATCTAAAAGGTTTGAAAGTCTATCCTTACTTCGTACTACCTTTTTAAACCCTTTTATTCGCAGATTAGATTATAAACCTAATCATAATTAATGCACTAATTATTTATATAAAATATCTTACAAAATTGACGATAAGTGTCCAGGGACCATTTAAACCCTATTGGAAGATGACCACTTACCCACCCCGCCCATCTCAGAACTGTAATTAATATATACATGTATCGGTTCATTTACTTGTGGCAGATACGTCCCAAATCACTTACATTTGATGGTGTTTGAGTTGGTTAAAAATTCATTGCGTGCCGTTGAGGAGCGGTTTATGGACTCGGACAAAATTGCACCTCCTATACGTATAATAGTTGCAGATGGGTTGGAAGATGTTACAATAAAGGCATGTTGGGTTTAATAGATCATCTTGTACATAATTAACTATTTTTACAACATAATCAATATAATGGTTGTGTTTGTAGGTATCTGATGAGGGGGGTGGAATACCAAGAAGTGGCCTGCCTAGAATTTTTACATATCTCTACAGTACTGCCAAAAATCCACTTGATGAGCGGGCGGATCTTGGAACTGCAGATATAGCAACGATGGCAGGTTATGGTTTTGGCCTTCCCATAAGCCGATTGTATGCTCGCTATTTTGGAGGAGATCTGCAAATTATCTCCATGGAAGGATATGGTATGTTCAACTTCATATAATCAACAAATTATACATCTATTATTAAAGGTTGCAAAATGAGTCGGTTGGGTAACAGGTCCAAACGGGTAAGTTTTCTTGTAGGGGTTCAAACAGGTTGGGTTGGTTTGACCTAACACAAAGTTGACTAACTTCTATTTCTTTTAAATGATTAATGTGTCAAATATGATTTTACAAAGTGTGTTTTGTCAAATGGATCAAATACATAGAGGTGGAAAATTCAACCCATTTTCTGAAAATTATTTCTCAGAAAATTCTCATTTCATGCCAATGTTGCTAGGACATGGGTGTGGATAAGTGGATGCTACGACTTTTTGATACATTAATATAGCACATTTGCTTACAATTGTACGTCTTATGCTGATGCTCATGATTTCAGCAGCTGTTCAAGTGATTTAGATTAGTCATACACTTATACTCTATCCACGTCTTTTGAAGTCATAACGATTGAAACATTCTTCTTCTTCTTCTTTTTATCCAACCCTTGTTATAATGTTATGAATCATGAAAGCACCATGTACTTGTCAAAAAATTTTATGGAAAATAAACCGTTTATCTTCAAATTTACCTCGAGTGATATTCAAAGTTAGTAACCCACCCACTATCCCAAGGACCATAAACTACTCACAATTATCTCACTGCTGATGTGAGGCAGGTTAACTCCCTCACTTATATAGGAAACATCATTATCCGTATATTGCTATTGGTGGGACTTTACTGGGTATGGTTTCTGCTATTGTTCTTTATGTGAGCTACTAACCATCAAATCCTTTATAATAACCCACCGTTAAGCACATGGTCTTACATGTCTAACTACATGTGGCAACAGTCCGAGACAGGTCAAAACAGGCAATTATTTGATGGGGGTCAAAACGTGTCGGGTTGACTGGAACTATCTTAAAATTTTAAAATTTTAACAAAGTAATTAGTGAGTCATATATGATAAACAAAATCATCTTAGTTGATGAATAATTTTAATCTGTTTTAAATATAAAATAATTATGCATTGAAATCTCACTTTGGCGTTCACAGTGCTTCCTTTCTAGCCAAGTTTTTCGACTTATTGTTAAGTATATAGGTTGAAATTGGCACGCATAGTGCTATCAATGTATGTAGCTTGTCGCTGGATTGTCACTAAAAGAGTTTTGTTATGTGTTTTGCAGGAACAGATGCATATCTTCATTTGTCTCGTTTGGGAGATTCACAAGAACCATTGCCATGATAATTCATTTCCCTAGGCAAATGAAGTATTCAAACACTAGTTTTCAAGTAATGCCTTGTTACCTTTCAATTCATAAAAAAAAAATCAAAAATAAAAATACAATTTATCAACATTTGAAACTAGTTTAGTGATTATTTATTTCAGAGTTTTTTCATTCTATAGTCTATTTCACCAAGTCATCAAAGGTCTTCCAAAGCCAACCGTGAAATTTCCTGTTAGCTTAAAGGAACCATATACTACTACTGAAAAGCTTGAATGAATGCTAAAAGTGTCTAAAAGAAGGTAGCTTGGGGTTACACGTGGACCAGCGTCACACTAAAACATTAATTTCATATAATTATTTGTATATAAAGTTGGTAAAAAAAAGTCACACTAAAACATTAATTTCATATAATTATTTGTATATAAAGTTAGTAAAAAAAAAGACATGTTTACTTAACATACTACTTTTTTTTTGAATTTTTTTATTTATTTAATAAAGCAATGCTATGTTATTTTATCGTTTCGTGTTTGAACATTTTTTTCGCTTTAACAATGAACCATCATCAAACACCATTGTATGACATTTCAGTTCACCTTCGCCATGACTGTCAAAGTCACCTTCATTAAATCATCAATCGCTTCTACAGCTTTGGGACTCAAGGCATCGATGATCATTTAACTCGCACTACGTCGTCTACACCCACTTCAGCATGTCTCATCATTCCAAACTTTCTATTCTCTGCTTATTCTTGTCGGTTCGAGGCGAGAACAACTTGCCAGTAAAAGAAAAATGGCTCGATGAATACATGGACAAGTGCTAGTCTCTGGGATGCTTGTCCAGTCATAAAATTCCGTACTACCAACATGGAGAAATACATTTTTTCAATAGCAACTCCTGCAAACCTAGAATAACATTTGTAAATCCACGGAACGGATCTTACTACTGCATGATTCGGTCAATCGAATAATAACAACGGTAAATAAAGCTTTGCTTTATTGATTTCACAAAGAGTTACAAGCTAGAGAGAGAAACACACTTTAGAACACACAGTTAAGATGTAGCAAATGATAGAACTACTAAACTCTCTCTAACACGAACTATTTATAGTTGACAACTTACCAGCGTACCAACTGACATACTATTTGGTACGGGTGTACCATTTGGTACGGCACCTTGGTATGTTGCAACTATGACTCACTTAAACTTTCTAAACTAGATACAATACACGAGACATAACGTAGCATAAGAATATGCTCTAACAAACTCTCCATTAACGTGTATTGTAGCTAGCTATCTAACAAAACTTCAGTCTTTAATCTTTAGCATCGTTGCATTTGATCTTCAACTTGAAATATTGTCAGAATGAGAGCTTGCATGGCTGGATCAATCTTGAACAATCTTTGAACTTCAAGATCCACTTGTGAAAGATATTACATACTCCCCCTTTCACCATGCTTGAGTCTTGTCACACAGAAACCTGCAATTTCAGAAAACAGAAACACGGCTTTTCTTTTCTTTTGAAAATTAATTTAATCTTGGCGCAAAACTTCTTTTCGAGAACCCAAGATATAGTTTTGAAATCAGAATTTCGTATCTTGTATCGATCGGTCGAAAACAAATAAGAAACAAAATCTTTTTGGCTTTTTGAAACTTTATATCAAAACACACCGAAAATCTTTTTGATTTTTTTAAGTTTATGCTAAAACACACCTAAAATCTTTTTGGATTTTTCAGATATGAAACATAAACGCAATACATAAATGAAATAATGAATCATACGCTATTTTTGTCTTTTGTGAGAAAGATCACAGCGTGGGATCATATTGGACATGACATGCTGAACTACACTTCAATTTCAATTACTTCAGCACACAAGTCATGTCGATTGCTGGTATAATTTGTCCAACTTAAACTCAGGCACAATCATACTCATAACATCTGGATATGTTATTGTATTAATTAGATTTGCTTTGACCAGTGTACCCCACACTATCAGACATACTCAGATATGTATTTTCTTTTATATCACACTTTGTGATTTCATTTGTAATTTAGTCACATAATGATTTTATTCATAATTTAGTCAACTGTGTTCCATGCAAAAAGAAATAAGAACGTTAAATCGTCTACCTTAAGGTCGATCTTTCGATACGCAGATAAGGCCCCGGATTTAGCAAAATAAGAAAATAAAAAACAAGTTGAAATTGTATCCCAACAACAATCAGGTCGGTACTCCCGTACACGTAGAGAAAGTCCGATGAGTTATACGAAACATCAAAGAAAATAAAGCAGAACGTCAAACGAACAACAATCAGGTCGGTCTTGTGGACACGTAGAGAAAGTCCGATCGCTTGACAAAATAAAAAAAAAATCAAACAAGTTTAAATCTTTGCAAAATGAACACATGTATACACAGTGGCTTCTCATTTTTCTCTTTTTTCACATATCTTTTTCTTGATATCTTGAGATGTGCATCAAGATGTTGTCCGCTTGGTTGGTCAAGCATTAGTATTTAATGAATATCACATTTGAATACTTTCTGATTTAATGCCGAGCCTACCAAGCACATCAAACAATGATCTTATGGCTTTTTCATTTGATTTATCCATGAGCCAAACATGTAAGCCAATGTACCATCATTTCCCAATTATGTCGGATCAATTTCTTATTTTTCAATGTTTCTGTATTTTCTGTTTTTCAATGTTTTTGTATTTTCTGTTTTCTCCCCTTAAAATGAAAACTCTATTTTTGGATTTTCATTTTAACAAAAACACAAAGACACTATTTTTGGTTTTTCAATTTTCTCTCTCTAAACTACATACGAAATGTAAAAGAAAGAAAATTGTTGGTCCAGAATCAACAACCGTTCACAATATCTAACTAATCTAAGCGTGCGGAAACCGTTTAGACTAGTGATTCAAGAATAGAGATGAAGAGAACACAAGAATACGATGATTAAAACAATAAAAACTTGATCTTTGCACACAAGATGAACTTGTCGGATACAAACAAGAAATCGTAAACTCAGAATCTCTTGTGTGACAATTGCAACTTCCCAAGTTAACTCCGCTAACTTTTTCAGCTAACTCCGTTAAGTTTTTCCGTTAGTTCCGTTAGTCCCATTAGCGAACCGAGACCCCTTATTTGAATAATTGTATATTGTTCATGTTGAATTGCTAATTGGTGTTAGTAATTTGTTTCGTGAATTCGTTTCGTGACTTTATGCGTTACTTGCAACTACCCTACACTAGCTACCTCGCCCTTCATCCTGAATCTGCATTCCCATACTTGATATCATTTATGCTTCTACAGGGAACCTTTGGGTCATTAGAACGTCACCTTTATTTAGAATCTTTACCAGAGGGTAATATGCGTAATGATATGTCCCATGTTGGTGAACCTCATTTTTAACCTAAACGTGAAGGACTACCTTATCTTTTGAATCCCCTTCAGAAACTCAAATTGTACTCGCGTTGCGTCCGCTAAGCTCTCAATAATCCTCACCGTGGGTGAAGACCCCACCGACCAAAAACTTTTTTGTCGCAAAATTCAAAATTTTCACACGACGACATGGTTCCAAATCTTTCTCCCCCTTTCAACTCAAAAGCATTGGGGAAAACATAGGATACCTTATTTTCAAGTATATAATCTAACAAGATTTGTTAAGTAGCCAGGAATGACAAGGAAACTGGTACACCCTCAACGTGCTGGTAGTGTGGTGAGTTAGCCGCGGTACACCCTATACATAAGCACTATCGGCATCTGGAAGGTGGGATCAGTACTGAACCACAGATTTACCTTGAAATCATAGACAAAAACCTTATTTTAAGAAACTTCATTTAATGGGACAGTGCCCACAATAAAAAAAAATCTATGTTATTTCCGTTATGATTTCCCATGTCCCTCATGCATATTTTCACTAGAAGAGACATACACAGTTTAATCAAATAAAACTTATAGTTTTCCCAACCCTCTAGCTTGAGAGGAAACATCCTGATATAAAGTTCTTACTAAGGGTCAAATATTGTTTACGACTCAGATGAACAACAACATTTTAACAACTCAAGTTTTGTATTATAAAAGACAAATCACATGTTCCTTAGAGCAACCCCGTGACTCTTCCAGGACCCTTATCAACGTTTACTCGTCCCGGATACATACTCGTCTCAGTTCACCATAGGAATTGGTGAAATGTTTCAATTTGTCCTCTAGTTATTGCATTTTCCGGCATATCATTACTTATCTATCGCAAGGACGCCTACATTCAAAACCAGTCACCGGCTTGGTGAAGCTGAGCGACTCTTTATGAGATTACCACGTTTACTTTGCCATGCTATTGGTACTATGATTCCTTGTAGCATCATTTTTCTATACCCTCCTTCTTGTCTCCACTGTGTCATTTGACATGACATTTTCTGTTATCATAATGAACGTTATAGCTAAAGGTTACTCGGACGTATGGTTACTTCGTCGCGTTAAATATTTTGACTTCGGATACGGTGTCATCGTGACACTTGTCAAACCTAACCATGCGATGCAATTCAACTAACTCGTGGATACGTTTGTCATAGAAAAATCACTCTTTATACGCTCATGCACAATGTCCATTCGATGCTTTTAAATCGTATACCGCCCATCACTCCCCTTGGAACAGAGAACTTGGATTCTCTAATAATAGCACTATCAGGGAAAATTCCGTGAAACAGTTAGCACTAATGTAAATTCTGGGACGAAATTTCCTTTCAACTCGGGGACGATGTGACAACCAGAAATTTTACGCACCTTGAGCATTACGATAATTTTCGGGGCGAAAATTCTTTAACATGGGGAGGCTGTGACAATTGCAACTTCCTAAGTTAACTCCGCTAACTTTTTCAGCTAACTCCGTTAAGTTTTTCCGTTAGTTCCGTTAGTCCCAATAGCGAAACCGAGACCACTTATTTGAATAATTGTATATTGCTCATGTTGAATTGCTAATTGGTGTTAGTAACTTGTTTCGTGAATTCGTTTCCTGACTTTATGCGTTACTTGCAAAATTCACGTTTTCGGGTGAAACTGGACTTCGTGCGTAAATTGAAATTTTTATGTGTAAATGATATTTATACTAGTGCCGACTAAACATTACATGTTAAGTGAGTTTAAAGACAATTAGAAACATTTTGGAATTTTTACTTTTCAAGTTTTAGTTAAAAACCCATTTAAAATGTGTTATGTGTTAAAGGTGTTTAAAATGGAAGTTGAGGGACCATTTGTGTAATTACCCTAAACTTAAAATCTGCCTAAAGACCCCATCTCCCCCATTTTCACGATCATTCTTCTCTTCTTCCTCTTTCTTCACGATTCACCACTCCACACACACCCATCTTCAAATCTCTTGCAATCACCTTCCAATCTAGCAAGATATGGAGCTTCTAAGCTCATTCAAGCTTCAAGGAAGCAAGGGGAAGCTCCAACCTCGTCTCCTCTTCTCTCATCCGCCCTTCTTCCCCCATCTCTTGTAAGCCCTAAAATCTCTAACATGAAATTGGTTAAATTCATGTGCTAGTCTTGTGATTTTGTGCATTTTGGTGTGAAAATATGTGCTTGAATCATGTTTTATGTTAAGACAAGTAGTTTTATGAGTTTGGACAGATTTGAGATGATATCATGGCTGTGATTTTCATGTGGTTACATGCTTACAAGTGTTCTTGAAGAATTTGGGTATATGAGTACTTGAAATTGAAGAATATATGCTTATATGCTAGTGGCATGCTTGAATTTTGATAGGATTGTTGTATGGTTGTTATGACAACTATAAATGCATGATAATATGATATCTAATGCGTTACAAGTCTTTAGACGAAGTTAAACGAGCAAAAGATTGGCCAAAACCACGAAAATGCAATTTATACAATTACAAATTTTGGACAGATTCGGCCAGATTTTTAGGTCAACTTGCAGAGGTCATAACTTGCTCAATTTTGCTTGAAACTGATTGATTCTTTTTCCCTAGTAAAGTAGGATGTCTTAGCTTTACAACGGTTACTCGCACACTTTCTAAGACCTCCGTTTGGTCATCCAAAACACTGCTGCAAGTTAGGTTCGCAGAGCTGTATTTTTCTATGAAAAGTAGACTTTGCTTTTTGGTTGAGCATGATAACCTCGTTTTAATGAGGGGTTTGTTAAATGAAAATGAGTTTTATATAATAAAAGTAAGATCTGGAAGGTTTCAAGTTCAAACTCTAAGTTTTGAATGAGTTATGCAAATTTTAAACCTACTTTGACTATTTTGCAAAAAGCTAAAATTTCCAACTTCCGACACGCATAACTTTCTCAATACTTATCCGATTGAGTTGATTCTTTTTGCAACATTCCCTAAATGTTTAGTAGTTAGTTCCTGCAAAATTTTAGGAGTTAACTTCAAGAAATGAGCAATTTAACTATGTCACCAAATGGTGTGTTAATGTTTGACAAATGTGATTTTTAGTCAACTTCGTACGCGCATAACTTCCCCAATTCTTAACCTTTTTAGCTGATTCTTTTTGCAACATGTTCTAAATATTGGGAAGTATATGTCGGTAAAATTTTAGAACCTAACTCCAAATATGGAGCAAATTAGGCGTATTCCCAAACGGTGTGTTAGTGACAATAATGTTGATTTTTGCAAACTTCCGACGTGCATAACTTTCTCATTTCTTAACCTTTTGGGTTGATTCTTTTTGCAACAAGTCCTAAATGATATGTAGTATATGCCTGTAAAATTTAAGGAGTTAATTCCAAGTATTGTGGATTTTAGCTATGTCACTAGTTAGGTACTTAAAGTTTGACTTTCTGGGTCAACTTTGACTTAAGTTGCAATTTCTTGTTTTTCTCCCAAATTGGGACTTGTATGTGCATTGTGTGGCTTGTATGATTGTATGAAACATGTTTAGGTGTTTATGTGCTATTTTCGTCGTAGCAACACCTACTAATTTGATTAGGCCATATTTTACCCGAATAGGTTAATTTTGACCAACCGGTGGAACCAAGTGCTGAGTACCGGTGCACCCTAAGGTGAGTTTCACTTACTATTATTGTTATATCCGGTTTAGGATGATAACGCACAGATAGTTGCATCTGGTGTAGGATGGCAACCCAACGGTAAAGGTATTTTCTTACTAAAGTAAATTTCCGACAAAATATCATATGTTGCACTGAATTGCTTTTAATACAAAAGTCCTTACTTTCGGGCCATTAATATACAGCAGCGAGGTAATATTGAGTAATACTACTGGGGATTGACACCTCCGCTCAGTGGTGCACGGGATGCACCCTCCTGACTGGCGGTCGGACTGAGATCAATGTTAGCCTACCCACCGTGACCCGGATAGACACGGGAAGGCAAGGTTCATAGGTACCCCCTATCAAAACATTGTCAGCTTCGGTTACGAACAATTCAGGTGGACATAACTATAGGCTAGCTACCTACGATATGGAATTTTACTGGTCTTATGAATATTGATTGTGTTTTACCTTTCTTTATTCATATACATTAGGTCTACATGTGACGTGTAGACCGCTTTAGTGAACTCACCAGCCTTGGCTGACACTTGATTGTTGAATGCTTTTCAGGCTGCTTGGAGGATCATGGATGGCACGGGCGTTGGCAATACTTACCTTTTGTAAAACCCTTTTGGAAATTGTATTTCAGATACTTTAGTAATCACTTTTACTAAACAACAACCTTGTAAACTTTTAATGCTTCCGCTGATTTTGTGAAATGTGAACTCTGATTTATTAAATGTAATACTTGACTGGTTTACCCTTTAACTATGGCTTGGTTGTAACTAAAGACTTGGATCCTGGTCTGGATCACACCCCACACGGTTGTACTCCGTTAGTGGAAATTGGGGGTGTGACAGATTGAGTTTACGATCATAATCACTTGGTTGCTCTTGGAAATCGTAAACAAGCCACACAAAGAGCCACCCCTTTACAATGGTAAACAAATGGGGTTTATATAGGATCCCTAATGGACCTTAAACCCTAATGGACCTTAAACCCTAATGGTAAACCCAATGGTAAACCCCAAGCCCAATAGTAAACCCAAGTAAACTAGTCTACTAATCTAATTAAACCCTCTAAGCCCAGCCCAAACTATTTAATATTACAAGCCTCATAATCTAGCTTCTACAATCTTCCCCTAGGCTTGTGATATTAAATGTCTTCAATCTTTGAAAATCTTCTTCTTGACTGGCTGGCATAGATGATGATGAAGATTCTTTACGCAGAAATCTTCAATGGGTTTCATGACGGGCACTTGGGACTTCCTCTTGATCAGCATCAGCTTGAACTTCTTGAAATGAACAAGCAATGGAATGGAGGAATCTCATTGACTTGATTTTCTTGAAAGAACTGGTTCTTGCTGAATCCTCGGTAACTGTCTTGAATCTCCAAAAATTAGAGGGTAAAAATGAACTTGAAACCCCTAACTTTGGAGAACTTGATTGTTAATCTTGGATCTTCATGATGTAACATTTCTGATTTCCGGTTATCCGATTCGATCCATTTTGTAACCCGAAACCCTTGATTGATAATCGAATGAGGAATTATGTTTAATCATGATGTTTTATACTTTATTTTATGGTGTTGGATTCATTATTATATTCGTTAATCGATTTGCTATTCAATTTGTCTCTATTTTGGATTTTACCGCCAATGCACCGATAATTCTGTTTAGCCGGGAATTCAAGCAATCCAATCATGTACGAGACTTGTATGTGATACTAGTTAAGCATACAAGTGAATACATGTGAGGACGTGCATGGGTTTGAGGTTTAGAACGAAAACGGTGAACGTTCGGTAAATCCCGCGCGAATTCGATTTTAACCGGGAGATCACGTTTTTGAGTATCGTATGTCAGATTTGTCATATTTATGAGTCTTTAGGTCATTTATGATCACACATGATGTCTTGAGTCATCACCCACTTGATTGAGTCACAAATCGTAGGTGAATTGCTTAAAAGTGATACGTACGGCAAAACCGACCAAAAATGCCTATTTTGACCTAATTTGTGCATACGTTTGAGTTACGTGACATATTTATTATCATTGTGAGTAGATTTAATGTTATGAACATGATGGGACCATTAATTGGGTGATTTGGGAGAAAACGGGACTCAAAAACATCGAAAAACGAAGAACCGAGCACGCGAATCGTGAAATCAACATTTAAGAACCAGACTGCCATTCCTGGGCGGTACGCCCAGAATTATCCCATTCAGGGCGGTACGCCCACGGACCTTTTTGGCAGAAACCCTAATAATTCCACTATTTAAGCATCATTAGCCCCCATGCTCTCCACTTTCAGCCCCCATCAGCTCCTAAACGTCCCAAAACCCCTGGAAATCCTCTAAACAAGCCCTAATACCATCTTTGAAGATTGAAGCTTGAAGATTGAAGCTTGGATCCTCCCTCTTCACCCCTTTTCTTCATCCTTTCGGTTTACCGGTAAGTATTGATCTCCATCCCGTTTTATCAAGATCCAACCTTTATGGCTTCTTAGGGTTAGATCTATGTTCTAAATAATCTCTTCATCTAGATCTATTGATTTCTTGGTCCAAGATTGAAACTTTATTATGTTTTTGGCTTAGATCTATGAGTATGTATGCTTCCATGGTGTAGATCTAGGGTTTTATGTATCAAGACTTGATTTTTATGTTGAATATTGCTTAGATCTGATCTTGCATGCTCTTAAGTACCAAAATCCATGTTATATGTCATCAAGATTGCATCTTTATGTTAGATCTAGGGTAGATCTATAGAAAGCATGTCATCTAGGGCTAGATCTAGAGATTTTCTCATCAAGATTCCATTTTTATGTTTCAAATAGCCTTGATCTACCTCATGAATGTTGTTTAGGACCAGATCTATGTATCATGATCATAAAGTTAGGGTTTTCCAAGATAAAATGGCTAGATCTCAATATGTGTGTCATATAGGGTTAGAAATATGTGTCATAAAGCTTCAAAATGACATTTTTGCCTCCTAACATGTTTAGATCTATAATTTTCTTGGCATGTGAAGTTAGACCAGTAGGTAAAGACATTAAATCATGAACTTTTATGTGTTTAAATGATAGATCCAACCATGCATGCTCAATAGGGTTTGTTTTGTGAACGAAAGCCGATTAATGGGCTTGATTTGGCTAGATTCATGCTAAACTATGCTAGGTTCATGCTAGATTCAAGTAGATCTATAAAATCTATAAAAGCTTATGTTAGATCTGATCCTATATGATAATCATGTGTATTACCTTGGATTATTATCATGGAAATTGAATTTGTTGACTTTTGTTGACCTAGTTTGACCTCTATGCTAGTTTGCTAGATTAGAACCTCTTAACATTACATAGAGTATAAACTTGAACCCAAACTAAGCCCGTACGCTATCACTTGAGTAAAACACCAATGAGTTGTGATTTGGTTAAGTCGTGTCGTGTCGTGTCAAGTCACGGTTACTCACTTTACTCACTATTCTATTTATTTATTTTGGTTCAACCTCGGTCAATCATAAAGGTGATCTCCGGACGTGATATTCGCGCATCGCTATCGCTTATCTTTCTTTTTGATTCACCCGTGAGGTGAGTATTCATATCCCCTTTTCCTTTTAAACTTTGGGGTGCAACATGTGTTATATAAAATCTCTACAATCTATATATTCAAACTATTATGCGATTTCATGTAAGCTATGTGTGAATTCTATTATGTGATACTTGGTTGGATTCTATGTGTGGATATTCGCTAATCGCTAATCGCTAATCGCTAATCGCTTGTGTACCATTAACCATCGAGCCGTGGCAACAATGATAGAACTATTGGTTGACAACCCACTCGGCATGCTTCGCGTGTAGCGCCGAGTGATTGCTCCCTTACTTGTCTAGGGTTGGTGCACATCACTTATGACCTTGTTTACATGATTGAATAAAACACTAGTCTCATGAATCGCTTATCTTTAAACTATGAAATGCTTATAAACCTATGTTTACTCACCAACTCTAGTAGTTGACTTTTATGTTAAACATGTTGCAGGTGCTGCTGTTTGATTCCTTTGTCTCCGCCATCATAGGATTGCATGGGACTTAGATCACCTTATTAAATAAAACATTAGACTTTATGACATTTATTTGGATGTTATGTTTGAATTGTAATCTCGAATTATGACTTGTTTATGCTTGATTATATGTTTATGGAAATGGGTTTAATTAAGAATATCGCAACTCGAATTAGTGTTGTGTGCATCTGGACAATCTTCGCGCCCCGACACATTCCGCCGTCGGTTGGGGTGTGACACATGATCTCTAACTGCTCTCTGCATCATTTTTTTCATCAAGGATCGACTTGAAATCTTCAGCTTCCCCTAAACATGTGAACATCTTCTTTGAAGTTCTTTTAAAGCTTTTGAAAACTTGTAAAGACACCAACAACTTCCCCTGAACAGTTTTTCAGATAGAAGTCTTGTCCGGCTGGTTCTTTAACTTGAGCAGTAGCAACACCTTTGTCTGACACACCTTTGAAAAAATATACTCCACCAGATATTTGATGACCGGTCTTTGGGTTAGAAGGTAATTATCATTTGTTCAGTTGATTCAAATTAACATTATTTTAACCAAAAACCCTAATATAGATTACGGGTTTTCTATAAAACTTCCCCTGAACCCAATACCTCTAAAGACTTCCCCTTAGCTGATAACTTCCCCTCAGCTAAGGACTTCCCCTGAGATAATACATATTATCTTCGAGTTCCCTTCAGATACTATGTATTATGGAAGTCTTTTCATTAGATAATAAGTATCATCCTCGAGTTCCCTTCGGATAATACTTATTATCCCCTCTCCTTCCCCTAAAAATTTGTCAAGATATGCAGGGGGCATACTGTCATGCATCAAAACCCATGAAAACACATTTTGACTTCTCAAATTAACCTGGCCAAGACGTAATCACAACCAAACAGAACTTAAAGACTCACACACGAAAGATAAAAAAAAACAAATACTTACCAATATCAAACATGAGAAAGTTTACAAGGGATCAAACCGTATGAATCTGACGGAGGAACCCTTTTCAGCTTCAGTTACTCGACTAGTCCAGGTGATTGCTAGTAAGTTTGTCCGCTTTAAACTCAGACCCGTTTAAACCCAACCATATGCATCATGCTTAAAAGATTACTAATTACCAGCATGTTTAATCGTCCCCACACCCAATTGTACATAGCAAAACCTACCCAAACTCAGAGTTTATTGAGGATTCACAAACCCCCAACTTGAGGAACCATGCAACACCGTTATGACTACCACTTATTTCATTAATCATCAGTCGGTGATCAGGTCGGCCGCATAAGCACGCAAAGAGAACCAAACTGAATGATTATTTTTCATTTTCTTTTCTTTTCTTTTTCATTTCTTTTTCATTTTTTTTTTCATTTTTTTTTCAATTCTTTTCATTATGTGGTGTAGTCATGACAGCAGAAACATGGCGTGTGAGAGACTGAATACTAGGTATAATTACCACTCTCAACCCGTTTTTGCTGGGACTCAGTTTTTTAAACCATGTAAACTGAGATGAGAAACTAAACATATATATATTTTATGTTCATTGCACTTACATTGGTGGTCATAAGATTAGGTCGAGCCTACCGAGCATATCACCGTGGAGCTTGTTTTTCACTTCCGCTTTACACGTGTTAGTCATCTCCAATCCTGACATATTTAACTTCCCCTACCTTTCTCATAAACAAACACAAACAAACTATTAAAAATTGAAAAGCACACTATTTTTTAGGGGTCAACTTTTTCTTCATCTTTACATTTCTTCCCCTTGCTTTTTTGATTTTTAATGTGACAACTTTTGTGAACATCATTCATTTCATTTATTTTTTTTTAAACATGAACACACACAAACAGAACAAATAAAGACACACACATCAGGCCAAGCTAATCTTCAAAGTATGAATTTGAAAATTTTGAGAAATGGGTTTCATGACATGCACACTAAATTGCATTAGAAGTCAAACACTTCAACAATCAAGCACCAAGTGAAAATTTTAGGAAATTTGGTTTGACACAAGATACCCTTTACCGCTTCATCAAACAAACAACCAAGTTAAGAACAATACCTTTCATGCTGAATTTTACCTTTTACCTCTCAAGGAAACATATCCTCCATAAAAAATTGATTGTCATGACATGAAGATACATCTCCTAAAATGTGCCTAAAACAATCACTTATCAACAAACAAATTAATAATAAAAATGTTAGTGATAATCCTCCTTGACTGTTCCTGCACATAGTGAGAGATTAGTTAGCCATTGGTACCCAGACCATTGTTTTTCTGGGTACACCTGAGGAATCAATAAAAGATACTTCTTGTAAGAACATCCCCTTTGAGAAATCAGGAAGTTGGGATGAAGCTGCCTTGATTTTTGGTTTCCAAGTTCCAGGTGATTTAACATTTGTTTTAGTCACTTTTGGAGTTGTGACTTTAGGTATTTCAACCTTCTTCGTTTTAGATTCATTTTTCAAAACAGTTTTTGTTTTAGCCACCTTTGGAGTTGTGACTTTAGGTATTTCAACCTTCTTCATTTTAGAATCATTTTTCAAAACAGTTTTAGTTACCTTGGGAGGGGTAACTATGGGTTTTTCAAGCTTTGGTTGTTTTGAAAATGGTTTCTTCACCTTTTTCTGAAAATTTTGGTAACTTGAAAAGCTGTTTTTTTTATTTAAAGATTTTCTTTCAGCTTTGGCAGCACCCCAATGTTGATCAGAGGGTTTAACCTTAGGAGTAACAGTCTTTATTGCCTTAGGTTTCTGCACCATCATCGGCTTAGACTTCACAGACTCCTGAGATGAAACCCTTTGAGTTTTCGGATAATAGGGTTCATAGGGGCGATAAAGACAGTTTATAGCAATATGACCAGTGATGCCACAATTAAAGCAAGTTTGCTTCTTTCAGATAGAAGTCAGACGTGTACCCATTTGTCTTTGGTGGCTGATATGGCGCTGGTTTGCCTTGTGTTTGCTTCTTTGCTTTGACAGCAACTTCAAATTTGACTTTCTGCTGGTTTGTCGAAGCCTGTGTCGAACCCGTCTTTACTGTCTTTGTGCTTCCTTGATTCTTTGACGTTGAAGTACCATTCTTGCAATTACAATGGCAACTGCATGATCCAACTGAAGAAATGGGAGACACAGCTACTCCCTTGAGTTTTTCATTCTTCACTCCAGCTGTTGGTTTCATACTCGAAGACTTGATGGTGATCTTTGGCCTCTCAACTTCAGCTTTGTTTATGACTCCATCAGTTATTCCCTTGAACTTGGAGGAGAAGGATGGTAGATCATACCCAATGTCTGGTTCTTGGTCAAACATTGATTCAGATGTCATAAAGATCTTCCCCTCAGGCCGTGTCGTCAAGATCACCTTTTCCCTTTTGACTTCGTCAATTACTTTGAAGTATGGGGTTTCAATTTTGGGGTACGGTTTCAACTCTATCCCCACATCATCAGACTTAGAGTTATGACACGTGTCATATTTCTGGCACTCAGCATCATTGTCTGATATATCCTCTACTCTCCCTTCACCATAAGTCATGTTTGCTTCATTAGCAATTTCTTCTTGAGTCAATGGTGTAGTTCCAACCAAGACACTATCCATAGGAGGAGCAGCTTCTTTATAATCAGACTTGGTTCGTTCAACTTGATCCTCACTAAGAAGTATTCCTATAATGTCTCTGGGAACTGGTGGAGGAATAATGCTGTTTGCAGCCAAGGACTTATCAGTTTTCTCTGATCCGAACCCAGTCGTGTCTTTCCCAACTTGACCAGTTACAACAGCCTGTGACAATTCCTTTCCAGCATTTAGCATTCGCTTATTTCTACCCTGATTGCAATCATACTTGTCCTGCAGCTCATTATATTTTTGTTGCAGTTCATCCAGTTGCTTCTTTAGCTCACCAATCTCAATCTTAGCCCGATCATATGAGAAAGTCTTCTCGGTGGCTAATCCACGATATTTCTCAATGTCTAATTTTTGAGCTTTCACCTTCTCTTCACTCTTCTCCCATCTACCCTTGAATGAACTTCTGGCACATTGGACATCATACAATTCGATTTCTAAATCTTTGATAATTTGCTGAAGTCCAGGAATTAACCGCGCACATGTTGGATTCGAACATTCAGCACCAGCACTTTCTGTCATGAGGACACGTTTCTCATTTTCTTTCTTTTCTTCGTCCTCATTTCTATAGTAAGCTTTGTGCAAAGCTTGCCAGAGTTCTTGAGCATATTTGTAGTTTTCAAATCTTTGGGCTACATCTGGAGATAAAGCCATGAATATAATTTCACTTGCCCTTTTTTCAATGTTAACTCTTCGTTGGTCATCTTCAGAGAATTCAGCTTGAGTTTTAGGCTCTCCTTCTTTAGGCTAATTTTGATGTCTCGGTATGAACGGACCATCAATAATTGATTTTATCATATTTTGATCTTCATTGTTCAAATACTTTACAACCCCGTTCTTCCATTCTTTAAATTCGTTAGAATTGATCAACCGCGGACAAGTGGAGTAAGAACTTTCTTGTATTGAGGATGTTTCCGAACTCATTTTCTTTCTTTAAAAGTGCAACTTTTGAAAATCTGGTGAAGTCGGCAAAATCGGCAAAATCACTATTCAAAGAATAGTGTCAAAAACTTAAAACTGAAAAACGGAGGCCTTCGGAGTGGAATTTGAGGGTCCAAACGAGCTCCCCTGGACGTTAGTCGGGGGTAAATCTGGGGCTCGTTGTCACGAACGTCGTGTAAAAATTTGAGCTTCTAACTCCAAACGAGTCAAAAGTTACATCTGTTTCCGTGAAAGTGTGAAATAGTGACTTTTTGCCGCAAAAGAAGAGTTTCCGATCGTAAACAACAGTTTACGATTTTTGACAGCCTGGCTGATAGTAAACAACAGTTTACGATATTTGACAGCCTGGCCGATCGTAAACGCAGTCGTAAACACGATTCCGATCGTAAACGCAGTCGTCAACACGATTCCGATACAGAAAAGTCGTAAACACCCAAAGATCCGATCTTGAAGTCGTAAACACAAATTTCGCGATCGTAAATGCCGAAAAATTCGATCTTGAACTTGTAAACACTTTTTTCTTGATCGTAAACTCAAATCTGATGAAGAACACAGATCGTAAACACCAAAAAATGCCCAGAACGAGTCGTGAACACCTCAACCAGCCCAGAAACAGATCGTAAACACTGAAGAACAGCACTGAGAAGTCGTAATCTTCAAGAACAGCCCAAAAATCTTAAAAAATTCAAACTTTTTCCAGCAAAAACTTGAATCCAATATCGTGAGAACCTCGAAACACTCGTTTCTTGGCTCTGATACCAATTGTTGGTCCAGAATCAACAACCGTTCACGATATCTAACTAATCTAAGCGTGCGGAAACCGTTTAGACTAGTGATTCAAGAATAGAGATGAAGAGAACACAAGAATACGATGATTAAAACAATAAAAACTTGATCTTTGCACACAAAATGAACTTGTCGGGTACAAACAAGAAATCGTAAACTCAGAATCTCTTGAGTTTACGATCGTAATCACTTAGCTGCTCTTGGAAATCGTAAACAAGCCACACAAAGAGCCACCCCTTTACAATGGTAAACACATGGGGTTTATATAGGATCCCTAATGGACCTTAAACCCTAATGGTAAACCCAATGGTAAACCCCAAGCCCAATAGTAAACCCATGTAAACTAGTCTACTATCTAATTAAACCCTCTAAGCCCAGCCCAAACTATTTAATATTACAAGCCTCATAATCTAGCCTCTACAAAAATTGACCAATCGATACTGAGACCTTTTCCGTTTAGCTTTTAGAAAAATTTCAATTTTGAAATATGAAGCATTCAATTTATAATAAGCAGGAGACTCCACTATCAGTAACTGCTAGAAGCTTTGAACTTCACAATCACCAACATGTCTTCTTGAAGAAACCTACACACTGGATTTAAAGTTTAGTACTCAAATGACCCAAAGCACACAGCTTCTGGTCGACCAGTGTCTTCTACAAAATCAGTTGCAGCTATGCTAACCACTTTAGGTCGCCACTACATTTTTGCTTTTTCATTTTTAACAGAGTCATCATCATGTGATGAACCACCAACACTTGAATCAAATTTGAAAAAAAAAATCGTTTTAGATTTTGATTTGAAGGTGGTGAATCAGTAAAAATTCTGCCTGATTTATCTATAACTGTGGCAGATTTGTTAGAAAAATGATCTTTTTGCCATGTGTCCCTTTTGGCGACACTGGTAGCACAAACGATAAGATCGTTGAGAGTGTGGTTTGTCCTGAACTGAATGACATCTATCATCGGAATAAAAACTATCAGAAATATCATCAAAAATTTGAAATCGGTTAGAATGTACCCATTTCGATGTAGGACTTCGAGGTGTGGAATTTGATCCCGATGATGAAGAATCCTTAACTTTTTTAGCATCTCTAGAAGAACTTGCAGACGAAGCCTTCTTCTGAATCTTTCCTCCGAATCCTTTTTTCATTGTAGACATAAATACTTGAGCCAAATAATAGATTTGTTCCAAGCTTGTGTCTTTCTTTTCTTTTGGAGCTTTCTTGGGCATATTCTTCTTGTTCTGCTTCTCAGATTTCTGATTCTTGTATCCTAACCGAGAATGTTTAGAACCAAATTTGGATGATTCAGCTTGAGAACCAGAAACACCATCATTAGCCATTTGAGAAAATACAGTTTTGATATCCTTCAACTTGTTGGCTTCAACCAACTTAGCTGCAACTTGTGCTTCACTCAACAAACCCTCATTTTTCTCAATCACTTTATCAGCAGAAATGACTCCTTCATTAGAAATAAACCCACCAGAAACAAACTTTGATGGTGATTTTTGCAATCACACTTTCCTCCTCTTCCACTTTCTTGTTTGAAACCGTTGATTTCTTCTTCTCAGATTTCTTGGAAATAAATTCAGAATAATCACCAATTGTTTCAGAAGATTTGACATTAGCCAGAGGATCAGTTTGAACCAATGGGGGTGGCAATTGATTAAATACTTCTCCGCCAAACACTCGTTTAAAATAATTGTTGTTGCACAAATAACTTGTGAACGAGTGTGAATTCTTCAAGTTATTTAGCTGACGATTCAAATCCAGAATTTGAACATTTAAATCTGATGCGCTTCACCCAAAGTCTTTTCTGATTCTATCAGCTGTTCTGAAGCTCTATTAGACACAAACTTCTCTTGTCGCATCTGATAATGGGCATCATACACTTCTTGGGTAATTTTCTTCACCCTGCCCTCATGAATCTCAATATTTCTTTTCAGTAATTGATTTTCTTTTTTCAAACTGATAACTTTGGCTTGTAATTCAGAATGAACCAATCGATGTTGGTTTTCTACAACAGTAACTTCATCAAACTCTTTCTTGAGTTCATCATAAGATTGCTTCATCGCTTCGACTTTTGCAGTGGATTTCTGAAATAAAGCATCCAAATCACCAATTACATCTTTTGCTTCACTTTCCCATTTTGCAGCACTTTTAGTCAATTCTTCATTCTCAGTTTGCAATTTCAAAATATGTGCTTGATCTGCACTAACCACCTCATCCAATCTAGTTTGAAGCTCAACAAACTCTTCCATCAAAGCATTCTTTTCTTTGACTAATTTCGCGTTTATCTTGAGAATTTCATCAGGATCTTCAAACTTCTTCTTGATACTTTCTAATTCTTCTTCCTTCTTCTCATTTTCAACAATCAACCCTTCCTTTTCAGAACTCAATTCTCGAATCTTTCTTTCTTTTTTAACACAAAATTCACATGTTGATTCATAGCCATTTATGTCAGAATCACTTGTGTCAAATTTTACTGGTCTCAGATGCATACCCACTCGATTCTACCTCAATATTTGCCATCAATGCATAATTTTCTGGCGAGTGAGCCAAAAATGCAGATTCATCCGGAAAATCTTTAGCCCAATCATAACCTTCATCAGTTTGAGATATCATAGCTTTAACTTCTTTATCTTGAACATTCTTATCAGAAGTACCCTTGTCAGATGACGGTTTAGGACAATCCCGAGAAAAATGTCCATATTTGTCACATTTAAAACATTTAATCATTCGTCTATCCAAACCAAGCTTTCCTTCTTTAAGAATAGATGTCTTGCCATGTTTCTTCATGAATCTCCTTCCTCTCTCCACTACTATAGCAAATTGCCATTCCAGATCGAGTTTATTCAATTGATCTTCATCCAGATGATCTAAATCCTCGCCAAACAATCCAGATTGACCAATTTGACAAAAAATAGATCCCGACCAAGATGATATGAAAGCAGATAACAACGCAGCTAGATCTTCGGTTGCTTGATTAGAAGTGGACTTGCTTAATGATCTATCAGGAATAGTAAAACTGCAACCCGAAGAATAACCAGTATTTTCAGACTTTCCAGCAAGAAAAGCTGTTAATGGTGGATTACTGATTGAAATAGAATGTGACTTTGCTTTAGCATGCATAGTAGCAGAATTTTCTCCAAAGTATACTTCAGGATTCTGAACAGACGGAGTTGCTGACTTTTTCACAAGCAGTTCCATTTCACGAGCTTGTAATTTGCTTATCAATTGATTGAATGTCCAACTTGAATAGTTTGGATCATTAGTCAACATCATAACAAAATTCTCCCACTTTTCGGGTAAAGCTTCTAGAAACTTCTCCTTCAATTCATCACTTTCTTCT
This sequence comes from Deinandra increscens subsp. villosa, assembly GCA_039602395.1. Lineage (NCBI taxonomy): Eukaryota > Viridiplantae > Streptophyta > Magnoliopsida > Asterales > Asteraceae > Deinandra > Deinandra increscens. Next base: position 69,182,274 of record JBCNJP010000007.1, read on the forward strand.
TAACACCTACAATTTCAAGTTCATTGATCAAATGTGAAAAACCTTGCAATCAAATATTTGATTTTTTCATTGTCACAATGTCCAAAATTGTTAAACTCTTTTTTCAAGACTTTCTTCCGAGTCTTCTTGTATTGCTCATTACCCTCACATCTTTCAGCAATAGCATCCCATAATTCCTTACAAGTTGTGTAATTCTTAAACTGATGCATCAAATCTTTAGGTAAAGCCATTATAAGAAAGCTATACGTTTTCTTCTCTTGGGCAAAAAATTTCTTTTCGTCAGCATCAAAATCACTTATCATCTTTGGCTTTCTCGGGCTTATCATCGGATACTCATATTCTTTTTCAATCGGAATCCAAGAATCAACATCTTGAGAAAATATGTACGATTCAAATCGTTTTTTCCAGTTGTGATAATCTTCTAATTGTAACAACTTAGGAACCTTCTGAGTTGTTCCTATCTCGTTATCATAATTCATCATTGATTGCAACAATGTTTGAGCAGCTGAAAATGCGTGAAAATCGCTCATCCCGAAGTTAAAAATTAACCGTTAAAACTTCAAACTCAAAAAACGGAGGTCTTCCAAGCGGATTTTGGGGGTCAAACCGGAGGGTACTGGCCATTAGGCTAGTAAACGTATAGATCTCGTCGAGACGAACGTTTTGGCTGGTATTAGCTCTCGTAACTCTTAACGGTTCTCAAGTTACGTCAGTTTTAGTGAACGCATGTATTCTGCCCGCGTACCAAACCTGTTCTCAGCGTACCAAATCCGGACCAATTCAACCAGCGGACCAAAAACCACCAACGTACCAGATTAATTCACGTACCAGCAGTGAACCAAATAAAATCAACGTACCAGATCTTGAAGCGGACCAAAATGGTACGGAGTAACAACCTACGGACCAGAATATAACCGCCACGGACCAAATTTGAAGATTGCTTAGCGGACCTGATTTAGCGGACCAGAATCTCGAAGGAGATTGTCATGCGGACCAGATGCGTACCAGGTGTTCTTCGGCCGGACCAGATGCGTACCACGCGAAATGCAACTGAATTTTTCGAATTTCGGATGTTTTGGACTGGAATATGGATCAGTTAGGTGCGCAAACACACTAGGAACACTCATAAATCATTTTTCATCTTTGAAACACTCTGAATTGAGAAAATTTGATAAAAACGAAGAATACTCAAACTTTCTCTCTCTAAAAATCGAAAATGGACCAAAACACAGCAGTAGAGCAACCTGGATTGCTCTGATACCACTTGTAAATCCACGTAACGGATCTTACTACTGCATGATTCGGTCAATCGGATAACAACAACAGTAAATAAAGCTTTGCTTTATTGATTTCACAAAGAGTTACAAGCTAGAGAGAGAAACACACTTTAGAACACACAGTTAAGATGTAGCAAATGACAGAACTACTGAACTCTCTCTAACACGAACTATTTATAGTTAGCAACTTACCAGCGTACCAACTGACATACCATTTGGTACGGGCGTACCAATTGGTACGGCGTACCATTTGGTACGACACCTTGGCATGTTGCAACTATGACTCACTCAAACTCTCTAAACTAGATACAATACACGAGACACAACGTAGCATAGTAATATGCTCTAACAACATTGTCATTTTATAAGAAACGTTATTTATACTAGAATGTCTCCACAAGAACATGAAATTGTCACTAGGCAGAGGACTCAAGAATCACCACTTTTTAAGCCCACAAATTTTTCGTTAGGTTATATATAATCTCTCTAAAAATTAAAAACCTAAATGTGAGCTCCTTCTAGAAAGAAGACCCAAATTGTCAAAGAGTATTTACCGATGATATTGATACCGGGCTATCCCTTGAACCCGATCCGCCCGCCCCATATGCGTAAGAAAGCGAGCAGGCCCAAAGTGGCTAGGAGAACCTGACGTCCAAGCCACCCAGTTGCTTTTAATCAACTTGGTATTTATCCTTTATCCACTTATTTTATTTAAGTGTTTGTTTGAATTTCCGTAGTTACCTTCAAGACCTTTTTTTTATGTTTATCTTATGCTTGTTTCCCAAGATTTTTTGGGTTATTTAAACTCTTTCAATTATGGAATAAAGGTGGGTTATTTTGTTTGAAAATTATTGTTTCTTGGTTCTACTGAACCTGTTCATCGCCACAGGTTATTGGTGTCGAGGTTCTTCTGGTTTTGTGTTGTTTTGACCACCACGGTATTAAGTGGTATTCAGGGCTTCTACGAATCCTGATGGGGAGATTATCACAAACGTAACCATGATCATTAATACGCCGCCCGAGGCAATGATGGGTATTACGAGGATCCTCGTGATGAGGAGATTGTTCGGTTGCGATGTCGAGTTGAGGAGCTCGAATTGCAACGTGAGGACCAATTGGAGGACGAGACGAATCAAAACTCTGTCGGATGGGACGAGGGGAGAGGCGATTACTGTAACCCGTTTGGTCGGCCGCAACAACAAGAAGAGCCGCTGCCAACAAATCCACTTTGGTCTCTTGGGTTTCGTATTGAGATCCCAGAGCTCGAGGGAAACGTACGGCCGGACGAGTTCATAGATTGGTTACACACGGTTGAAAGGGTGTTCGATATTCACGACATCTCGAACAACTGGAAGGTCAAATGAGTTGCTATAAAGTTGCGTAAATATGCATCTTTATGGTGGGAACATGTTGATAGAAAAAGAAAACAAGATGGCAAGCAGAAAGTGAAAACTTGGGAGAAAATGAAAAAGCTCCTTCAATTTTTTTTTTTTTGCTGGTCACCCATAGGCAAGATGCATATCTTGATTATCACAATTTAAAGCAACAAAACTTATAAGTGGAATATTTCATTGTGAAGTTTGAAAAGCATCGGATGCGGTGCAATACAAACGAAGCGGAGGAGCAAGTGATTGCCCGCTTTTAGGGGTGTTAAAGTTAGAAATTTCTGATGTTGTTCAGTTACACCCTTATTGGTCGTTTGATGATGTTTGCAGATTGACGCTTCGAGTTGAAAAACAAGCTAAAGGTAAACAGAAAACACCACCAAGGTTTACGGCTACAAACCGTAGCCCTGTTTTGTCAAAGAGTATTTCCTGATATAGTTGAGGCTCTAGTGGTTGAAAGTTGAAAGAGTAGTTAGTACCCTATATATACCTGTATATGATATGGAATAGCATAAGAAATAAGAAAATCAGTTTAAAATATTTCTCCTGTTAATCCATCTGATGACCGTTTTCAAAACCAAATTAATATTTTCTGATAGCAAGCTGATATATTCAAAAAATTACATTGTTAACATCATTTTGTTGATAAAATCACAATATAGTTTTTCTTTTTTACAAATATAGACAACAGCGGGGCCACACACTGATAGAATTACATTTACCCTTGTTTCAACAAGAAAGAAGTTAGAAGCCGCTACCCTCCACCTCTAAACAAACTAAAAACTTGAACTGAATCAATTTTGGCACTTTATAATTCATGCTGTACCTATATCACCTTGCCCCTCCCTATACACACCAAACACTTGTTTATACATCTACAATTCTACACACTCACCACCAAGCCCAGCCTCTTGTATCAGTTTTTCGGTCAAATCCGAAAGCCGCCCAACTTCGCCTTTCAGTTCTGCAAAACATACATCTTCAGAAACATGCGCTGCGGAAACCTCCATATCACCATCGACCCCGACAACTAAGCTAGTCGTACGTAAAAGCTCTCTACTCATCTCAGTGATCTTCTCAAGAGCACTAGTTGCAGCCTCAACTTCAAGTTGGGCTGCTTCTAATTCCAGTTTTTCAATCATCATCTCACCAATGCTGTTCTCACCTATCCTCTGTTCCGCCATTGCGTACAGCTTCCTCAAATCATCGGCATCTTGCTTCATTACCTTCATCTCCTTGTCTCGTTCGTTTAGTTTTTCTAAAACTGTTTTAAGCTCAGTTTCTTTTATCGTAAGAGCTCTTTGCGTCTGCAAGACTTCCACTTCCCGTAACCTTAATGTTTCCATCATCACATCTACTTCAGTTTCAAGCTGCTTCTCTTTCGATAAAATCTGGCCTTCATGTTCAATACAGCTCACCACTTTGTTTGAAAGCTCGAATATCCGTCGTACGACATTTGTGGCTTCAGTATACTTCAAATTCGTGTTGTGTAGGTCATGTTGGATCTTTTCAACCTCTCTGTCTTTCGCTTTCAGCATCATTGTTGTTTCGGTATGCTCGTTTTCTCTATCGCTTAGAAGCATTTTAAGATTCGAGATTTCTTGGTTCACTTCACTCAACATTTCTTGGGCTTGACATAGTTCGGATTCTTTCTCCTTCAACATATGTTCAAGAAATGCATGCTCGGATTTTGAATGTTGAATTTCTAATTTTGCTTCCACAAGTTGAGATTCTTTAGACTCGAGAACTTTTTGCATCGACTCGTATTCTGAATTTCTACGGTCCAATTCGTCTTTAAGAACTGACATTTCATCGCTTGCTTGTAGAAGAGAGAGTTTCTCAACATTCAACTGATTCTGTAACTCTTTGATTACATCTTTCTCCACTGATAAGTCCCGTTCAAGCTCTTGGTTCCGTGCCTCTGTGAGTCTGAGTTTAACTCTTTCACTTTCAACTTCCACCTGAACATCTCCAAGATTTTTAGCATATGAAATCAACCTTTCGCGATGTTGTTCAAGTTCTAAAACCTCCTTTTCAAGAACCTGTTGTTGATGTTCCATTCTTTTTCTAGATGAAGTTAGCGATTCCTGCGACAATACCAACTCTGATCTCACATTAGCAAGTAGCTTTCTCACTCTAGCGAATTCTTCCAAGTTTACATTAGCTTCAACTGATGCTGATTCCTCTGCTAAATTGTCGGTTTCTTCATGTGCCACCAGCCAATCCATCGTCTGCTTCTCCAAATTCGCCTCCACAACGTTTAGCTTCTCTTCTTCAAATTCAATTAGCCTCCTAGCTGTTTGTAGTTCTTGATCTTTCTCCTCTACGGTTTTCCTCAAATCTTGGATCTCAAGTGTTTGTTTATTCAAGATTTCCTTTGTCTCAACGAAAAGCTGGGATTTTGACCTGAGTTGAAAGTTGGTACTGGCAGCCTCTTCTGTCTTCATCCTCAACTCGTTGAGCATGATATTAATCTCGTTTTCTTTCAATACAAGTGCTGATTGAGCTGCGGTTATCTCCTTATCTTGCTTCTCAAGCTGAAGTTTTATATTTTTTATTTCAGCCGCTTGAGAAGCTAAATCAAGGTTAGCTTGTTTTAGCTCCTCCTGCAGAGACTCCTGCTTCAGAATAGTGTCGGTTATAACCTGTTCCCGTTTACCCAACTTCTCTTTCGCTTGGTTCAGTTCGCGATATTCTGACAGCAATTTAATCTGTGCATCTTCTAAATCTTCTTCTTTTTTCTCTAAGAGTGTTAGGGCTGTCTGAAGATCTGATTCTAGCTTTCCAAGATTCAGTTTCAACTCAAAATCTTCACCAATCATCTTCTCTTCGAGTTTCTGTGTCTGCACAAAGAGTCTCTCAAGAAGAATCCTAGCGGGTTCTATTGCCTCGTCGCCGTTAATGCTTGATTCTTTGTTGTTCATGACTGATCTAATGATCCATGCAGAATTACCCTTCTTTTTGCTGCAACTGAAAGACCTTCGCTTGCACCAAATGGACCTCACAAAGCAAAACTGCAATCACCAAATAAACTGCTTACTACATATGGATTGTGTCTAAACATGAACCATCCACATAAACTGTCTGGTTGGCATAAATTCGTGGTTTTTCAATGGAATTGGAATTTAAATTCCCTTCCTAAGTGGGTTTGCTTGCGTTAGACAAAGAATTGGAGTTTGATTTAATTCTAACCAAATCCTTAAAGTGATGGATTTCACAATTCTTTTAATGGAATTCAGAATCCCTCCCTATTGTGCAGTCAGTCTTAAAGAAGATCCATCGGTCAGATGACCTTCATTTTTGGTCAATAGCTTCCTAATGCACCGATGTTTACCTACAAGCAATTTCGATCTGGCCCAGGGAAGGTCTGTTTTTGCTACTGTTTTCGAGAGGACAGAATGTTAAAAGTGTATTTGAGTTTGGATCTTTGTTTTATATTTGTTAATTTTAAGAGATAATTTTGTATTTCTACATTCCAATTACACTAACAAATATACACACCAAACACATTATACATTTCAAGGAATCCCTTAAATTCTAATTCAACAATTTCCCCTAATTTTATAAGTGTTTTGTGGAAATTGGAATGAATGTTCACTTGTAAACAAATAAAGAGATGAAGAAACTGATTTCATGGAGTACTTGACCTAATCATCATCTACCTTACAATCGAGTAGATTGAAACACGTCAATGAAGAAACCCTAAACCTTACAACGAAAATCAATTACTAATTCATTGATTAATCCGCAAAATCACTCACGTATAAGCAATCAATTAGCTCAAATAATCGCAACTGCTCATCTGGCAACAAGTAACTAACGATTCAATTAGCAACAAATCTCAAACAGGCACATAGCTTGGGAGAATTTACCTTCGAAGAAGCAGCACAGAAATTGGCCTGCAGAGAAGGTGAGGACGCCGCCATTGTTCAACTTCTCCGCTCGTCAGTAAAATTCCCAAAACGTCATCAAATGTTCCTTCTCTGTGTGTCTTTGTGCGTGTAATCACTGTGTGCGTCAGAGAGAGAGACTTGGAGGTGAGGGAAGGGATGGTCGAGCGTATTTTTGACAGGCGTTCGTGCTAAAGTGCGCCAAGGTTTGTGCTGGTTTGCAACGTTTATCCGTTAGGAAGGTGCCACGTGGCTCCTTCCGATTGGATGTCGAGTCCATATTCTAAATAAAGAAAATGTATCACAAGTACTGTTTTAGCAACTTGGTCGACATAACCACCATATCTAGTAAGAGGAAAAAGAAAAAAAAAACTATTTCTATAGTCGACATCTCTTTAGACTATCCACACTAGTAAACCAATCCAACCAAATCTCTCATTAAAAAAATAGTTTCTCTCACCTCCACCTAAATAATCCAATCTAATTCATTTTTCCACCCACACCAACAATCCAATCCAATCCAACATTTTATTATAAATATATGGTTTTATATTATATAATATTTTTTAATATATTATATAACTTTTTATTTCTGAATAAATAAATTAGTTATATATAATTAAAAATATTTTTTTAAAGATAGAAAATAAAAATTATTTTACATTACAAACATACTTAATAAAAAGGATAAACTAAGTTACAATTTTAATTATTCATCAATGAAACACACACTTACAAAAAATGATAAACCAAGTTACAATTTTAATTATTCGTCAATGGAACGGTTTTGCCACACATGCTCAATTAGATCGTTTTTTAAAGTGATGTGAGTCTCTCTATTGCGAAGTTGTGCCCTATTGGTCATGTATCTTGATAGGTCTGCAATTCGCTCCATAGAGAACTGAACATGTTCATCATCTTCATTAGTTAGAAATTCAGATGGATCGTAATAGTGAAGATACGTGTCGCGTTCATCCTCAACGATCATATTATGAATGATTATACATGCATTCATAATTTTTCCCATCATCTCCTTGTCCCACACAAGACATGGGTGTCGAAGAAGTGCAAACCGTGCTTGTAGAACTCCAAATGCTCGTTCAACATCTTTCCTAACCGCCTCTTGTTGCTTAGCAAATAACTTGTGTTTTCGAAGTTGGGGAGCATTTATTGACTTGACAAAGGCGGCCCATGAAGGATATATACCATCAGTAAGATAATATGCCATATTGTAATCTCGACCATTCATAGTGTAACTCACATTTGGTGCTCGCCCTGATAATACATCATCAAAAATGGGAGATCGGTGGAGAACGTTAATATCATTGCATGAACCTGGAGTTCCAAAGAATGCATGCCATATCCATGGGTCATATGATGCGATGGCTTCTAATACGATTGTTGTAAGAACTTTATAGGGTTGGTGGCAACTCAAACATAGCATCCTTTGCTTTTGTGCTCATGTGTATATCTTTCACTTTGCTTGTATCTTGTACTTGGACAATTATCCTGATGTTTATATTAATCATTCAAGTGTTTGATGTTTTGTATGTCATGTCTAAATGTCTTAACTTGTGTTGATTATGGATATTGGAGTAATTGCCTTTGTACGTTTCAATTGCAGTGTGATTGTCTGTATCCAAGATCTAGGTCATTTCATGATAAATTACTTGGTAAATGTTAATAATTGATTGTGTCTTTGTAATAACAACCCTTGATGATTCAATAATGATATTTGACGTTTCCGGAGCGTGCTTGGTGATTTCTGGACTTTCTTGGCGACCTCACCAACATTCTTGGCGACCTCACCAAGAATGTTGGCGACTTGGGTTTGTACTTGACGACCTCACCATAATGCCTTTGGCGATTTGGGGTTGGCGACCTCGCTAACACTTGGCGAGCTCACCAAGGTTGGCGACCTCACCAAGCCTTGGCGAGGTCACCAACAGCCTTGGCGACTTCATTTTGTTCCTGGCGACTTCAGACTTAGTCTTGGCGATCTCGGCTGTCTGATGTCATAAAATGCACTAACTCCAATAACATTCTCTTGTTTTTAGCACATTCACGACCTGTGCTCTCTCTAGTATAAATAGCCACTCTAGAATAACCATAGATACACTCTTGGACGGCTGTTTTGAAGATAGAGAGCACTTGTGTGTGAAAACCCTCAAGTTCTTGAGTTTTAGAGGCGAAATCTAAGGATTTCAACAAGCAAACACTATGATTTGATCATGGATTCATGATTTCCGCACTTGAATCAGTGTATTGAATGAGTAAAGGCTCAAATTTGGTCCTGACAAATGGTATCAGAGCCATTGTTCTTCATGTTCTTGAGCTTTCTCAAAAACTTGAAGAATCACTCATTCAAGTTATCAAATCTAGGTGTTTGTGTGATTCCTTGAACCATTTTGAACGAAATTTCATAAGGAATCTGTTGGAATGCTTAGATTTCATCAATAATCACAATAAATAGGTCAATTTTTGAGATTTCCAGATTTATGCGAACACAGAGTATACGTGTTGTGCGTTTCTTTTGAAAATAAATGTCTATCTTTCACTGATTTTGAGTCAAAATTGAACATGCATACATGTTAGACTCATGATTTAGGGATGATAGCAACTTGAATCACTCAAAAACATCAAGTATTGAAGATTTTAGAGCAAAAATTGTGTTCTTGGAAGTTTTTCATAAGAATCACTGTTTGATCCGATTTCACATAGATTAAGTGGTTTTTGGAGCTTGTTGTAGTTAACAAATCTGTTCCTAAGCAAATTCCTAAACTATTGGTGCATTAAAACCTTGATTTCGTGAAATTTGATTTTAACCTGGTGATTATGCTCAAGAACATGGCTGGAAAATTTTCTAAGTCTTGAAATTTTGAAAATTTCAAATTTGACTTAATTACTTGATTGATTCAAACTAAATAAACTTCTTGATGTTTGTTTTGTAAGTACTTTGAGCAATTAACCTCAATCTTGCATCCGTTGAAGAATTTCTGAATTCTTGACCCGTTTGACCCATTAAGCTCTTTTGTGAAGAAACACCACTTGTTTCACCATGTCTGAGTTTACCTCTGCAAATCAAATGTTCCAAGGGAATAACCGGCCTCCTAAATTGCTTGGGGCTGCAAATTATGATGATTGGAAGAAAAAGTTTCAGTGTCACCTTGAGTATGTGGATTATGACTTGTTGACCTCAGTGAAATGTGGTCCTAAGGTGTTTTATGTGGAACCAGTGCCCACTGTTGCTGGAGCTGATCCTCCACCTGCCCAAAGGCGTATTCCAAAGAAACCTGAGGACTACTCTGTTGCTGAACATAACCAGATGAAGGTTGACAAACGTGCTCTCGGGTGCATCAAAATGGCGCTGTCTGATGACATTGCTTTTCATTTCACTGAAGCAACCTCTGCTCATGAAATCTGGGTTGCGCTTGAGAAAAAGTATGAGGGAAACCTTGAGAGTAAAGAGAGAAGACTGGATTCTCTCAAGTTGCGTTTCAACACTTTTGCTCACACTCCTGGAGACTCCTTTGAGACTCATGTGACAAAGTTCTGCAGACTCATATGTGAAATGCAAAATAACCAAATTCGACCTGAGATGCTAGTCATATCCAAGAAAATTCTGAAGTCACTTCCTCGAGACTTTGCTCCATATGTCATCTACTTGCTTGAAAGCAGTGACTTAGCCACTGTGGACTACATGGATCTTATTGACAAAGTAAGAGGCTATGAAATTGCTGCTATTGAAAGAGATGGAAATTCACTTATGGGGAAAGTTACCAATAAAAGGGCCACTGAGGTTGTTCCAAATGCTGCCTTCGTTGCTCCTAATGAGGCTGACGTCGAATTTCCTTACTTTGCTGGTGGGTCTTGCTCTTCTATTCAAGCTGCTGCTCAAGTTTCTCCTCAACAATCTGTTTGTCAGACTGCCTTCGTTGCTCAACAACCAGTCACACCTGTGATTCAGTCATCTGCTGCCTATCCATCTGGAACCTCATCTGTTGGCCTGACTGACAAAGATCAGGAGATGTGCAATGCTCTTGTTGCATGCCTGGCTTCCCAAATGTCAGGATGTATTGAGGGCATGTCTCTGTGCCAAGAAGACCTGGATCAAATTCCTGCTGATGATCTCGAAGAAATGGATATCAAGTGGCAACTTGGTATGATCGCTGCCCGCACTAGGAAGTTCTTCAAGAAAACTGGGAGGAAAGTTTTCCAGTCACAACCGGGTGCCACTATTAGCTTTGACAAATCGAAAGCCCAGTGTTACAACTGTCAAGGTCTGGGACATTTTGCACGTGAGTGTAAGAAGCCAAAACTGAGGCAGATTCCTGTGACATCTGGTGGGAACAATAATTCGAGTCAAAATCAGGGCAACTTTTCATATCAGAAGTCACAACCTGCTGGTACTACTCACCAGGGTTCCAGTTCCAATTCTGCTAAGCGTGCTGACAACCCAGAGAAAGCACTCGTGTCTCTGAGTGATCCTAACTACACATGGTCCAATCAGACTCAAACATCAGCAAGTGTGGATTATGCATTAATGGTGAATTCATCTGATGAGCCCAAGATTGAGGAAGATTCCTTCTTTGACCCGCTCTATCCGACTGATTTTGCACTCATGGCTGATGTGGATGAAATTTCTGAAGATGCTGCTTTTGTGACCAGCACAGTTGAAGGCTCCTCCAAAGTTGAATCTGATGCTGAGCAAAAATCAATAAACCGACAAAAGGACCTCATACCTGATACGGTAAAATCTCTCTTGTGCTCTGAGTCCTGTGTAAAGGAAGTCGCTCGATATCGCCTGTATAACGAAGAGTTAGTTGAAAAGGCAATAGCGAGTGAATGTCTGGTAAAGTCAATGCAAGCTAAGGAACAGGATTTTCTGGCCAAAATAAAGTCCTTGCAGGATGATATTGAGGTTATGTAACATACTGAAATATCTCTTCGAACTCAGTTGGAGGATTTAGTGACTCGCTTTTCAACCCTAAGCAAGAACTATGTTCAAGCTCGGGAAATAATTGATTTGATGAGACTTAATCCTTCAAACCTGGCAGGTGATGTGGCTAAGGATATTTTTAAACGAGTACAAAATGGTTTGGGTCTAACCCGCGAAATTGATGATGCTGCGGTTGAGCATCCACTCAATCATAACTATTTTCAAATACCTGAACTTACTAAAATAAATTCCCGAAGCCACATCAGGTTTTTGAATAATGAGTCTGTTCCAAGCATGTCTGAAATTCAACAAATGGAAGAAAAACTGTCTGGCTACGAAAGTGGCTCAAGCCTTCCATCTGTTGAAAGTGCACTAAACTTGAATGATTTTGAGTCTACCTCATTACAGTCATTTGATACTGCTTAGTAGAAATCACTCAAGGATTCCATTGCCATGCTTGAATCTCTGTAAAAACTCCATTTAATGGGTCAAATTTCTGATTTTAGTCAAAACAGAGTTACGTTCTACGTAACCACTGTTGTTTACTTTGAAAATTAAACTTGTTTTTGGGGTGTTTCTTTCATCAAATTGATTCTAAAATTATGTTAGACTAGTGAAACTAAAGCTGTTGCAACTGATTTCGCTCAAAAACATCATGTTTTGAGGATTTTAGAGGCAAATTTCTAAGTTTTAGTGTTCTTGTCATATTCACACAAATCCTTGGATTTAAGCTACTTAGAGTGTTTTTTGGAGCTTGATCCAGTTATGTTTTTGGTTTCTCTACTGATTTCTAAACTAGTTGCACAAGCAATTTTGATTTCTACAAATTTGATTTTTCTTGATCTTGAAACCCCCAAGAACATCCTGATGAAATTTTTGACTAAGTGTTGAAAATTGACTTTTTCAATTTTGTGACTAATTATCAGTTACATGTGGCTAATTGTGTTCCTTATTGAATATTTTGTAGGATTTAGGTGATTTCAAGCATTCTACAACGTTTCAAGCAAGAGAACCAATTTTCAACCCGTTTGACCCGTTAGCTTCTTTTTGTCTCGAAATTGACTAGTGTTGATCATTTCAACATGTCGGATCACTTCACTCCTGCCACACAAGTAAACAATAGGCCTCCCAAACTCACAGGGGCAAGTAACTTCGATGATTGGAAGGCGAAATTCTTATCTTACTTGGAATTCGTTGACTTTGACCTGTTGACTTCTGTAGTCGAAGGTCCTGCTGTGTTTGAAGTGGAAGAGGCCACCATTGCTGGAACTACTACTGTCGCTACTGGTGCTGATCCTCCACCTAAGAAGATGATTACTAAACCATGAAACAAGTTGGATGCTGCTGAAAAGGTCCAATTGAAAACTGACATGTGTGCACTTGGGTGCATTAAGATGGCTATCAATGATGAGTTGCAATACCAATTTCGTGCTACCACATCGGCTCATGAAATCTGGGAAGGCTTGGAAAAGAAATATGAGGGCAACCCGGCTACTAAGGAAAGAAGATTGGAAAAGATCAAGTTGGCGTTCAATACCTTCTCTCACAAGCAGGGCGAATCGTTTGAAACTCATGTCAATCGATTCTGCCGTATTATCACTGAGATGACGAGAAAGAACGCCCGGTCTGAAAATAGTGCCATCATCAAGAAGGTCCTTCACTCATTTCCTCAAGATAGCTGCCCGAACTCGGAAGTTCTTCAAGAAGACTGGAAGAAAGCTTTTTCAAGCTCCCTCAAGCACCGACATCGGCTTTGACAAGTAAAAAGTTCAATGTTACAACTGTCAAGAAATGGGGCACTTTGCACGTGAATGTCCTAAGCCGAGGACTTGGAACGGGCAATCCAATTCTGGTGGAAGTAATCAAACTAATCAAAAGCAGGGTGGTGGTGCTACCCAATCTTATCAGAAACAAGGCAGCTCGTCATACCAGAAGCCACAAGGCACCAGCTCAAATGTCTCTCAATGAGGATCGTCATCTTCTTAACAACCACAAAGATCGGATGATAGCCATAAAGTTTTGGTATCGCTTGAAGACACAAACTACAACTGGACCTCCTCGTCTCATAATCCGTCTTCTAGCCAGTCCAACTATGCACTTGTAGTAAATTCAATTGATGGAGAGATAGACGTGTCTAACATAATTGACCCTCTCTTTCCAACTAACTTCTGCATGATGGCTGGAATTGACGATCTGACTGAAGACAAGGCTCAAGACACTCGAACTGTTACTGATGTGAGCTCATCCGAAGTTGAATATGAGGCAAGTAAGAGGCTTGTAGAACTTCAACGTGAAACCATCCCTGATGAGGTAAAACTTGCTTTATGTTCTGATAAATGTGCTGAGGCTGTAGCTCGCTATCGCGCTTACAACATTGAGTTGGTTAGTAAGGTGAAAGAGAGTGAGAGTCAAGTTGAGAAGTTAAAGGAAAATGAGAAGGAATTTTTGATTAAAATCAAGTCCTTACAAGACGACATTGAGGTCATGAAGCATACGGAAACAACTCTAACGATTCAAATAACTGATCTTTTGGAAAAACTAACTTCTCTGAGGATGAGCTATGCTCAGGCTCGAGAAACCATTGATTTGTTAAAACTCAATCCGGCAACTCTTGGCAATGCCGTTTCTCGTGATATTTTTGCTAGACTTAAAACTGGACTTGGCTTGACACGGGAAATTGATGATAGTGCGGTCGAGCCTCCGCTTAACCATAAATATTATAAAATTCCCGAGTTAACCAAGATTAACTCAAAGAGTCACATAAGATTCATTAATCTTGAGTTGGTTCCGAGTGCTTCCGAAGTCCAAAAGATGGAATATCAGCTCTCTACTCACACGAGTGGATCTGATCTCCCACCTACCAATATCGCACTTCACTTTGATGAAGTCAATTCTAACTTTTTACAAGATGTTGATACTAGTCTTTCTGAGACTCTGACCAAAGAGGCAGCTGAACATGAATTCCTTGATTTGTTGAAAACATCTGTCGTGGATGGTCAATCATTTTTGTTTGACGACAACTACAAGATTTACAAAATTCATGATGCTCCAAAACGAGCTAAGACCACACGAAGGCGAAAGCCTAAGCAGAATGCCAACAAGGGATTCACTGATCAGTTTGATGTGAATGAGGATGAGTTCAATCGTGCATTTGCTGAAATGGCACTCAAACATGGGAAAACTGTCATGCACAGACAAGCTGGTCATGTGATCACCGATGGTAAGGTGAAGGCTATTCCAAGTGCCTCAACAGGAACTCCCTCTACTCCAACACCACAAGCTGTGCAATCTCCTCAATCAAGGAAATCAAAGGCTAATGCTAAAAGTTCTACTCCCACTGGATCCGTTGACTCTAAATTTGAACTGGTAAAGATTGTCAAACCAAAGATGAAGAGTGTTCCAAAAGTAACTGATGCAACCTCTTCACCAACTGATGAGTCTGCACTGATCGTGGTTGTTGGAACTAAAAATCCATGTGACTGACGCCATCAAATTTGTTTCCGAAGCATTCGACTGAAGAATCCATGTGAATTGATTCAGAGAAGCGGGTTGTGATGCTCGAGGCTTGCGAGTTTGGACTGAAGACCGTTTTCTGGAAAAGTCAACCGTTCAGGTCAACGGTCAACGTAAAAGTCAACGGAAGATCGGTTCGAGCGAGTCAAGCTTCGGATTAATTAAATCAACTTTGATTTAATTAATATTTCATGTTATTTTATTTACTTGTAATTTTGTTCAGTTATGTTTTTCTGTTGTTAGTCACCCTCACTATATATATAGTGAGGGTGCCCCATTCATTAAGAGTCTCCAGATGGATGGATGATGACTCTTTAGGATGTTGAGTATTCCATTCTAGAGAGAGAGAGTGAGTCATGGATTTCTAGAGAGAGAGTATTGTCATGATTTCTTGATTGTAATCATTCGATTAAGGAAATCATTCGACTTGTTCATCATCTTTCTTGTCTTTGATTATCTTTGATTCTTCTTCATCTTCATCTTTTTGGGTTTTTCTCATCCGAACCTCGTTCTCGCTCAAAGTTATGATTCTTAATGTGAAAATCGGTCCTGACAAATGGTATTAGAGCGGGTAACCGATCAGATTCCATCTCACGATGAATCTGGTCACTCGAATCTGGATTTTGAGCTTAAATATGGTTAAGATTTGAAAACTCATTTTTTGAGACTTTTTCATATTTTTCTTCATTTTTAGATGATTCTGGACATATTTGATGTTTTGGATGTTAGATCTGGGTCCATTGACTTCATCTTGATGTTATTTCATGTTTTACTTCTGCAAATCTGTGGAGAAAATGAAGATCAGAGCTGAAAATTCGTAACAGTGGAGTTCTTCACATTTTTAGGGTTTTTGAAGATTTTGGAGTTTGATTCTGCGTTTTTGGTGTTATTTTTATGGATTTGGATGAAATGAAGTATGATTCTCAGTGGAAAACGCGTTCCGGATCCATTGGAAGCATCTGTTTCGTCTGAATCTCAACCGTTTGGGCAGATCTGGAAAAACACACACTAGTGTGTGTTTCACGGTGTTCTTCGTGTTCTTGAGAATTTCCAGAATTTGGGGCTGAATCGATTGGTTTTTGCTGCTGTTTGGGATGTGTAAGTGGCCATAGCATGTTACGAATCACTCGTTTCCATTCGTTTCGGGACTGTTTCGAGAATCGAAGGATATACTTAAACGATCTGGTTCAAGTTGAAGCTTGCCCTAACGACCTGAGTTCATCTTGAAGATAGTCTAAATGACCTGCCTTGCATCTTAACGATCAGGTCTTAACGACCAGCCTCAAACGATCAGCTTCTGATCTTAACGATCTGGTTTGAACGACCTGCCTCTAACGATCAGCTTCTGGGTTTTTGTTCAAGTTGTTCTCGGTGGTTTCTGATCGTTAAGGGTTGTAGAGGACGATCACACGAGTTCAACGGTCCAAAATTCATCGAATTTAGTTGAGTATTCGAGGAGATATGGGTCGAACACGGTTTTCCGGTGACTAGCTCGTAACTCCGGCGAGGTGCTTTAGGGTTTCGGAGGTTCGAGGTTGAGGATGACCTGCTGATGACGTGTCACGCATGTATTCTCCAGCAGGGAATTGTCTTCTCTCTCCAATGTCGGCTCCTCCAAAGGTGTTGTTGAACTGTGATAGGCTGGAAGGTAAGCGCTTGGGTCCCACCTGCTCAAAGAGCCGTTGAGGGCTGTCTATTTGTCGTCTTCCTTCATTTGATATCTATCTGTGATTGGTGGAGAGTAATGCTGGTGGGACCAGCTGGATCAAAAGATCCGTTGAATGTTCTCTTGTTGTGCGCCTGTGATTGGCCAGATTCTCATCACACGGATCACGGCTCCAAGCCTTTGGATCCACTTATTTTCAGCCGCAAGATCAGTATTTATGCTCATTTCTGATTGGCTGAAATCCATATACACGGATTATGGTCTTTCTCAGCTAAAATCTGATTGGTTTATGAATATTAACATGGATCATGGTTTTCTTGGAGGATTTAATTACACTAATAAATTTTCAGCATTATTCGTCAATTACGGGGTTTTTCTTGTCGATTTTTAACAAGATTAACGAGATAACGCCGCGACGGAATTTAAGAAAAGTTTTATTGGTCAAGGATTTATTCC
This sequence comes from Deinandra increscens subsp. villosa, assembly GCA_039602395.1. Lineage (NCBI taxonomy): Eukaryota > Viridiplantae > Streptophyta > Magnoliopsida > Asterales > Asteraceae > Deinandra > Deinandra increscens. Next base: position 69,199,400 of record JBCNJP010000007.1, read on the forward strand.
GATTTATTTGATTGGGGTTCTCGTTCATTGACGCCACGCACACATTTGCTATAGACCACTAACGGGTTAGCTTTATTATCCGGTTAATTATTCAGCTTTCTCGTTATGTCTCACGGTTTTATTTGTAGCTGATGCAGCGTGGATGTCAACTAACCGGATTAACTGGAATCTCAGTTAAATATTGGAATTGTCCGTTAAATCTCTCGAGGAGCCGTTACTTGACGAAAATTGACGGAATTTTTCAGATCGAGTCGTTTTCATCGATAATTCTCAGAAATCTTCACGGAATATTGTTCCGAGCTCGTTTTTCTTCAACCAAAATTACGAAGACTCCGCTTATGATTATTTTCGCCCGGGATCTCAAAATTTCACAGATTTGACACTTATCTTTATTTTTGCATCCAACCCAGTCACGCGGAACACAAGATTTATTTATGGATCATTCACAACTGTCAGCATCCGGCTTCTGGTTTTTCGCGAGATTCTCCGATTTCAAGATTATTTATCTGGTTTCTCTAGGCAACCGATCGCGACGGTCGACTCTCCGCATCTGATTTTACGCTTTCGACTTGATGTTTTTGGAGAGATTTAGAGAAATAGGAGGAATTATTATGGATTTGGATATCGGGTCGATTATTCGGAGTTAGAGCATTTTCAGTGTTTGATTGGTTTATCTGATTCAGTTTGTTGCGGTTATGACTCCGATGTTCAGCATTTTCTCAGTATTGTACCCGACCGTGTGAACCGAGTAAGCGGAACACTTGGATCTCAACTAGAGCAATGAGAACAGAAGAAGCTTATTCAGAGGGGTAATTTCTACGACAGATTATCTCCGATTTATCAGTTTTTCATTGAAGATGTACGGCAAAGCGATTCTTCAGCAGTTGAACAGATTTGAAAGCATCAGTCAAGGGGGAATTGTTGGAACTAAAATCTATGTGACTGACGCCATCAAATCTGTTTACCGAAGCATTCGACTGAAGAATCCATGTGAATTGATTCAGAGACATGGGTTGTGATGCTCGAGGCTTGCAGATTGGACCGAAGACCGTTTTCTGGAAAAGTCAACCGTTCTGGTCAACGGTCAACGTAAAAGTCAACGGAAGGTCGGTTCTATCGAGTCAAGCTTTGGATTAATTAAATCAATTTTGATTTAATTAATATTTCATGTTATTTGATTTACTTGTAATTTTGTTCAGTTATGTTTTTCTGTTGTTAGTCACCCTCACTATATATATAGTGAGGGTGCCCCATTCATTAGAGTCTCCAAAATGGATGGATGATGACTCTTTAGGATATCGAGTCTTCCATTCTAGAGAGAGAGAGTGAGTCATGGATTTCTTGAGAGAGAGTGTTGTCATGATTTCTTGATTGTAATCATTCGATTAATGAAATCATTCGACTTGATTCATCATCTTTCTTGTCTTTGATTATCTTTGATTCTCCATCTTCATCTTCATCATCTTTATGGGTTTTTGAATCTGAACCTCGTTCTTGCTCAAGATCAGGATTCTTGATGTGAAAATCGGTCCTGACAGTGGTAGAGCCTTCTGCTTCAATGACAAAAAGTTCTGAAGCTGTTGTTATTGAAAAGAAGAAAAGAACAAGAAGAAGGAAAAAGAAGGTTATTACTGATGATGAGAAGACTCCTGTTGTTTCATTAGTTGAACCCACATATGTGGTTCCTGTTGCTGAATCTGCTGCTTTTGTTGTTCAAAGTGCACCATCTGTGCAAAATGTTTGTGCTATCTATGGCAACCCTCATCCCGATGCAAGGGTGTGTATCTACAACCAAGGGTACAACACCTATGGCAACGCACCAATGCCACCTGTACACTATTACGAGCAACAAGCAACTACTGGTCAGAGTACACACCTCCACTCGAGAAACTATGGTAATTGCAGTGAAGACTTCATGGACTTGCGGGATGACTCTATGTTCCAACAGTCTTATCCCAACCAACCGTACATTCCGAGTCAAGCCCCGTATCTACCACAAGGCTTAGGGGGAAGCCTGTATTCAAATCAACCTCACATCAGACAACCACCAAGGATGAAAGCACCGAGTCCGACTCCAATCAGGTCATGGAACCCAAGGCCAAGACCCGGCTTCCTACCAAGGCCATTTCTGTCTCAAAGGCCAATGATAGCTCCAAGGCCTGCAACCACCTTCATTCCACCTTCAGTTATTCCATCAGCTTCATCATCTTTATTTGCACCATCTTCATCAACTGTAAAGAAACCGGTTATCAAGAAGACCCAAGGTCAAAATGACCGGGGTCCCTCCTCAAACTAATCAATTTCTTTACTTGTGCAGGGACGTACCCGGAAAGCTGTAAACACATGGTACATGGAAAGCGGGTGCTCCAGGAACATGACAGGGAACAAGGACTTGCTGTATGATGTCAAAACAATATCTAACGGTAGTTCTGTTGCCTTTGGGGGGAGATGTGTATGGCGGAAGAATAATAGGAAACGGTCTCTTAACAAACGGAGAAATTTCATTTGACAAGGTTAACCTGGTATCGAATCTGAAGTTCAACCTACTCGGTGTGTCGCAAATCTGCGATAACCAAATGCCAATGGTGTTCAATGATCGCGAGTGTCTAATCTGAAGCCTGGTCTCAAGATACCTGAAGATCAGATCTTGTTTCCTGCACATCGAAGAGGAAACTTGTATGCGTTGGATATGACGGAAGCAAAGCCAGCAAATTCGATCGCTTGTTTTCTAGTAAAGGCATCGGAAGAAGACTCAACCGTATGGTACCGGCGAATGGGTCACGTCAACTTTAGGAACATGAATCGACTTGTAAGAGGAAAACACGTTATTGTGCTACCAGAGAAAGAGTTTGTCCATGTCATAACTGTGTTGTGTGTTCCAAAGGCAAACATCACAAGACGTCTCACAAGCCGAAGCCACCTGGTTCAGATAGCATGTATGACCCTGACACTCTTTCTTCTACTTTTAATATTGTTAATTCTGGTGTTTCAGGAAATACCATCTCAGATGATGATGCACATGAAGGAGATTTACCGACCCTTGACACATTTACTCCGGTTTCTTCATCGATTTTGGGAACTATTTACTCAGCAGACCCTCCTGATCTAACATGGGGAAATCAGACGAGTGAGTCAGTGAATCTATCCGGGGAATCAACTTCATCTACAACTCCTGATGAACCAGTAATTCTAGTGCCAGATTCAGTTATTGTAGAAACAGAACCAGCACCTGCAGCAGTTCAGGGGAAAACCAACAAGGAAACTGCTCCTGAAGATCATGATTCTGAATCTGAAGTTGAAACTGAAATTGACACCTGTGAGGTCCCGGGAAATGATCTGCAAATTGGGAACCTTGAATCTACCATCGAAGACACCGTTGTTGAAGAGTCAAGGGTTCATAAAATTCATCCGACAAGCCAGATTATAGGCACCGTAGACAAAAGGATCACCCGAAGTCAAATAGATCATGCTAACTCGTGTCTCTTCTCATGCTTCATATCGCAAGAAGAACCAACTTCAGTTGCTGCTGCTCTCAAAGATGACAATTGGATTGAAGCCATGCAAGCAGAGTTACTTCAGTTTAAATTGCTCAATGTTTGGCGTCTTGTTGAAGCTCCAAAGGGTGTTGAGCCCATACCGGTCAAGTGGATTTTCAAGAACAAACGAGACGACCGTGGAATAATCATCAGAAACAAAGCTCGATTAGTAGTGAAAGGGTACATGCAAGAAGATTGCATCGATTATGACGAAGTTTATGCACCTGTCGCTCGTCTAGAAGCCATTCGGATTTTCTTAGCTTATGCTGCGTCTATGGACATCACGGTTTACCAACTTGATGTTAAGACTGCATTTCTTTATGGCAAGCTGGATGAGGACGTGTACGTACAGCAACCTCCCGGGTTTGTGAACAAGTCATTTCCAAACAAATGTTACAAACTTGACAGAGCCCTTTATGGTCTGCACCAAGCCCCGAGGAAGTGGTACGAGACCTTGTCTACATATCTGCTGGAAAATGGGTATAAAAAGGGTGTTATTGATCTGACTCTCTTCATTCGACACGTCGGGAAGGATATGCTTTTGGTTCAAGTATACGTTGACGATATCATCTTCGGGTCAACGAACGTGAATTTGTGTCATGCATTCGAGGAATTGATGAAGAAAAAGTTCAAGATGAGTGCCATGGGTGAATTAACATTTTTCTTGGGAATTCAAGTGAAACAGTCACCAGATGGTATACTGATCAGCCAAGGGAAATATGTTAAAGAAATACTGAAGAAGTTCGGTTTTCACGACTCTAAGGGATTCTCTACACCAGTGGAAACTCGTCACAGACTAAATACTGACGCTCAAGGAGTCTCGGTATATAAGCACTTATACCGTTCGATGTTCGGGTCGTTGACGTACTTGACGGCAAGTCGTCCCGATATCATGTTTGGAGTCTACCTCTGTTCAATATTTCAGAGCAAACCAAAGGAATCACATTTGACTGCGGTTAAGAGAATTTTTCGATACTTGAAGTCGAACCCCAACCGAGGGCTGTGGTATCCAAAGGATTCGGCCTTCGATCTTAGAGCCTACTCGGATAGTGACTATGCCGGTAGTCAATTCGATCGGAAGTCTACAACGGGTGGAGCTCAGTTTTTGGGAAATCGACTCGTGTCATCACAATGCAAGAAGAAGACTACAGTGTCCATTTCAATAGCCGAGGCGGAGTACATCGCTGCTGCATCCTGCTGCTCTCAAGTTCTCTGGATCCAGAATCAATTGCTGGACTACGGTTTGAATTTCATGAGTACCCCTATACATATTGATAATACTGCTGCAATTTTTATAGTTAAAAATCCTGTTCAGCATTCTAAGACTAAGCATATAGAGATTAGACACCATTTCATTAGGGACTGTGCTGAGAAGAAACTAGTCACCTTAGTTCAGGTTGATTCAGAGAATCAGTTAGCTGACCTATTCACTAAGTCTTTTGATATGTCTAGGTTCATTTTTCTGGTTACCTCTATAAGAATGATCAACTTTGACTAGGACTAGAACTTCTTGCTCCCTGATACGTTAGTGTCTTGCTCTCTAGGTTGCTTTCTCTTGTGTGTTATCTGTGTGTATATCCTAACTCTTGCTTTCCTCTCACAAAAATCACCAAAAATATTTTTCACTTCTTGCTTGTTTTGCTGTTTATCTTATCCTTGATGTCTTGCTTATCTTATCTTACAATTATTGCTTTAGTTTGCTAAATTGACTCACTTGAGTCTGTTCCTGTGTTGTTTAACTTGTTTTGGCTGAGAAAAATATTTCAGTATGTTTGTGTCTCGAGTCAAAATGTTTTATGACCAAAGGAATTTCTTTTCATTCACTAGCATGTTTTTGAGTCTGTCTGTCGTGCCTGCACCTGTGGAAGATAAAACCAAAAATAGTGTCAATTCAGTAATTTTCAGTAAGTGTTTATACACATGTGCAGAGAAAATAGCAGAAAAATACCAAAAACAATTGAAAAAACTAAAACCTTTTCGTCTGTGGTCGGACAATATATGAGGAACATGATATGATTCTGGTCTTGTGATCTAACCAAAGGATATGATCCAATCGACCGGTAACTCTATCATTTGATGTGTTGGTAGGCTCAACATACTGAGAAGTAAACAAGTCTCTGTGATAACACATTAATTTCATTGAGAAATGTGGACCTTGGAAGTTTAAACAGTGGCATATTCTTTAAAATTGCCCTTCTCATTAGTACTAGTAAGAAAACTCTAATCACACATCCTTTGTTTCTTCAGTATTAAGTTGACTTATTTCAAAACCAACACATGAGACTCATCTGCTGAGGAAACTCTAACCTTGAGTCTCATCCATAAATGAAGCTGAGACACATCTGCTGTGAGAAATCACTGACCTTGTGTTCTTACGCTCCATCATTCCATCGAATAAAGTGAGGCGTCATCTGCTGAGGAAACTCTGACCTTGACGCTCTCACCCCATCAAAATTCATTCATCTATAGTCATGAATGAAGGGTTATCATGATTTCATGACTATATCCATGAAATAAGTCACTTAACACTAAAGAAAAGGGGGAAAGATTACTTTTAAAAGTGTGATTGAATCTGAAAAGCTATCTGATGATTGGTAAAATACTGTTAACTTCCAACCTAATAAGGACCCCACAAAATATTGAACATGATAAATACATCACATGAGACAAGTTGAAAATTAACTTGTTTGAGCTTAAGTGGATAAACAATAACGACAATCTGATTTAGGGAATCGGATCCGAAAGGTGATTTGAATTGTAAGTGTCATTGATCACGTAATTGATCGGTATGATTCCTGCATAGTCTGACCACAACCATTCAAAATTATGTACATTACGGATTTCTACCATGAATAAGTGAAAAGTAAGCCAAAGTGCTTATACTTCCAAGTTTGATGAAAGATTGGCCAACTTGTGCAAAAGTCAAACTTATGTTGGTGGAAAATTGATCAACCTAAAAGTCTTGGTAAATTCTTGAGTCTGGTGAAAAATTAACCGACTCGAATGAAAACGGATTTTTGGAATGTAAAATTTAGCCAACAAAGTTAAACTAGGTGTTTAGTTGTAGTTAAAATCAAACTTGTTGAAATCCCTAGTTATAGGCATCGTGCGGGCATGACTATGTGTTTATCTTTTAAGTATTTGTAAATTTATATTTTGAGAACACTTATGAAAACCTTCAAAAGTTGTTAAACTTGAGAATTGGCCTTAACGATTTGAGGGGAAAATGGGTTTAACGATCTGGTATGATCTTTCCTTAACGATTTGGCCTTTACTTTGAAAGCTTTTTTAGTGTCTCTTAACAATCAGACAAGTTTTGGCCTTAACAATTTGGGTCCCCAAAATTGGCCTTAACGATCAGGCTACCAAATAGTCTTAACGATTTCGCCTTTTATGTCTTAACGATTTGGGTTGACCAAATTGGCCTTAACAATCTGATGTTACATGGTCCATTTTTTTTTATTTATTTCTTGTTCTAAACGAACTGATCAAATTGGCCTTAACGATCTGGCTTTCGGAATGGTCTTAACGATCTGGCAAAGTTTGCCTTAACGATCTGATAGCCAGTTGGTCTTAACGATCAGGTTCCTTTTATGAGTTTGCTTCTAACGATCAGGGTCTCGTCTTCATAACGATCTGACCTTAAGAATGGTCTTAACAATCTGGGTGTAAATACCCCTAACGATCTGACCTTCCCAATCGGTCTTAACGATCAGACCCGATGAAGCCTTTTGTTTTCTTCTTTAATGATCAGGGTCCAAGTTAACGATCAGCCTTTGCTCTTGTTTCCTCTTAACGATTTGAGATAGGTTACCGACTTGACCCCCACACTTAGTTTTTCTTTCCTAACCTATATATTTAAATCAAACCCCTCCATCCTCCTCACTCGTTCACGTATCCGAAAACACACACAAACAATCCCATTTCTCTTTCTCTCCGGTGACCTCGAACCAAGAAAATACGATACTCGAGATAGTGAAATCGAACATCACTTCGTTCGCGTTTGGCTTGCACAATCCCTACGAAGTACTCGGTATGTGTTTCATTCTTGGATTTTGAGTTTCTGTTGGTTTTCGTGTGCGATTAGTCTTGACGAACCCCACTTGAACCTAAACCCAAATTAATCACAATTTTGTCTTGAAATTCTCAGATTTTACATCCTTTGAGTTCGGCATTCTTCAATCTCATCAATGTTCAAGGTAAATCCGAGTCCTTCTCTTTAATTTTGCGTTTTTAGTTTCGGATTGGGTCCAGGGGAGTTATACCGCCGCTATTCTAGAGAAATCTAGGGTTTTTTATTTGTTTAAGAGATTTTAGTGGAATTTAGGTCAAATGTAATAGAAATCGATAGATAGGTCTGACTATGTGTTAAACAACTTCAAATTTGATTTCGGTTGTTTGATGTAGGTGACCGAGTTATCACTGATGGTAGAATCAGGAGGTTGTAGGGTTAGGAAGTTTGAATTTGTTATACTTGTTTAGTTGACTTTGACTTCACTTAGAAAGTTCCAATATTTGTAAAAAGGAAGTTAGATAAACTCCCATTAGGTCATCTAAACTTCAAATTTGCATGTTTTGTTGTAGAACTTTGTGGTAAGTCAAGTTGTGCAGTGATAATGTGATTGACATGCTATCTGTTGATTTGTCTTAATTACTTGGTTCTAATGCACATTTGCCTGATCCTAAACAGATTATTCTGTGATTACGAGTGATATCATTTCCGTGTGATCTTTACAAACTGTTAGATCATCAAAAGGTATGTTATTACTTGTTATTACAGGAACTTATGCTTAATCAAGAAATGAGCTAAACAGGTGCATACTCTCACCTTATTGATTTTATTTATCACTAATTTCATCAAATTATTGATCCACTTATGCTTGATTAAACACAGATTCTTTTGGAAGCAGTAGCTCTCTGAATTCATTTATCTCTTATAGATCTTAGACATATTTAGATCTACTTCGAGGTATGTGCGTCTGTGAACTTTATCAAGTATGCTGAGGTCTCAATTGTCTCATTTGTCTGTTATATTATCAAACTCTATCTTCAAATTGCTTCAGTTTTGATAGGTCTTTAGGATGAAGTGTGTTAATTTGATATTGCATTTCTTCAAAATTAACCTGCATAACCTGATTATGAGATCTACTTCAAGATTAGCAATGAACCATTGTTTGAATAGTTGTCTGACCACTGTGTTATAATGATCTGTCGTTGATATGGTTGATAGTTACTCATTGATGCTAGTTAGTAGAATTTATTTATCCATTATTCCTAACTTTGGCTCATGAATTGTCTCATGTACTTGATTGATTGATTGTTATGATGCAAGGTCAAAATCTTTATCTATATTGGATTGCACTCAAATTGATGTCATAGGGTTCATAGTTCCATACTTAGGACTTAATCTGGCCTATATGTAATTATACATCTATTCATTTAGGTACATGCTGGTTGAGTCTTTAGTGTGTTGAGTACAGAACATTATTGGAATATGTTATTAGGGTTTATTAGTATTAGCCCACGGGCCCGATTAGGTTTCTAGGGTTCCTCGTGAACTCTATATATTGTAACCTAATTATCAATAATATGCATTCAGTAATTCAGTCTTTTATATTCTTACATGGTATCACAGCCTAAACGATCCAAACCCTAGTCGTCACCACCGAGTTCAAACCCTAGACGGGGCGGCGTGCCCTTACCGCCACCGCCCTGTCCCAACTTCGTATATTCCGTTTCGTTTCTTCTTTTATTTTTTTTATTTTCTTTTGAATAAAGCTTCTTTATCGTATAAAGATTCGAGTTCCTCAATCACTCTTGGTTGCGTACTTTCAATCAACAATAAATGCGTCATTGCTACCGACTAAAAATTTCTTTGATTTTCATTGGTGACATCACATGTCATATACCTTCTATGTTTTCTTAATAAATTAATGCATACAATGATTAAAGAAAAAAAAATCTTTGCTTTGGGATTATTTCACGTACAAATTGGGTCAGGGTACTATAATTGGACTACGGTCCTCTTAAGTTTGATTTTGTTTTTATAAAAGGTTTTCAGATCTTATGATTGTGTTTGTAACGATTCACGTGGTTCGTTTATATTATTTTATCCCACTTCTCGTCGTGTTCACATCACGCACTACGGATTATTCAATCCTTTTTTTTCTTTTTCTTTTTTCTTTCGAAGATTGTCATCACTTGACTATGGTCACCAGTCTTCACCATCTCTTTTTATTAGATCTACGGATCTCATCTCTCGATCTACGGATCCGAGATATCGTTGCTTGTCAGTCTCGACACACTGCCGCATGACCACGGTCTCCGGTTGTCGAGTTACTTTTTTTAGCAGCCTCTTTTCTCTTTTACCTCCTCATAGCCGAATAAGATGGAACCGATGTTTGATTGCGATCTAGTTGTCATGTTTATTGTTCTGGAAACCAAGACCCAAAACTGGATGAAGTCGTGAAGGAACTAAAGCTGAGTGAACTTAACAATACTTTGAGGGATGCAACTGTTCTAAGCTATTTGAAGAAGATTGGAATTCCGAGTCGAGAAACGAGATTGAAGCTAGTTTTTTAGTTTCTTTTTTTTTCATTATCTTTAATTATGTTTTTATTGTATTTTCAGTCTAAGCGTCCGATTTCCTACCGCTCTGACTGCGGGGGAGTATTGGAATATGTTATTAGGGTTTATTAGTATTAGCCCACGGGCCCGATTAGGTTTCTAGGGTTCCTCGTGAACTCTATATATTATAACCTAATTATTAATAATATGCATGTAGTAATTCAGTCTTTTATATTCTTACAAACAT
>JBCNJP010000007.1:69210249-69243582 GCA_039602395.1 Deinandra increscens subsp. villosa
CACATTCGTTGCTGATAATGGTTCCAAATCCATTAGATCAAGAATTCAAAATGTGTATGTTGAAATAAATGAAGAAAGAGTCCGAGAAGTGCTGCAGCTAAATGATGCACTCTGCCCTGATTCTTTTCCAAAGAACGAATGGCAAGACACAATCCTTATGATGGGGTATCAAGGAAATCTCTCCATGGCTACAAATCATAAGATAAAGAAGACATTGTTCCCAGAAAACTGGAGGTGCATCATCACTTTCTTCATTTCTGCTTTCGCTCAAAGAAAGTCTGGAACTGATGACTTTGTGGAAGAGACTGCCTGGGCACTACATGGTTTAGCATCCGGTGCGGGTTTCAACCTCTCAAGGCAAATAATTAGCTGGATGAATTACAATTTGCATCCAACAAGGAAATCAGAGAAGTTCTTGATGTACCCGAGATTCATTCAAGCCATTCTTGATCGCTTCTACCCGAACTTGCAAAAGACAGAACCATACTTGGTTCCTAGGAGAATGATGTCCGGTTCTTACACCCGCTACCAGATAGGTCATTACAATGGACCCGAGATACCATTTTTCCCAAACATGATTGAGGGAATTGATGTCGATGAAGACATGGATGAAGATCAAGAAAATAATAATGCTGATGCTGATATGGCAGATGTCAATGCTGCTGAACCTGAGAATAATGAAGCAAATCTACAAGATGATCATCCAATCAACTCTCCAATTCATGATGATCCCGTGCACTCAGAACCAGAAAACAGGGCATCATCCAGAGATTCAGCTGGTTCAGATAATTCAGAAGATGAAGAGGAAGGATCTGATAGTGAAGCAGATAAGTCTGGAAATGATGGTGAAAATAAATCTAATAACTCTGTATCCAAACCTGAATCTGGGTCAAGATTCCAACCTGGATCAGAATCTGGTTCCGACTCCACCAGTTCTGATGCTAGGGGTCCCAAAAAGAAGAAATTGAAAACAAGAGAAAAAGCTAAAGTTAGTGAACAACCTGAAGCTTCAAGTCAAAAGAAGCTAAAGAAAATAAAGTCAAGGCCGACTCAAGATGACCTCTCACCAAATCATTCAAAATCTGATTCACCTGAACCAGATTCAGCATCATTTTTGTTTGAGGGTCATATTAAACCACACTACAATAGAGTGTCTAGATCAAAGTATGCTCAGGAAAGGAAAAAGCTTGAAATAAGACGAGGGCCAATATCTGGATCTGGAACTGGTGCTGCTACTCAATCTACTCCTGTCGCCACCACAGAAGCCACAGTCCTTGAAGTTGATGCCTCTGCTGATATCAACATCACAAACTTGGAACCGGTAGCACAAATTGAGACTCAGCTCATTTCAACTGCTCCTGCTCAAGAAGTGGTCCTGAGGCAAAATCTCTGATGTCTCTAACATTTCCTCTGATGACAAGCTTAAAGAAGCATTTGACAAAATTAAAGAACAAGATCAAGAGCTTCTCAAAGCCAATGAGAAAATAAAAGAGCAAGCAAAAGAAATTGAAAGGTTGAAAAAGCTATTGGCTGAAGCTCTCCGAAATAAACAAACTACCAGTACCAATGGTGATGAAGCTGGAGGTAGTGGAAGTGGTAACCAGGGTGACGATCGGATGCTGGATCAGCCTCCCTCAACAGAAGACACTCAAGAAAATAAAGAACCAAGTCCTAGCCTGCCTGGCAAAGCTCTGATACCATTTGTCAGGACCGATTTCACATCAAGAATCCCGATCGTGAGCAAGAACGAAGATGAGATGAAGGAGACGGGATGAAGAGAATCAAAGATAATAAATGACAAGAAATAATAAATCAAATGATTCATTGATTATTGCTGAATGATTACAACGAACCGAATGATTACAAACTCGTCATAGGAAATCCACGGTCACATTGGGTTGAGCTCAAACCCAATGTGTGACTCTCTCTCTAGAAATGATAGCTCACATCACTCATTATTCATCCATTATTCATCATCTTCTCACAAATGAAGCTATCACCACTATATATAGAGAGCCCATGTGCACACTAGCCCACTAACTAGTAAAACACAAATAAAATGAGCTTATTCCAAATAAACAACTAAAATAAATTATTAATTAAATCAAAGTTGATTTAATTAATATGAAGCTTGACTCGCTCAAACCGATCTTCCGTTGACTTTTACGTTGACCGTTGACCCAAACAGTTGATTTTTCAAGAAAACGTCTTCAGTCCAAACTTGCAAGCCTCGAGCATCACAACCCGCGTCTCTGAATCAAATCACAATAGATTCTTCAATCGAATTATTCGAGAATAGATTTGATGGCGTCAGTCACACTTAATAAAAGTTCCAACAATTCCCCCTTGACTGACGCTGTCAAATCTGCCACACTGGTGAAGAACCACTCTGTCGTACATCTTCAAAGAACAGCTGATAAACCTGAATCTTTATGTTGTAAAGATTCCCCCTTTGAATAAGCTTCTTCTGTTCTTGTTGCTCCAGTTGAGATCCAAGTGCTGCAGTTCACTCGGTTCACACGGTCGGGTACAATACTAAGAATGTTGAACATCGGAGTCAAATTCGCAACAAATCGAATCAGATAAACCAATCAATCACTGGAAATGCTCCAACTTCAGATAATCGACCCGATAATCCAAATCCATAGAAGTTCCCCCTTTTCTCTAGATCCCTCTGAAAACATCCGATGCGGAAGCGGAATATCAGATGCAGAGAGTGGAACCGTTCCGCTCAGTTCCGAAGAGAAAACGGTACTGAAATCCTGAAATCGCACAATCTTGCGAAAAACCGGAAGCCGGGTGCAGACAGTTGTGAATGATCCATAAATACTGAACTTGTTTCGCGTGACTGGGTTGGATGCGAAAATAATGTTAAATCGGTGAAAAACTGAGATCCTGAGCGTAAACGCGAAATTTATTCATAACCGGAGTCTTCGTAATTTTGGGTGAAGAAAATCAAGCTCGGAAAAATATTCCGTGAAGAATTCTGAGTCAAACGATGCAATATGGAATGAATCTGAGAAGACCGTAAATTTTATTCAAGTAACGGTCCTTCCGTTAGAGATTTAACGGAATATTCCAATATTTAACTGAGATTCCAGTTACTTCGGTTAGATGACATCAGCACTGCATCAGCTAAACAACTTGAAGTGAGACATAACAAAACAGTCACAAACTTAACCGAGAAGCGAAACCAGTCCGTCAGTGGTCGTTAGCTAACGTGGTCTTAACGTCAACAAAAACTAGAAACCCGATCAAATATAGCGGAATATCCGGGAAAAATCACCAAGTTTCACCAAGTAACGAAACCCGTCATTTTCATTTTTTATTTTATTTATTTTATTTATTTTTTTTATAACTTAACGGGCTTCCGTTAGATTTAACGGAGAAAAACAGCAACTTAACGGAAAACTGGTCAGATTCCGTTAGTCCAGTTAAGTAGTGTTAAGACTTAACGGAGATAACTCTCCCTTAACGGAAAATCCATCAGCCACCGTTAGTGGTGTTAAGCCACCTAAAAGAAACACAATCTGTGTGCCCATTAATCATCCAATCATAGATGACTACCAACCAGAACAAGATATAGATGATACTTATCTTGCTGATTTTCAATCAGATGACAACGAATCTTCTGAACCCGATGTTGACATTTCCTTTGGTGATGCCTTTCTGAATGATGAACTGAACGATGAAGAGGAAGAGGAAATTTATCAATCCGTAATAAGCTTAGTGCCGCCTCCTGAGAATATCAAACTTCTAAGATTCTCAAGGACGGCACTTGAAGCAAACCAATCATCTTCGGGAGAGGTACTTGCTTTAACCATGGGTGAACCTAATGAACCTCCTGTCATTCCTGAAGTTTCATTGCAACTCCAGTTGGCTCCTCCAGTACAACAGCCAATAAGCATTGTTATGCCTGAAGCTGGTATATCTGAGATCTCTGAACAGCTGAAACACTTACATGTTGAAAGTGAGTTTCTGGATCTTGGAAGAACTGCATTTCGAGAATTCTATGCAAACACCTTGGCTACTGATCCAAGTAGCAGAAGTGGTGTGATTGTTACTGAGGAATCCATTAAAGCCAGAGAAGTATTGGAAATTCAACCTCTCAGCATGATTCCAGATGAGATCTTCAATGATATAAGTTTGGCTGAGCGTCTAAATAACCTCATTTATGACTCCAGTGCAACAAACATTATAAACTTGGAATTCACTACTGACGATGAGTATGATGAGGAAATAATTTATGAGATCAAAGATGAACCGGTTGAGTTTACTTCTCCAACTCGTCCTAGATCTGAGCCAGTGGAAAGCGAACCTCAAAATATAGATGATGCTATCGGATCATTTATTCCTTCTCCAGTCCATCACTCAGAAGATCAAGCAAACCCTGAAGGAGTTCCAGCCCAACCTTCACTGCCAGTGTCTACTGCAACCGCCACTGGCACTGACACTGAACCTATTCAGACTCTTCCAATAACAAGTGCAAGTGGTAGTCAGGGTGCAAATAATCCAGTCTCACCTCATGAAGCTGGTCCTTCAGTTAGACCTGACAAAGGCAAAAGAAAGCTAACTCCTGAAGAGGTGTATGAACAGGAAATGGAGAAGCAAAGGAAGAAGGAAGAATCCATCAGAGCTGCTAAGGATGAAATACTTCTTGAAAGGACACTGGATGAGATTGCAAGGCAAGAGGCCATCTAAAAATTGGAAGAATCTATCCGTCCTCCATCAAAAATAGGCCTTGGATCAGAATACTCTGAGCCAGAAGTTCACAACTCTGAAGAGAGAGAACCCAGAATCAGAATAATTCCTAACCTAGCTGGTGATAATGTTGATCCTTCTGACGAGACTGTGATTGCAAATTATGTCAGAGAGTTAATCTCTCGTGGGATTCCCTTATCCTACCTGATGAATCTCACGGAGTCACAGCTAGTGGAACTGTATACTGATGAGCAAGACATGGATAAACATCTGTACAACTACAAACTTGCAGAGAAGCTTACTGATCCTCGTGCAAATCCTTTTGCTGATACAGACAAGAAGTTTGAATATGTTCAGTTCAATGATAATCTGAGGGAGAAGATACGAGAGATGCACGCACAATACATGCCTCCTCCTCCTGAGATTTTTGATCGGTTTTCACCTCCACCCAGTCCAGCTACTGCTACGCTTGAAGTTGATAAAATGAACAAGAGAGAATTACAAGACTTTCTAGACTTAAGGGGATATGCTCGTAAAAGCTACAGCAGAAAGCAAATCCTCGGTCTACGAACTATGGTCAAAGAACATATTCTTGAAGAAAATAAGAAAATAAAACGTCAGCAGGACGATCGTGAAGCTAAAAGAGTGGAGGAACACCGAAGGAAAGACGCTCCTACTTTGGTTGACGAATGGAAGGAGATGGAACCTTATCGGAAAGCCTTAGTGCAGTTTACAGCTAAAAAGCTTAAAGACATGCCTCCAAACGTTGAATCAGATGATGGAATGAAGATTCTTGGGTGGAAATATGATCATGAATTCAAGGCATTCATTGTCAAGCGCAGAAATGGCTTCGTTCAATTCTTTGCCAAAATAAAGGATCTTCTAAATCTGTTTTCTTAGGAGTTGAAGCAGCTCCGATGGCGTCCACTCATAAATCACTCAAATGATCCTGTAGGCAGAGATGCTGAGGATCAAATAAGGGCCATCTACAATGTGAGCTCAAATCGTCCCATCAAGACTGAGAAGAGGAAATATAAGACTTTCAGAAGACAAAGAGCTGAAGTCCCTCACAAGGTTATGTACAAAAGTATCAGCAAAGATTTGGTCACAAAGAAAATAAAAGGAGATCAGAAAAGCAATCCTATAACTTGTTGGTACTACAGTGGTGATACTCATGAGCTGGTTATTGAAAGGGAAGACGGCTGCACAATAAGACTCTTCGCAGCAATCGAACTGAGACTACTGCATCGAAGCTACTTAAAATGGTTATTCTATAGTCGCCTTGACACCATCCCTCGAAGGCTTAGGCCATATGAGATAGTGGATGCAAACTACTTTGGTTTGTTTCTAAGATGGTGGTGTTGGGAGTGTATTGCTGCTAGGAAGATGAAGACGGAAAGCCTAAGTACCTTGAAATACTGGGCCATGGGTGGTCGTGGGATCTGCTATCTCTCTCGGGGTAGTGAAAGGGTGATTGAAATGTGGCACTATTCTGACTTGAAGAAGTTTGCACGAGAAGATCTATGGATTCTGTACGATGCACAGATTGTCTGCCTTGATGATCGTTACAGGAACCTTGCCCGAAAGTACTGGAGATTCTTGCTGAAACTGCTTGGTCAACTCAGATAGTTGTCTAGTTTTCTTTTTATGTTTGTATTACCACCAAAGGGGGAATTTGTAAGAACTTTATAGGGTTGGTGGCAACTCAAACATAGCATCCTTTGCTTTTGTGCTCATGTGTATATCTTTCACTTTGCTTGTATCTTGTACTTGGACAATTATCCTGATGTTTATATTAATCATTCAAGTGTTTGATGTTTTGTATGTCATGTCTAAATGTCTTAACTTGTGTTGATTATGGATATTGGAGTAATTGCCTTTGTACGTTTCAATTGCAGTGTGATTGTCTGTATCCAAGATCTAGGTCATTTCATGATAAATTACTTGGTAAATGTTAATAATTGATTGTGTATTTGTAATAACAACCCTTGATGATTCAATAATGATATTTGACGTTTCCGGAGCGTACTTGGTGATTTCTGGACTTTCTTGGCGACCTCACCAACATTCTTGGCGACCTCACCAAGAATGTTGGCGACTTGGGTTTGTACTTGGCGACCTCACCATAATGCCTTTGGCGATTTGGGGTTGGCGACCTCGCTAACACTTGGCGAGCTCACCAAGGTTGGCGACCTCACCAAGGTTGGCGACCTCACCAAGCCTTGGCGAGGTCACCAACAGCCTTGGCGACTTCATTTTGTTCCTGGCGACTTCAGACTTAGTCTTGGCGATCTCGGCTGTCTGATGTCATAAAATGCACTAACTCCAATAACATTCTCTTGTTTTTAGCACATTCACGACCTGTGCTCTCTCTAGTATAAATAGCCACTCTAGAATAACCCTAGATACACTCTTGGACGGCTGTTTTGAAGATAGAGAGCACTTGTGTGTGAAAACCCTCAAGTTCTTGAGTTTTAGAGGCGAAATCTAAGGATTTCAACAAGCAAACACTATGATTTGATCATGGATTCATGATTTCCGCACTTGAATCTGTGTATTGAATGAGTAAAGGCTCAAATTTGGTCCTGACAATTGTTGGTTTACCGCTTCTACCTGCATATTGCCCAGCCCAAGCCGATGGGCAATTTTTCCACTGCCAGTGCATGCAGTCAATGCTCCCTATCATTCCTGGAAAACCACGCTCTTCTCCAACATGGAGCAACCTTGCTAAATCATTTTGGTTGGGTTTTCTAAGGTACTCTTGACCGAAGCATGAAATGACACCTTCAACAAAATTTGTAAGAGCATTCCTTGTTACAGTTTCACTTATTCTCAGGTATTCATCTTGTGCATCAGCTGATGTCCCATAGGCCAGCACCCGCATAGCTGCGGTACATTTCTGCAAGGGTGACAGACCTTTTCTACCTGTGCAATTACGTCTTTGTTGAAAATATACATCATTGGCTGTAACGGCAGCCACTATACGTAGGAATAGAGGTCTTCGCATTCGAAATCTCACCCGAAAGGTTCTTTCATCATACGTTGGTATTTCAGCAAAGTAGTCTTTCATCAAAAGTTTCTCACCCTTCTCACGCTCCCGATCACAGTACCTCCTTCTAGTTGTATGAGGACGATCTCTTATCGTCATTTCTGGTATATTTATGAGTAATTCACTAATGATTTCATCAGTTTGACGATTTCGTTGAACAAATCGTGCTTACCATTCCTCATACTCACTCAGGTTAGATGAATCGGAACTCTCTGATGAAATCTCACTATGAGACATTTTCAAATATATTATAATTGAAGAGTTATGGTTGATAAAAAGTATGATACATATTCTACTCCATATATACAAGAAATCATAAAGATAATATCTGATTTGTTGATCTAAAAAAATCCAAGCATCCAGTAATATTCTGACACGTGGAAAAACTTGATTTTATCTTTTTAATACGAAGATAATACCTGATTTGATTATCTATATAGAATCCAAGCATCCAATAATATTCTGACACGTGGAAACCCCTGATTTTATCTTTTTAATATGAAGATAATATCTGATTTGATTATCTATATAGAATCCAAGCATCCAATAATATTCTGACACGTGGAAAACCCTGATTTTATCTTTTTAATATGAAGATAGTATCTGATTTGATTATCTATATTGAATCCAAGCATCCAATAATATTCTGATACGTGGAAAACCCTGATTTTATCTTTTTAATATGAAGATAATGTCTGATTTGATTATCTATATAGAATCCAAGCATCCAATAATATTCTTACACGTGGAAAACCCTGATTTTATCTTTTTAATATGAAGATAATTAATATCAGATTTGATTATCTATATAGAATCCAAGCATCCAATAATATTCTGACACGTGGAAAACTCTGATTTCATCTTTTTAATATGAAGATAATATCTGATTTGATTATCTATATAGAATCCAAGCATCTAACAATAATATTTTGACAAGTGGAAAATCATGATTTTTAACAAAGTAGATAATCAAATCAAATACATAATAAAATATTTTACACATACTAGACGGGTAAAACCTTACACATACATGAATAACAAGTAGATGATCAAATATTTTACAAATGCATTAGAAAGACATACTGGAAATAAAACCTTAGACATACATGAATAACAAGTAGATGATAAAATATTTTACAAATGCATCCTTTGAATAACATCTAGTTTCCATAAAACTTCGACATTAGAAAACGTTTCATGTTTTCTTCTTCAATCGACAAGTCCATCCTTTGTAACAACGTGTTAAGATGAAGAAGCTCCATTTTCTTTATCTCAAGTTCTTCCTTCTTTTGTTCTCTTTCTTGCTTCTTCCGTTCCCTTTCTTCTCTTTTGAGTTCCTTTTGTTGGTCTAACTCGATTCTTTTTTTCATGACTTCAACTTCATCACCTCGAGCAAGCCTTAGTGCACGAAGTTCTTCAACAAATTCATTAGAAGCCTGACCTTTTCCCTTTTTTTGTTGCATCTCTACCGAATGGACGTCCATTAGAAGCAACACTTTTCGGTGTTTTTGTGTTGGAATAGTCACCTTCTTCGGTAGTTCTTGATCTTTTTGCACTATCACCGCTTTCTTCATTATCCTCTTCACATTCGACACGAGGGCGTGTTGTGTCACGACTAACCTGTAAACTCCATTTGGGGTGCTTACACATAACGTCATTAAAAACAACATAGTCCGAAAACTTACCTCTCCATGTTTGCTCATAAATTATATGAGCGTTACGCTCAATATCGGTTTGGCTCATTCCACTTCTTCCCTGATGATACGCCTCCTGGTACGCAGAAATCCACCTGTTGGCATTTTTATTAAGTTGTGATTCACGACCTTTCATTTGATTTTCATTCCTCATACCAAGCTTATCTGGATTTTCTGCCCGAGTTTCATCGTAGCATTTCTTTACTCGTGTCCAAAATGATTCTTTTTCTGGTTTTTGCCACGAGTGGCATCTTCACTAACTATACACCATGCTGACATTAAAGCAACATCTTCGGCAGCTTCCCATTGCCTGGTTCGTGATTCATCGTGAGTATTTTGTGAATTGTGGGGACTTTGAGTGATAGGAACTTCACTTGAATTTGAAAAAACTGAGAGTTATCATAGTATTGAGTATTTGGATAATCTGCAGAATTTCCAAGATCAAAAGTATTTGAAAACGAAGGATCCATTTTTAAAAAAATAAGATCAAAAGAGGTTGTATGTGGGAGATAGAGAATGAAAAGTTGATATGTAAATGTCTATGTTGATAGTTTATTTATATACAAAAAATTCAAGAATTTTGATATTTTTTATTTTATCATATCAGATAATGTTAGATCTTGTGGATAATATTGATCTAATAGCAATATAACGAACCAATAATACAATGCCATGTGGCTGATAAGATAACAATTTTGATCTTAATAGATCTTCAAGAATTTTCTTTTATTTAAATATATTTATCTTATATTAAAAACGCATTTTTGAAACATCTCCGTTTTTAATTAATTTTATTTCAGGGTGTTTATAAAAAAAACTAAACAAGAATGCGTGTTTAGATTTTTAAAAAATGTTAAAAATTACAAGTTTTGTAAAAAAAATAAAGATTCTATAAAATTTATAGATTTATTTAATATTAAAAATACGTTTTTTGAAACATCTCTGTTTTTAATAAATTTATACCGGGATGTTCACAAAAAAAAAACTAAACAACAATATGTGTTTAGATTTTTTTTAAAAATAAAATATTACAAGTTATTTAAGAAATAAGACATTATATATTAAATGAATTAGTATGAAATAAAAAAGAAAAAATAAAATAAATATAAAGCCACTAAAGAAGCTCCACGTGGAAAGTTGATATGCCATATTTGGATCGTGATCTCGATCGGTGGAGAGAACCGATCGTTGGGTTTTTGGGTTTTTTTTTTATAATTTGGTCCCACCAATCTCACGAACTGATCACTAGTGTGAGTAGTCTTATTAAAATCGAACGCTCACAATCATATTTTCGACTCTCAATGTTACCTCGTAGACCATTAGCAATGAGAGATTACCGATTCAAGATTTGACGTTTGCGTCGGGGAGGTTTTATCCTGTTGTTTGGGGTTTTCTTCAATGTTGTTGGTGTGGGTTTGAGTTCTGGTAAAGAAAAAGACATGATGATACGGGGTCGATTCTATATAGGATCTTCACTCAAAAACCGTTAAGAAACAATCATATTTTTTACTTTTCTGTTTTCTGTTTATGTTTGATTACAATTTGAAATTTTATTTTATTTTATCTTATGTTTACTTCTTTTTGATTTTTCACATGTTTAAGAATAAATCACCTCTGATAAATATTGAGACTACTGGATTGGAATACATATTGGAAAAAGACTTATTTCAATCTTTCGTCGTTGTTTCAGCTTGTTAGCGAAAACCGTTCTCTCACAAGCTTGCTTGTTCTGTTACAAACATTTCGTGCACAAAATTCCATCTATTCTAATAAATGGATTGTTGGTCGTTTGTCTTTTCACATCATGAAACCCAAAGCTCTTATAGTGTCCATTTATCATCTCAGCTCATCAGTCCATTTCATATTTTCGTGAACTTATAATAACCATTACGAGCATTTTGGGTATAAATTATTATTATATAACTAACAGATTTATGTAGCCTTTTAACACATAATATTCCAGCAAAATGATCAAAGATACCAATTTCGGCGCGTAAAAGCAATAACTTCCTTGATATTACTAAATACCCATAGATAATACCACCACCATGAATAGATAAGGAGTGGGCATATGAGAGGACATGGTCGACAACTGAAGCATGCAACAACCAAGGCATTGAATTGTTGGGAATCCGTGTACTATTTTAAAATTTTAGAGTCATGACTTGTCAAACAAGTAACGTGCGGAAGTGTGTACACGAGGTCGGTTCTAAACCGATCCCGCTAGTGATCCAAATAATCCAAGTAAACAGATAAATAAGCTAGTCGTGACAAACCAAACGAACACGATGGTTCAACAAATGGTCTGGCTAGATAACCGCATAATCACGATTAGGTTTTATCGGTATGCAACGTTTGCTACCGTAAACATAATAATAACCGAAAAGAATAACGGTTTATAACTTTCATTGAGAAACAAGAAACTGAAACGAGCTCGCGGATCTGATTGGCGAATGACGATGCTACAGAGGCGGTATATAGCAGCTATGTGGCGGCCGCCGTGGTAGGGGTGTGCATGGATCGGTTTGGATCGGATTTTAGCTAAAACCGAATCCAAAACCAAACTTCGGTTTTACAATTTTCTAATCCATTCAGATTCGGTTTTTCCGGTTTCACGGATTTTGGTTTTTGGTTTTTTACGGTTTGGATTCGGTTTTTTTGGATTCAAATCCATATGAATTTTTGGGCTAAAAAAACTAATAATATCAAATTTGGGTCTACTTATTTTTCAATTATAGATTAATTGACTACTAATAGCATTCAAAATAAAACTTTAAAATCCATAACGTTGCAAAATTATACAATCTCAAACAAATACATTCAAACAAATCCTTAACGATTTAATATCAAAGACTAAAGGATCCATAATGTTACATAACAATCCAAAACCAAACTTCGGTTTTTACAATGGATCTGATTGGCGAACGACGATGCTACAGAGGCGGTATATAGCAGCTATGTGGCGGCCGCCGTGGTAGGGGTGTGCATGGATCGGTTTGGATCAGATTTTAGCTAAAGCCGAATCCAAAACCAAACATCGGTTTTTACAATTTTCTAATCCATTCGGATTCGGTTTTTCCGGTTTCACGGATTTCGGTTTTTGGTTTTTTACGGTTTGGATTCGGTTTTTTCGGATTCAAATCCATATGAATTTTTGGGCTAAAAAAACTAATAATATTAAATTTGGGTCTACTTATTTTTCAATTATAGATTAATTGACTACTAATAGCATTCAAAATAAAACTTTAAAATCCATAACGTTGCAAAATTATACAATCTCAAACAAATACATTCAAACAAATCCTTAACAATTTAGTATCAAAGACTCAAGGATCCATAATGTTACATAACAATCCAAAATCAAACAAATCCTTAAAGATCTGATCTCAAACACTCAAAGGACATCTAAACAAAATTAAAGTTGCATAATGATATAATCACAAAGACTCAAAGATCATAATGATTATAAAGAAAATTTTTATTTGAAACCCTTCAATAATTAAATGGACCGGTTAGGTTTTTTCGGATTTTCCTTTTAGCTAAAACCGAAACCAATATGAAATTTCGGATGTCACACCCCGCCCGCACCACCGCCTGTCAGGTGCGGGGGAGGTGTTGGGGAGAACAGGCTGTCAATATCAGAAAACGCATGAAGTTAATGCCACATCTCAACGCCTGAGATCACGTGACTATTACTTGTGTGAAGATTCTCCACGGTAATCAAGACAATTACTTATCGCAGCTTCCAGGCCTTTGCTTTTTAAATGTTACTCACACAAGTAAGGAGACGATACGAACCAAAATACCTTACATTATGATAAAAACAGAGTACTCTCACCAATGGTCCGCCTCTGTTGAGACAAATAGCAAGACCAATCATGATTGGTAGTGCGACAAACTGGAATTTCCATCAGCTATACAAAGCTGATAGCACAAAGTGATCAGATCACGAGTCGGATATGATCTGAAAGTAACAACTTTACACAAGAGGGATTTCAAAGTGATCATTATTAAATAAAATCGATCGAATCAAACAGAAGAAGGACAAGAACGAGAAGAAAAATCCGTTGTCGTCGTCCGATTATGCTTCACATCTTGCTGTTGTTGGGATGATTCGTTGACTCCTTTGCTCTGCCAGGTTGAGTAGATTGAGTATTGTCGTCATGTCGTTGTTATAGATGTCCTCCGTTAAGCTCCGTTATGTCTTCAGAAGTCTTCTTTATATCCGTCTTTCTTGTCTTAATCTTTATTTGCAATGCATTTTGTCAAATTATTCGTAGCAAATCTGCTAAGAGTCTTAAACCATACCGCTTGCTGTGGTACATTTATCTAAGAGGGATCTGTTTAGCCTTTCTTTGATTTGGAATGTTCAAGGAGGTATTTAAACACATTAATCTGAAAAGTAGCATCAATATAATCTAGCACCGCGCATCCTCGTGACCCAGCATTTTGCGTGTCGAAACCGAGAGCACAACTCTTGCATATTTGACTGTCTCCGTGTGTCCACCTGACAACACGAGTCCTTATCTGATAGTGTCGTAGGTCTCTGAGTTCGCGTGGGTGCATAATTCTATTTCATAAATGATCATGTCTCTTAAAATATTATCTCTCCATTAGCACTACATGTTCCATTTCAGTCAGGCCAAGTATCAATTTCCATTCGCGGTCGTCCTTCAGACGTCCGACTCAGCTAATAACAAACAAAGATACCTCTAGAGGTGATTTATGTCACCACGAGGCACAACACAAATTCATAACAAATCAATTCCTACTGAATCATACTATAGTGCGCAGTAATCACATAAGGTCATTCTAAGTACTAACTCTAGTACTAATTGCAATTATAAACAGCAACATTCAAGCAGTCATATGATACAATTTATAACACGTAAACGCACATAAAACAAATATCATTAGCATAAAATAATTAAATTTTCAAAACATGCACCCTAATATCCACTCAATTGGTTTTTAACTATTAACTATATAGGTGTTTTCCTAACCCTGGTCGTAGTTCCTGAAGCTTGATATGTCCCCCTGTCGCAGGTCTTACATAACCGTCCAGGCTAATTGACCATACGGGTATACACCGAAAGAAACTTAAGTCCTAAGGGAACATTAGCCTAGATGACAATACTCTTAGCATTAATCGATTTAGTAGGGTTCACCAGCGTATTCGCACACCTGTGGGCTCAGTAGTTAGGTTGATCAGGTCTAACCCCTGCCGACCGTGTGCGAATCCGTGGTAGCTGCCTACCTGACCTAAAAATACCTCAAGCATTATCAAGGGAACTAAACCACTATTACACAGTCCAACTCACACATGTGCCTATGCGTCAGAATTCCCTGCATACTAGTCCCAGAGCCATTACAGGTTCGAGCTTAGGTGATCTACGTGTCTTCCTAATCTGCTGAAACCTTTGGCTCTGATACCAACCTGTCACACCTCGCCCGCACCACCGCCTGTCAAGTGCGGGGGAGGTGTTGGGGAAAACAGGCTGTCAATATCAGATACACGCGGAAGCAACAGAATGAACATATTTTATTTATTACAAAATGTACAGACAACCTAATAGGCTTAAGTTCACTTGAAAAGAGTTAAAGGCGCGGAGCACAACCGAGCCTAACCAGTATTATTACTGTGTTAAATAAATTGAACCTATACTTGTTTAGGTCATCAGATTCTTCGAGCTGGTACATCTTTGACAATGTGGTGCCTCTTCGTGCATCTATCATAAGATTATCATATATACACTGTGAGTTCCGTAATCATCCCTACCAGGAAACACTTTATGACACGCTCAATTTAATATTGAGGTGAAACACTTTATGACACACTCAATTTAATATTGAGGTGAAACACTTTATGACACGCTCAATTAAATATTGAGGTGCAACAGATACGTGCTTTACTAGTTGCCAAATCTACTTATTTCATGAATTGTGTAAATACTAGATACATTTGGTGCATGTGTTGTACTCCGTAATATGTATACGTCTTATTGGTTGTGTCTAGTCAATTCATGTAGGAAGACATCTGGGCTAGTAACGCAGTACATCAGTTCAAAAACAGGTCAGGGTATGGCTCACCAACAACATTATTGTTGTTGACAAAGTTGATTTAACCATTTTGCAGGTAGACCATTTGATTACCAATAATAGGTGAACATAATTTGGAAGCCATTGATCATAAGCACTAAGCTAGTCTCCATCGAACGGGGTAGCAGTATGGGTTAAGCTTCGGACACTTGAGCCCTAAGTGATAATGCCGTAACATTTAACAGTGTGTAAATCTTTTCAAGTGAACTTAAGCCTATTAGGCTGTCTGTACATTTTGTAATAAATAAAATATGTTCATTATGTTGCTTCCACGTGTATCTGATATTGACAGCCTGTTTTCCCCAACACCTCCCCCGCACCTGACAGGGGTGGTGCGGGTGGGCTGTGACATCGGATTTTAGAAAAGTTTAATCCAAAACTGTCGGTTTCTATTTGGATTTGGTTTTTTTGGTTATTTTGGTTTCGAGTCGGTTTTTTTCGAATTTTTGCACACCCCTACGCCGTGGGACGTGAGGATAGGGCGTCGGATTATGGTGCTCTCTCTTCACTCTCTATGTGTGTGTGTGTTTTTTTCTTCTTCTCAAAAGTCTAGCAATTAGGGTTTATGCCTACAAGTTCTATTTATAGGTCAACTAGATAAACCAAATAATTAGAAATATTTAACTTTAAAATATTTCATGTTTATCACATAAATATAAATAATCATTTTATATTTATCTTATAAATATAAACAATCCCTATTATATTTATCTTATAAGGCTAAGGATGTCTAGATACGACGTCATGGAGGCGTATGATTGAGGCTAAGATGTCTAGAGGAGTTGGGTATTAGGGGTAGGTTTAAGACTTATTTTATTTTTTTATGTTATTATTTTAATTAGTTAATTTATTTTATTTTATTTTATTTTGAGTAAATTACTATTTGCATCCCTGAGGTTTGACCTCTTTTGCCACCCGAGTACGATTTACAAATTATTAACAAATATCGTCCGAGGTTTGCATTTTGTTGCCATCTGAGTCCTTGGGACTAACAGGGCTTAGATTTTTCTGCTAAGTGGAAAGGTATTTTAGTAAATTTACACATCATGGATTAGTTCTGTAAAATAACCAAGATCAAGGGACTATTTTAATAAATAAAATATCCTAATTTTCTTTTTGAAAGAAAAGAGAAAAGAGAAAGAAAGAGGTGTGCAGTCGTCGACCACCACCCAGCTCCCGATGAACGTCGGTGACCTGCGACTTCCGATAACCTCGCGAAAGCCATACCCCGCACTCCTACAAGCTCCAACCGATCTCCCTCTATCTAATTTGGAAACCCAGTTGCGGTTCCTCATTCTCTTTCACCTTCATAGTCACCGTCGAGGGTTTGTGGGTGGTTCTCGATAACTAAGATGACTCCGACGAAGCTAGCGGCGAGTTCAACCCAACCGCCGACTCATAGGTATACGTTTAACAGTAACAAATTAAATCAAGCTAACTCCATAAGCAGCACTTAGGGCCAGACAAAACCCGACATTCATCTTAAAGGACAAGCTGATGCAATGTAATGTCCTTGTGACAAACAACCACCCCCTTGTCGCAGGTCCAATAGTAAGATAATAAATCATTATACTTTAAACATAACCATCTCAATATTGTTAATGTTATGTAGTTAGAGCATTCTGAGCCCATTCCCTATAATGGGTGTGTGTAAACCTTAAAATTTAAGGTGTAGTTGTGAGTGGTTGTGAGTAGAGGAGAGAGAAATATTTGAGGAGAATTTTGGTGAATCCATATATTTGAGGAAAAAATTAGTGAATTTGTAAAATTTGAGGTTTGAAGAGAGAGAGAAAAGGTAATGATAAAGCGCCAGGTATAAAAAAGTATTATTTAATTGTGGTTGTGAGTGGAAGAGAGAGATAAAATAATGATAAATATATAAATTACAGGGATAAGGATAGGGAAGGGCCTGTGAATGCTCTTAAACTACAACAATGTACACATGGTTTTAGCCTCACGTTTCGGGAAGCCATGTCGCGATTCTGGCAGATTCGGTCTTAAATTGGTAAGTCGGATTTAATCCCGGGTATAGTTCATATTACATCTTAAATTCTATCCTTCAAATCCCGAATTGATTTCATGATGATGATTGTTGATGGTGGCTCTTGATGGCGGTGACTGGTTTACGGGTTAAAAATTCTAGATTGGGTATTCGGTGTCGCCGGTTTGGTCTGACCCAACGATATAGTAGCACTGTCTGAAGAGGAAAGGTGGTCAACAGAGGTGTTAAAGACAGAGGCAGCCACGACTATGGAAAAATTAGTCGCCGTTTCGGCAAGGCTAACCACAAATCGGTATGTTTGCGGTTTATGTTGAGTGTTTATTCGATTTTCCAGCCTGTCCTCTATGTTAATCTCCGATTTCCTTTGTATGTATTATTTTTTAATAGATTTGGGCAGATGATAAGATTGAATGATATTTGTGTTTGGATGATGTTGTTGAACCGCCGGACAGCTTATTTCAGCGGTGTTAGATGGTTGATTATGACTAGGATGGGTTGTAGGGTTGGGACAGTTTTGGTGGATTTGGGGCTTGGCTCAAACCCTGTCATTGTGATATTTGGTTGGGATTTTAAAAAGAAAATTATGTTATTTTATTTATTTATTAATTTATTAAGACAGTCCCTTGATCTTGGTTAATTTACAGGACAGTCCTTGATATGTAAAATGACTGAAATACCCTTCCACTTAACAGAAAAATCTACCCCTGTTAGTCCCAAAGACACAGATGGCAACAATATGCAAACCTCAGGCGATAATGGTTAATAATTTGAAAATCGTACCCAAGTGGCAAAAGTGGCCAAATCTTATGGATGCAAACAGTAATTTATTTACTTATTTATTTATTTTTAGTTTTTTAATTATTATTATCTTTTTATTTTTAATTCTATTTTATTATATTATTTATTAGTATTTTTTATGGGTGTGTGTGTGTGTGGTGGTGGTGGTGGTGGTGGTGGTGGGGGGGTGTTGGCTGGGCTTTTTTTCCCTTCCTTTGTCATATGGTTTCTCTTTTTCGTGTTTATCTTTCTTCGGTGGCGCCCTCTTGTGTCTCTGAGTTGGGGGTCTACATGAAATCAGTCTCGCTATCTTTTGTGGTGGAGGTAAGGTTGCTTACATCTCACTCTCCTCAGACCCTACTAAGAATATTTTTTGTGCTTTTAGTGGAACTTTACTAGGTACGTTTGTTGTTGTTCTTGTTGTATATTTATCTCATAAATATAATCTACTAGATAATTATCTAACTTAATTAACACACAATTATCTATATACATAATATATATATATATATATATATATATATATATATATATATATATGAAATACGCAACTAATTATCCATATGTATGAATATGTTTCGAAAATACATAAATATATATATAATATATAATTTTCGTCTACATTTTATAACCAGATATAATATTCACCGTAACTAATTCCCGTTGTCCATTATTATTCTAACAAATAATAATAGACGTTTAGGCATATCTTTTAATCGTAATCAGATAATTAATAATTTAATTATTATTTCTTTGTTTGTTGCCCAAAGTTAAGTCTTTGGACCGTATGTCGATAGTAACGTTTATCCGACAATTAAACACTTAAATCCAACATGAATGCCCCTTCAGGCCCAATAAACATTAAATGCACAATATATTTAGCCTTTAATGCATAATATTCCAGCAAAAATAAGACCTTTATCAAATATAACCAACTCCAACAGGCTGAATACCCACATATAATACCTCCACCATAATAGTTCAACCCTGTACCTTTTTCCCACATCATCACATTTCTCTTTCAGATTTTACCCTCGTAGTACCCACCCCACACCATCCTTTACTTTTTTTTAATAATATTTAATTGAAAAAGTAAGAGAGAGTGTAGAGCTTTTAAAGTGATATTGAGAAGAGAGAAAGAAAAGAGTGTGGTGGTGGAAGGTCGCAATGGCTCCAAAACCCGTGGCTAGGAAAAAGACTGTAATGGTGTAGCCGCAACAACATCATCAAGGTCGTACCTGTTATGATTAAATATATACATGTTTATTTGTCATATATTCCTTACAAATGGATTATTTTATGATATATTATGCAAAAAAAAAAAAAAAACAAACCAAACAGTTTAGTATTATTTCATGTTTAGTTTTTCAGAATAATCCAGTTACATAGTCACAATTAAAGTCAATAATGCAACAAAAGAAGAAAAATAGAAGACTTCATGATTTTAGGCCCAAGAACAGGCTGTGTTCCACCTGCAGAAGTGGATAAGTTGATCATTATCCACTCACTTGAAGAAAAATCCAGACACGGGCCGTGCCATACCTGGCACAATCCGTGCTTTTCGTCCAACACGACCCCCAATGACAGTGGACACGTGCACGTGTCGTGTATGTGCAGATCCTTCAAAGATTTCACACCCGTCATGAGGCGTGCCAAACCTGGCATGGGCTGTGCCCGATCCATCAATTTGAGGCCTATAAATAACATCCTCATATCCATTTAATAGTTGCTTAATTCTTCTCCACCACTTTAAATTTTATGTTCCTGAGCCATTTCTTTTGGCGGTTTTAAGCGTTTTTAGTCAAAGTTTGTAAGAATCTTTACTTAATTAAAGGTTGTGTAATGTTTGTTTATGAACTTATCTTCTTATCTTAAGAAAATCTTAATGTCCATTCTTGGCTAAACCTTACACTAACTCCGAGAAAAATAAA
Source organism: Deinandra increscens subsp. villosa (assembly GCA_039602395.1). NCBI lineage: Eukaryota > Viridiplantae > Streptophyta > Magnoliopsida > Asterales > Asteraceae > Deinandra > Deinandra increscens. Next base: position 69,230,503 of record JBCNJP010000007.1, read on the forward strand.
TATTTGGTGGGTTGGTAATATGGTTTATAAAGTAACCTTAAAGTGTGTGAAAATGACTTTGAGATTAATCTTCAATATTGAAAGTTTATTATTGGGCCTTAAAACAAAAAAGTATCTCATGTATCATGGAACATTCATGCCCTCAAAAACATGTTTGTCGGAGTGTGAGACCTGACTAAGGGTTACAACGACGTATGCAGGTGAAAATATAAACCCATGAAAAGTGATACATCCGTGTATTTATGTCTATATAAATAATATGTTATTTGTGTTGGGTTATATAACTACTTATCGATTTACACACGAGTACGCATCGGATTTTATCCTATGAATTAATCTAACTAACCGGATAGATAATGTGTACCTTTTTAGCTCAGCAAGAGACGATCTTCTAGGATTTGAAGTAAATCCCTCTACGATCGCACACACGACACACCAATGTACGTATGCTAGTACTTGATCACGAACTCCTCTCTTGATGAAAGCTTGGTCGAACCACAAGAAAATCGAATCCCTTGGATTCGGTTTTCTTTGCCAAAATTTAGAGAGAGAAAGAGAGAGAATTAGGGTTTGCACTTATCAGGTATAATGCAACAACTAAACCTTAAACCAAGAGGGTCTATTTATAGGTTTTAGGAACTTGGAAAACAAGTTAGGGTTTGGGATGGGGAGGCTTACACGATTTCGGCCCTAAAGCCCACTCCCAATCCTTTCCTAATTGTAATCCAATTACAACTCTCTTTTATTAACAACTAACACCCTGTTAACAAATAACTGTTAGTTTTAACGACTCCTCGTTAAATATTCGTGATAAATATTAATTAACTGATTAATTAATACAAATACATTAGTGTCGAGACGTGTGACCCCGTAGGCTTAAATACTTTCCGGACATACGTTTATTTATACGTGATCATATCCCTACAGCTCCCACTTGAGCTCGTAATAATAAAGGTAATAACATTGGTTAGCGTCTAGCAACACACCAATGCTCCCGGAAATATTTTAGTACAGTTTCTCAAAGTGTATTTAAATGGTACAGTCATTTACTATCCCTTTGTTACCGATACCGTTGTTAAATATGAATATGGATCAAAGTCATTTCATACTTTAACGATTCTGTTTCTCATTCCATAACTAATTAAAGATTACCAAATTCAAATCGAGACACATCTGGATTTCATTTGGGCATGGCCATGCAGACATCTTAATTAGTCCCAATGAGGGGCCCAGTGGTATCTGCTTCAACTTTAAAGTTGAACAAACAAATCCTCTTGACTACACGTGTCCAGTCACATACTTCACTACACTTACTGAAAATAACCCTTTTGTACTACCTTATCCAGAATAGTTAGAACTATATCAAGTAGGTGCAATCCATATATGCATGACCTGCTTGTATCTCGAGTCTAAGGATAAGTAAAGCAACCATTTACGAATTTCACTTAATGGCGACGATCCATAAAGTGACAATTCCTTAGTGGGGTAGTCCGATATGCATCCTATGAATACCATGTGAGTTTGGTGGGACCATCCATTTTATATTCCAAGAATATTACCAATCACTCAGATTTGTCTTAGTTTAACTATATTCCCATATAGTTAATTGACAATGGACAATTGAGAATACTTGACAAGTACTCAAGGATTAAATATGCAAATATAGGACACAATTTACTATTAAATGAAATCAAACATATCAAGTACTTTATTTCATTATATAAATAGAAACTGTTTAACATCCCTTATCCAAATACCGAACAACAGACATACATGATTTGACTAGCTAATCTAAGTCCCATGCCCTCGGCATGCCTTTCAAGCTTCGGCCTCGACAAAGCTTTCGTGAAAGGATCAGCTAAGTTAATATCTATGTGAACTTTGAGTAATCTGATTTCACCTAGTTCGATCTGCTCACGAACATAATGATATCTCCTGGCATAGTGTCTGGCGCCCTTCTGAACTCCAGGTTCTTTGGCAATGATTAATGCACCAGTATTATCACAGTACCTATCAATAGGAAAGTTACTTGTAGGGATCACGTCAAGCCCACAAATAAATTTCCTTATCCAGACTGCCTCCATTGCAGCTTCCGAAGCAGCAATGTACTCAGACTCTGTTGCAGACATAGCAACTGTGGTTTGTTTCTTGCTTTTCCAATCCACAGCGCCTCCATTCAGAATGAAGACGTAGCCAGACTGAGACTTCGCGTCATCTCTATCAGTCTGAAATCCAGCATCGCAGTATCTGGTCACTTTGAGCTCTTGATATGGATTTCCCCCATATACCAAAAACAAATCTCTAGTAGCTCGTAGGTACTTGAGAATGGTCTTAACAGCAGTCCAGTGACTTTCACCTAGATTCTGTTGAAATCGGCTAACGATATTCTGCGCAAACGCTATATCAGGTCTAGTGCATCTCACCGCATACATTATAGAGCCTACAACCGAAGCATAAGGGACTCTTTGCATACGCTTCACCTCATCAGGTGTAGAAGCACCTTGTTTGACCGATAGACCAAGTCCTTCCTGCATAGGTACTATACCACGCTTGGAATTCTCCATCTTGAATCGCTTCAAGATCTTATCAATATAAGCACTTTGACTTAGTCCAATCAACCGCTTAGTTCTATCTCTATAGATCTTGATTCCAAGAATGAATGCTGCTTCTCCCAAGTCTTTCATGGCAAAACACTTTCCAAGATGAGATTTTACATCTTGCAACATTGGAATGTGTTTTCGCTATAATCAATATGTCATCTACATATAAGACAATGAAAGTAACATTACGCCCACTAGCTTTATGATATACACATGGCTCATCGGGATTCTGAACGAAACCAAACTTTTTGATTTCTTCATCAAACCGTTTATTCCAACTCCTCGATGTTTGCTTTAGTCCATAAATGGACCTTTGAAGCTTGCATACTTGGTTGGGATGTTTTGGATCAATGAACCCTTCAGGTTGATCCATATAGACTTCTGTTAGTACAAAGTATGTGTCGTGTTTGTATCAGTTAGTTTCGTTAGTTGTTTGAGTTAGCATAGTTAATTCAAGGTTAGGGGTGGAAAGTGTCAATCTATTAAAGTGGAGGGATTAGTTTGTAATTTAGTAAAACTCACATAAATGAGTTACGTAAATCATGAATTGAAGGAGAAGATTTGGGAAAATCACCAAACTAGCCTTTGACCAATCATCAATTTCTAAAATAGTCTTTGACCTCTTCTTTCTCTGAATTAGCCATTGACTGAGAAAATGGCAAGATGGATGAGCACGAATAGTAAGACGGCGAGAGTGAGTGTACGGAAGACACTATCGCTTTACCTTTGATTTTATACTTTTTAATTTTTGTTTTTTAATTAATTAAGCTGCTCAATATGTTTTTTTTGTTAATAAATTATATTTAGTGATCTTTTAGAAAAATCTAAATATACAATCGTTCATAATTTTTTTTTCTGAATAATTTGACCTAAGTTTTATAAAAAACGGAGGTTTTTAAAAAAAAAATTAAGTCTCGTTCTTAAATAAAAAAGTTAAGCTTTTCTTAATTTTTTAACTCTCGTAACACCCAAATTTGTAGATGAATATATTGTATGGAGAAAAATGGTGAGAGGAGATGATATTTATAGGTGAAAAAGGTTAACTAAAAATAATAAAAAAATATTAAAATTTTAATACAACAATATATAAAAAATTTAAAACTTACAACATTAAAAAATAAAATGTTTTTTTGTTTAATAATAATAAAATTTTAAAAGGTCAATCCATTAAGTTAAAAAAAGAATATAAAAAGTTAAAACAATTAAAAAAGTTAAGTTTTAATGTTAACGAGATCTGCGACCCGCGCGTTACGGCGGGCGAGTGTAGTTCTGTGACCGAGCTCCTTATAACCAATATATGTTTCAGGTAGTTAAATGGAACATTTTTCACGTTGTAATTGTCGATAAGAAATCCATTATGTAAAATAGCAGTACACTATATTTATGAGAAATTGTAACTAAAAAGAAACATAGAGCATGCATTAATCTACGCAGTCCGGTACATAATGCCTACTACATTGAGTTCTCATTTTCAAAGACTTGTACAAAACATCAACATAAAGATGAAGAGCTGTTGTTGATTTCAACTCCACATTTTCTTCACTTTCTTTCAAATCCAATGGCACCACCTGTTTATTTCAACTCCACATTTTCTTCACTTTCTTTCAAATCCAATGGCACCTTCAGAGTTATCATGGTTTCTCTACTTGTATGCATCTTTAATGTGTTCCATGGAAACTTTAGGACCTAATAATATGGGCTTTTACAATGTAGTCAAAACCTAAAATCATTTTTTTTTGTATTTTTATGCTAAGATAAAAGTTTAGAAGAAATTAGCAATGTAATAATCTCATCAAAAAAGCATGTACATCCTGTATTTGGAAAAATGTACTTAGAATAGGAAAGAAGTTTTGACTTTGCCTACTTAAGCCACTAAGTAGAAGCAGTAACTTTGAGTTTGCTTACTTAAGCCATTAAGTAGATGCTTGATTAAGCAGAAGTTTGGTTGCCAAAATAACGCATTAGCATACGAAACGATTAACTCATATTGTTTCACCTTTCTTATGTTTTACATCACTTTTTTATTATCATTAAAAAAATAGCAACAATCGATTTAATCATTGACTTGAGTTTTATGTTTTTATTCAATAAGAAAACTATCAACTGATATTTATTTAACATAAAAAGATGTGGGTACATGTAAATTTTCAGAAGCAAGAAACCATCCAACCACTTGACATTTGACTTCTTCTCCACATACAATTTCCTTTTGAAGCAATATTCAATTTAAGATCCAAATCAACACAAACTGCAAATTTTGAAATCGTAAAATAGAGAAAATCTGAAAAAGCAAAGATGATATAAAGATAACAAAAGGTCAAAGGGATAAATGTACATACATTCCTGCAATACGTAACTGGAATAAGGTTTCTCCCGTTTGAAACCACTCTCGTGCAAGTGTATATCAACCTGCAGCAGCCACTTCATATGATGCTTCTGCATCCTTGCATAATTCAGCTTCATAGTGAAGAGCAACTAAACAGAGTTTCTGCATGTTTTATAACCACACGACATTACAAATGACTATGGTTCAGAAATATTTCATCATCACCAAACACCAAGCCTGAACAGAATCATTATGGGACAAGTGAGATCACATAATCAGTCCATCGAAGATATATATATATATATATATATATATATATATATATATATATATATATATATATATATATAGGGAGAGGATCATTTGAGAACCAATTGGGTTTAGAAGACACTTAATTATTTGAAATTATTTTGTTTGTTTGAATAATAATTTTATATTTTATACTGTTATGATTTTAATATTAAGATGTAAACACTAACCACTATAGCAAGCACTAAAAGATAACAAATAACTTTTTCCAACCATTTTATAATAAGAGAAAATAACATTAAAAAAAGGTGAATGATTGAAATATTAAAGGAATTCAGCTGGTATTTTTAACTAATGTGAAACAAATTTGTATTAGATTTTGCACATTACAATATATAACCACAACAGGAGAAATAGTTTTCAAGATTACTAAAACTTATGTCGAATAACTATGAATGCAGAGCTTTTATACCATCTACAATGGTGTGATTTCAATGAAGTGAAGTACCATACCTGAACAGATCTAGAGAATACATAAAATGGAATAAAAATTTAGCCTCAAACCCACACAACGTTGCATAGATGTAATTCCTTTCACAACATAAAAGCAAAACATACATTAGTGACAACATGATACCAACTTGGCATACCATTAAGGTCATACTATTAAGCTATTAAATTAGTGCATGATATCAGATTAAACAGAACAATTGGAACCTTGTATATACAGAAATCTAAACAAAAGGCATATTGATTTCTGTACCTTACTACGAATCAACCAAAATGGCTTTGCAGGCGTCACAACAATGTTCTATTTGGTGTAGAATTCAAGAGCCATTTAAAGGAACTACATCACAAAACAATGATTGGGTCATGAAGCTAATGTCGCGATCGAATTGAATGAACAATTCGAAGATTTGTTATGAGCACCTGGGAAAATAAAACCAATATGAGCAATTCAAAGTAGTGTACACTTGCCTGCCACATTAGAAAGAATTATAGTACTTGCTTGCAACCACTTTAAAGGGATAAACCAATTAACACAACATGAAAAAGAAAACGATGACTATCGACAAATGTGACCTCTTTGGATGAATAATCACATACATGGTTCAACCCAACTGACCTTTTTGGCCCATATTAAAAATTACCAGTGTGGGACCCATTACCAGCCATTTGATTTTGCATAACTTAATACCATATGTGACAGTAGAGCAATACCTGGGAAACTATAACACAATCGTCAACATTTAAGCTGAGCTCACCATCTGCTTGAGCATCAAAAGAACCATCTAATAAGTAGAACAACAGATACATAAATTAAGCTCATTAATAATAAATGTAACTACAAAAACACATAAGTAATACCAACATCATTTATGTACCTTTTCCTGGTGCAAATTTAGAACATCATAGACTGAGGAAAACCTCATCAAAGCCTCATAGAAACCTTTAAGAACAGTTAGGAGAAACATAGGCTCAGGAAAAATTCATCATAGCCTGAAAGGAACAATTTATCTCGCTACCAGCGACACATGATAAGGAAAACCTTATCATATTGTAACAGAAACTTTCAAAACAGTTAGCAGCATATGATGCTTAAAGAATGCTTTCTGATTTAGGGAACCAACAAACTATTTTGCAAACAGAATATAATCCATAAAGAACACCAAAACCATCATCAAGTAAAAAGGATTCCAAAGATCAAACCATCATCAAGTAAAAAGGATCCCAACCAAATTTCAACCAACAAATCAGCAGCAGCAACATACGCTGAGGAAAACCTCATCATAGCCTCATAGAAACCATGAAAAACAGTCAAGAGCAACACATGCTTAGAAAAAATTCATCATAGCCTGAAAGAAACAATTTATTTCGCCACCATAGGGTCAGGAAAACCTAATCATAGCGACATAGAAACAGTTAGCAGCAACATAGGCTTAGAAAAATTCAACGCAGCCTCAAAGAAACCTCAACGCCCAAGTAAATAAACACAGCTTTCAAGTACAGCAGTAAAACCCAAATGCCACCAACGAAATACCAAATCAGAAAATCGACAGTAGCAGCCAGTTTTCAGCAACAAAAGTAACAGGTATCATAAAACACAATAGACATGAGGCTCAGATTAAGTTATTCATCATATAATTTGACACCGATCACGGTAAGGGCTGCAATAAACCATAGTTTTATGCCTCCTTCTCACCATAACCTAGCATCAAAAAAATATGAATCTTTGTAAGTATATCATCACAGCCTCCTAGTGGAAGTAACCCCCCAAATGAATCAGAAGAGGCAAACAAAAGTTTCGATTTCAGGGATCTGGGTTCTTGAAAACCCCAGCGCAAAACGAAAGTGACCTCGCTGTTCACAGATCTAGCCGGTCTCGCCGACGCCACCCATGCATCCACTAAACAAAGATCAACTCCCGCCGCCCCTCTCAACCATCAGACCCAACCATCCGATTAAACAAAAGTCTTCACAAACCACCGGCACAACTGCGACGGCGAGCACAGATGCTCAAAGCCGCTAACCACCGGCGATTTCGACGGTGATCACAATAAAATCAGCCGCATTTAACGGCATAAAGTACTCACAGCCGCCGCTGATGACCGGATGGTTGCGAGACGCCGGTGACAACCGGACGTCTGCGACGGAAATGTAGATCGGAAATTAGTTGAGAAAGAGATAGAGCCGTGTGAAACCTTACCGGAGGCGGCTGTTTGAACGTCACCGGAGAAACGATCTGCTCCCATCTCCGACCAGATAGAACCTCACCGGAAAAGCGACAGAGATGAGGTGTCTCTCTCTCTTGAAATTTAAGAGCTCCGGCAATGATAAAGTAGAGAGGGATCAGCAAGTAGAGAGAGAGCAGCAGGAACTCTCCAGATCTGAAGAGACATGAAATAGTGTGCCTAGCACACAGGTTTTGAACACAGAAAATCAAAACCGACAGCACCGCCCCAGCGGCCCAATCAGAAAAGCAAATCTGATATGAACAGTATGTTTACTGAGTACACACTGCATGTTTTATAACCACACGACATTACAAATGAGTATGGTTCAGAAATATTTCATCATCACCAAACACCAAGCCTGAACAGAATCATTATGGGACAACTGAGATCACATAATCAGTCCACCGAAGATATATATATATATATATATATATATATATATATATATATATAGGGAGAGGATCATTTGAGAACCAATTGGGTTTAGAAGACACTTAATTATTTGAAATTATTTTGTTTGTTTGAATAATAATTTTATATTTTATACTGTTATGATTTTAATATTAAGATGTAAACACTAACCACTATAGCAAGCACTAAAAGATAACAAATAAATTTTTCCAACCATTTTATAATAAGAGAAAATAACATTAAAAAAAGGTGAATGATTGAAATATTAAAGGAATTCAGCTGGTATTTATAACTAATGTGAAACAAACTTGTATTAGATTTTGCACATTACAATATATAACCACAAAAGGAGAAATAGTTTTCAAGATTACTAAAACTTATGTCGAATAACTATGAATGCAGAGCTTTTATACCATCTACAATGGTGTGATGTCAATGAAGTGAAGTACCATACCTGAACAGATCAGGAGAATACATAAAATGGAATAAAAATTTAGCCTCAAACCCACACAACAGTTGCATAGATGTAATTCCTTTCACAACATAAAAGCAAAACATACATTAGTGACAACATGATACCAACTTGGCATACCATTAAGGTCATACTATTAAGCTATTAAATTAGTGCATGATATCAGATTATACAGAACAATTGGAACCTTGTATAAACAGAAATCTAAACAAAAGGCATATTCATTTCTGTACCTTACTACGAATCAACCAAAATGGCTTTGCAGGCGTCACCACAATGTTCTATTTGGTGTAGAATTCAAGAGCCATTTAAAGGAACTACATCACAAAACAATGATTGGGTCATGAAGCTAATGCCGCGATCGAATTGAATGAACAATTCGAAGATTTGTTATGAGCACCTGGGAAAATAAAACCAATATGAGCAATTCAAAGTAGTGTACACTTGCCTGCCACATTAGAAAGAATTATAGTACTTGCTTGCAACCACTTTAAAGGGATAAACCAATTAACACAACATGAAAAAGAAAACGATGACTATCGACAAATGTGACCTCTTTGGATGAATAATCACATACATGGTTCAACCCAACTGACCTTTTTGGCCCATATTAAAAATTACCAGTGTGTGACCCATTACCAGCCATTTGATTTTGCATAACTTAATACCATATGTGACAGTAGAGCAATACCTGGGGAACTATAACACAATCGTCAACATTTAAGCTGAGCTCACCATCTGCTTGAGCATCAAAAGAACCATCTAATAAGTAGAACAACAGATACATAAATTAAGCTCATTAATAATAAATGTAACTACAAAACACTTAAGTAATACCAACATCATTTATGTACCTTTTCCTGGTTCAAATTTAGAACATCATAGACTGAGGAAAACCTCATCAAAGCCTCATAGAAACCTTTAAGAACAGTTAGGAGAAACATAGGCTCAGGAAAAATTCATCATAGCCTGAAAGGAACAATTAATCTCGCTACCAGCGACACATGATAAGGAAAACCTTATCATATTGTAACAGAAACTTTCAAAACAGTTTGCAGCATATGATGCTTAAAGAATGCTTTCTAATTTAGGGAACCAACAAACTATTTTGCAAACAGAATATAATCCATAAAGAACACCAAAACCATCATCAAGTAAAAAGGATTCCAAAGATCAAACCATCATCAATTAAAAAGGATTCCAACCAAAACGAAAGTGACCTCGCTGTTCACAGATCTAGCCGGTCTCGTTGACGCCACCCATGCATCCACTAAACAAAGATCAACTCCCGCCGCCCCTCTCAACCATCAGACCCAACCATCCGATTAAACAAAAGTCTTCACAAACCACCGACACAACTACGACGGCGAGCACAGATGCTCAAAGCCGCTAACCACCGGCGATTTCGACGGTGATCACAATAAAATCAGCCGCATTTAACGGCATAAAGTACTCAGAGCCGCCGCTGATGACCGGATGGTTGCGAGACGCCGGTGACAACCGGACGTCTGTGACGGAAATGTAGATCGGAAATTAGTTGAGAAAGAGATAGAGCCGTGTGAAACCTTACCGGAGGCGGCTGTTTGAACGTCACCGGAGAAACGATCTGCTCCCATCTCCGACCAGATAGAACCTCACCGGAAAAGCGACAGAGATGAGGTGTCTCTCTCTCTTGAAATTTAAGAGCTCCGGTAATGATAAAGTAGAGAGGGATCAGCAAGTAGAGAGAGAGAGAGCATCAGGAACTCTCCAGATCTGAAGAGACATGAAATAGTGTGCCTAGCACACAGGTTTTGAACACAGAAAATCAAAACCGACAGCACCGCCCCAGCGGCCCAATCAGAAAAGCAAATCTGATATGAACAGTATGTTTACTGAGTACACACTGCATGTTTTATAACCACACGACATTACAAATGAGTATGGTTCATAAATATTTCATCATCACCAAACACCAAGCCTGAACAGAATCATTATGGGACAACTGAGATCACATAATCAGTCCACCGAAGATATATATATATATATATATATATATATATATATATATATATATATATATAGGGAGAGGATCATTTGAGAACCAATTGGGTTTAGAAGACACTTAATTATTTGAAATTATTTTGTTTGTTTGAATAATAATTTTATATTTTATACTGTTATGATTTTAATATTAAGATGTAAACACTAACCACTATAGCAAGCACTAAAAGATAACAAATAAATTTTTCCAACCATTTTATAATAAGAGAAAATAACATTAAAAAAAGGTGAATGATTGAAATATTAAAGGAATTCAGCTGGTATTTTTAACTAATGTGAAACAAACTTGTATTAGATTTTGCACATTACAATATATAACCACAAAAGGAGAAATAGTTTTCAAGATTACTAAAACTTATGTCGAATAACTATGAATGCAGAGCTTTTATACCATCTACAATGGTGTGATGTCAATGAAGTGAAGTACCATACCTGAACAGATCAGGAGAATACATAAAATGGAATAAAAATTTAGCCTCAAACCCACACAACAGTTGCATAGATGTAATTCCTTTCACAACATAAAAGCAAAACATACATTAGTGAAAACATGATACCAACTTGGCATACCATTAAGGTCATACTATTAAGCTATTAAATTAGTGCATGATATCAGATTATACAGAACAATTGGAACCTTGTATAAACAGAAATCTAAACAAAAGGCATATTGATTTCTGTACCTTACTACGAATCAACCAAAATGGCTTTGCAGGCATCACCACAATGTTCTATTTGGTGTAGAATTCAAGAGCCATTTAAAGGAACTACATCACAAAACAATGATTGGGTCATGAAGCTAATGCCGCGATCGAATTGAATGAACAATTCGAAGATTTGTTATGAGCACCTGGGAAAATAAAACCAATATGAGCAATTCAAAGTAGTGTACACTTGCCTGCCACATTAGAAAGAATTATAGTACTTGCTTGCAACCACTTTAAAGGGATAAACCAATTAACACAACATGAAAAAGAAAACGATGACTATCGACAAATGTGACCTCTTTGGATGAATAATCACATACATGGTTCAACCCAACTGACCTTTTTGGCCCATATTAAAAATTACCAGTGTGTGACCCATTACCAGCCATTTGATTTTGCATAACTTAATACCATATGTGACAGTAGAGCAATACCTGGGGAACTATAACACAATCGTCAACATTTAAGCTGAGCTCACCATCTGCTTGAGCATCAAAAGAACCATCTAATAAGTAGAACAACAGATACATAAATTAAGCTCATTAATAATAAATGTAACTACAAAAACACTTAAGTAATACCAACATCATTTATGTACCTTTTCCTGGTTCAAATTTAGAACATCATAGACTGAGGAAAACCTCATCAAAGCCTCATAGAAACCTTTAAGAACAGTTAGGAGAAACATAGGCTCAGGAAAAATTCATCATAGCCTGAAAGGAACAATTAATCTCGCTACCAGCGACACATGATAAGGAAAACCTTATCATATTGTAACAGAAACTTTCAAAACAGTTTGCAACATATGATGCTTAAAGAATGCTTTCTAATTTAGGGAACCAACAAACTATTTTGCAAACAGAATATAATCCATAAAGAACACCAAAACCATCATCAAGTAAAAAGGATTCCAAAGATCAAACCATCATCAATTAAAAAGGATTCCAACCAAAACGAAAGTGACCTCGCTGTTCACAGATCAAGCCGGTCTCGTTGACGCCACCCATGCATCCACTAAACAAAGATCAACTCCCGCCGCCCCTCTCAACCATCAGACCCAACCATCCGATTAAACAAAAGTCTTCACAAACCACCGACACAACTACGACGGCGAGCACAGATGCTCAAAGCCGCTAACCACCGGCGATTTCGACGATGATCACAATAAAATCAGCCGCATTTAACGGCATAAAGTACTCAGAGCCACCCTGATGATCGGATGGTTGCGAGACGCCGATGACAACCGGACGTCTGCGACGGAAATGTAGATCGGAAATTAGTTGAGAAAGAGATAGAGCCGTGTGAAACCTTACCGGAGGCGGCTGTTTGAACGTCACCGGAGAAACGATCTGCTCCCATCTCCGACCAGATAGAACCTCACCGGAAAAGCGACAGAGATGAGGTGTCTCTCTCTCTTGAAATTTAAGAGCTCCGGCAATGATAAAGTAGAGAGGGATCAGCAAGTAGAGAGAGAGAGCAGCAGGAACTCTCCAGATCTGAAGAGACATGAAATAGTGTGCCTAGCACACAGGTTTTG
>JBCNJP010000007.1:69245349-69359846 GCA_039602395.1 Deinandra increscens subsp. villosa
AATACTTATAATAACATATTATAATAAATGTAATTCGATAATTGAAATTAAAGAAAAAAAATTAACATTTGAGAATGTAAAAAAGTTACAAATTTAAAAACACAAACTTATAAACAACATTTGATGTTTTGTTTGTTATTTTTCCGTCTTTATCAAATATGAGAAGTTTTAGTATATCACTCACTCTTAACCCTTGATAATACAACGTAAAGCTGACCATAACTAAAGCATGAATTCCCTAAATAGAGTCAACTCTTGAAAACGACTGACCTTGACTTTTGACCTTTTGTTAACAGTCATTTCTAAACATACCGCAATCGGAAATTGTCTCTTATTGAATTTAAATAAAAAAAAAATTATCTGAAAGAGACATCGAAATTCTTAGAATAAACATACAAAAACTGATATTACTTCCTAATAGTACTTATGCTTCTATGATGCGTTTCCCAAGAGCCACTATCTAAAGTTTTTGATACCCGTGCATCGTACGGATGGAATTAAAAAACTACAAAAATAAAGACAATAATATTCAACAATAGTAAATTTCATTGAATTATAAAAATTAAACAAAACAATTAAGTTACAAAATAACATACATATTTAAAAGAAAAAAAAACATAAAACTTACAAATCAGAAAATACATACTATAACATCTGTCAAAAACCAATAATAAAATAAATCACAAATATGTTACTAAAGTCACTATATTGAAGCTTTTAAGACTCGTGGTTTCTGTTTTGATTCCTAGCAACCTTCTTGCAATCACCTGCAAAGCAAGTACAAAGCTTACAACACAAAATAACATCTTGTATAAAGCAAATTAAGTAGCACGGGTTGGTTTTTTTTTTAACACACTAAAATAAAGACAAAATAAACCAATTAGTTTGATTATGGAGTAAAAAACAAAAAAGAGAAAAACAAAAATCTACAAACTAAACATGTAACCAATGATCTTGCACATTTTGACTGAAGTGAAAACCACGATTCCTTGCCTCCCATAATTTTCAAACATTATAGCTGTTTTCCAATGCAATAACATAACAAAAAGCTTTGTGAATAGGCCAACTCTTTCCTAGGCAATAACATAACAAAAAGCTTTTAGTTTTCGGGATAAACTAAGCATGTGTATAGAAATAGTTTTAGATTTTGTTACGGAGCGTTGCGACGGGGAATTCATGTATATAGTAGGATAGAGTATTTGGCCTGTTTGACCTTAATTAACGTTTGTGTTATTCAGAACAGCAAAAACTATTTTTGGAGGTTTCAAAAACCATCTCGTAATAACATGCATGAAATAATATATCAACATAGAGTCGGATCTAAAAAGTCAAACATAAAGTGTAACTTTTAAATCAATAAGAAGTTAATACTCACAACAGCAATAGTTTTTAAGGTCTGAACTCCTAGAAATGTCTTACCAAAAGTGTGGCTTATAAGGATCAAACGACCCATAGCCAAGCACTGAAAATAAAAATAATAAACTAATGACTAATGATAATATTAAAAGAAGATAATCATGCAACAAAGTTACCTTTTCTTTACATCCTGAGGTTGAAGGAGTCCTTTTACTGGTGACAATTTGACAATAGTTTGTTGTGCTAGTTAATTCATATAGCTTGCTAGTTTAGCCATCAGCATCTGCAGGATTCACATTTTATGTTTTTGATCAATTACCTGAACAACTTGTGTATTTAGTCATCACAATGCTCCAAAGCCCTGTAATGATATAAAATATGGATTACCCTGTGCTGATATAAAATATGGGTTGCCTAGCAGTGAAGAAGTTTAACAAAGATCAATCTATGAAGTTTTCTAACTTTTTTATGGAGGATCATCACATTAGAACAAATACAAAATTGTCGACACAAAGACATATACAGCAAGAACAATGGCTAAACTATTTCCAACATCTTTGATACCCATGATTTTGTACTACACGGGTTAAATAAAGGTTCATAACATGAGACAAATACAAAAAGAGAAATTTGCGAAGATATTTAAAATTTATAATGAACTAAAAACTCTGTTTGAGTACCTTTCATTCTAAATTATTTGTTTTCGTGGACATGAAAATACATATGCTCCCTAAACTATTTTGGACAAAAAACTGTTTATGGTCACCACAACCCAACCCATTTCAACATTTCATAGAACTGTTCGATATCGAAGCAACACCTTATACTACATTTATGTTTAGTCATTCATAAACCAAAAGTTCCACCTCCCAACATCTATTTAAGACTCCTTATGGTACCTTTATTTGCAACCTATTCGTAAAATTATTACAACGGTTCCAACTAACATCTTAACATACACCTCATAAACATAAAAAGCTGGTTTGAATCAAATAAAGCATATGACTATGAGAAATATTAAAGGAATAGTTGGTTTAATAACCGGTTTAATAATAAGGTAAAAGACCACACTTCTATTTCTTTTTTGAAGAAGACGTAACATTACTATTATATTGCTAAAACAAAAGATGACAGTATTCATAACATTATTACATACCATAAATTTTCCAGTAGTATCTCTTTCTCAATAATTCTAGATTTGAAAGAGGATATTGAAAGATTTAGTAAGAAAATAAGTGGAAAAGTACTTGCATTATGATTAATGACCATATTTCAGCTAACACCAAGGAGTAAGCAGTTTAGCAATAGTTGGGTCTCTGGATGGATTAAATTAACAATCCCAGATCGCAAATTATAACTTTTAATCATCAAAACACAAAAAACACCAGCCTTCAAATTATGGACTTGAAAATAATAAAATCCATATATAGAGGATGTAATATTATGAAAAGATATGACGACGAAAGGTAGAAAATCAATGAAAAAATATTGAGACTTAAACTCTAAAACAATATAATAATTTGGAATTTTTAAAAATTCAAACATATAAGTCATGTACGCATAACTTAGGTATGTTTCAAATCTCTCTCAATTGTTCTGTAGTTTCAATTTCATACTGCTAAATTGGGTACATTTTTCTTATTAACAACACAGTTTGAAGATTGATCTTGAACTTTAGAAAATTAAAAAAAGGAACTTACCTAGATTTGTGCAACATAAAATTGTAGGATAAGATGAATAGCAGGAAACTGAACCCTAGATAAGGAAATCATTAACAATACAAATTCCGAGTTTTATCCATCCAAGAACATGAACGGATAACCAATTAAGAAGCATACATACCTTTTTTCATTGATGGCAGTTCAATATGGGGGTTCAAGAGTGCTATTAGCCAATTCCTCTACATCAAATTGAACAAATCCAAAACTTGACACGAACATCCCTGAAAATTTTTATGAGTTAAAAATGTAAAGGATAACACAAAAAAAGTAAAATCAGAAGAAACCTATGATCAATACCTATGAAGTAGATTTTGCATAAATCAAGAAATTAATTCTTCACCAGAAGTTAACGACATCAGGCCCGGTTCCGAAGATACAACAACTGGGCATACAATTAGGGTTTCTAGGGTTTACGGATGATAACAAAAAATTGTATATGATGATTGTTGAAAGAACGTGCGTACCTAAATACGGGGATTTATG
Source organism: Deinandra increscens subsp. villosa (assembly GCA_039602395.1). Lineage (NCBI taxonomy): Eukaryota > Viridiplantae > Streptophyta > Magnoliopsida > Asterales > Asteraceae > Deinandra > Deinandra increscens. The sequence continues at coordinate 69,248,910 of JBCNJP010000007.1, forward strand.
TTGAAGTGATTCAGATTTCAAAACCTGATGGCGGCTGAAGATAAAAGACGATGAAGGGAAATTAGGGTTAACATACTGAAAATTACGAAAAATGGGGAGAAAGAAGTATGTATACATACCATGTTTATCAGGGACGAAAGCAGGAATCTTGAATCTTAAAAAAACAACGATTAACCAAAACTTAGGTTTGATGAAAGACAGGAAATTAAAATCGTAAACATAATCTAACCTGAGCGATTTTGAGCGATTTTCATGAGTTATTCAACGTGAATATGAAAATCGATTCTCAGATTTGAAGCCGATTGGAACAAATCAACAATCAATGGACGGTGATGGATGCTCTGCTATCGATTCTCAGGATGACGATGGCGATGGCGTCTTCATCGCCGCCATTAAGATCCGCTTTGGATATGAATCCATTAATAACAAAAGCAAATCTGCGATGATTTTAATGCTTACCTAAAAGAATTGATGATCTTGCTCCGATTTCAGAGGTTGATTGTGAGTGTGTGGAGCTAGTTCGTCAATTATCATCGTGAAGAGGGGAGCAGATATGAAAATCGTGAGAGGGAAGGAGGAGACGAACGAAATGAATGAAGCGGCGGTGAGGATTAGGGTTTTTAGTTCAGACGTGAATCAAATAGATGGGTCGGGTTTTTTGGAAAGGATCCGCGTACGTTGAAGTCAAGACCCGCGTTTCATTTAGTTGTGGGAGCATTTGAGCGGGAAAATGAAAAAAAAAGGATTGTTGTGGTGATGCCATGTGGCATTCAATCTTTTCATATATATATATATATATATATTATATATATAGGGTAAGGATCATGTGAAAACAACTTTTATTGCGAAAACACGAAAACAAATATTAAAACCTCTATAACTTTTTCATACGTTAATATTTTTATAAAAAATTTGCACCAAAATCCTTAAAATTATGTTATCTTTAGTTATGGGAAAAAATTTAAAAAATAATCAAATTTTTAAAAAAATTATTATTGCACAGGTGCAATAATTTTTATTATTATTATTATTGCACATATGCAATAATATTAAAACCTTTATAACTTTTTTCAAATGTTAAAATTTTTTATAAAAAATTGCACCATAAATCTTATAATTCTGTTATCTTTAATTCTGGAGAAAATTAAAAAAAATTCAACGTTTTTTTTATTTTTTAATTATTGCACATGTGCAATAAAAATTTATTATTGCACATGTGCAATAATATTAAAACCTCTATAATTTTTTCATACGTTAATATTTTTGATAAAAAATTGTACCATAGATCTTATAATTCTGTTATCTTTAATTTTGGAAAAAATTAAAAAAAAATTAACGTTTTTTTGTTAATATTGCACATGTGTAATATAATTAATACGTATTATTGCACATGTGCAATAATAAAAAAAATCACGAAATTTTATATTTTTAATTTTTTCCCCAGAATTAAAGGTGACATAATTTTAAGACTTTTGGTGCAAATTTTTTTAAAAAATATTATCGTATGAGGAAGTTATAGAGGTTTTAATATTTGTTTTCTTGTTTTCGCAATAACATCTTGTTTTTATTTGATCATTCCCCTATATATATAGGTAAAAGATCCGTGTAGACCCCTTATTTTTTGTAGACCCCGTAGACCCCTTATAAAACTCAATAAAACTCATTAAAACTCACTAAAAATAAAACTCAGTTTTATTAATTTAGTTTTTTTTATTTGCGATAAGCTTTTAAGAACAAAAAACGACAATTAAAAAAAAAGAAAAACGAAAAACATTAAATATTGAACATTTTAAGACAATGAGTATTAAAAATCAATGAGTTTAAAACTCAATAAAACTCAGTGTTGCATTTAAAACTTATTATTTTAAAACTCATTGTCTTAAAATGTTCGATTTTTAATGTTTTTTGTTTTTTTTAATTTATTTATTTATTTTTTTGGTTCTTAAAAGCTTATCGTAATAAACAAAACCAAATTTACAACACTGAGTTTTATTTTTATTGAGTTTTATAGGGGTCTACGGGGTCTACAAAATTTAAGGGGTCTACACGGAACCCTTCCCTATATATATATATATATATATATACTAGTGGGGTACCCGCGCGTTGCGGCGGGCGACAGTGTATAGCGTGTTCTTCGTCTTCTGTCCGCGTATTCAGCGGTGGCCAAAATTTACAACGTGATATTCGTTTCAGTTAGCACGAAACGGCGCGACAACAATATATAATGTGGTACATGCGCATTCGATGGCGAAGACACTTTACAAGACCCATGACATAGGAGGAACTTGTGCGATGCGATAAAAATAACATTTCTAAATAAAAAATAACATTTGTTTTACTACTTATCAAAAGAAAATAACATTTCTAAATAAAAATCATAAAAATATGTACTCAAAAGTGAGAATGAGTTTTACTACTTATCATGAATTATGCGATGTGGTGGTAACAATCAACCGACGCATTACTTGTGTTTTGTTAGTTTGTCAATCCTCTTGTAACATATTGTAGGAAACGTCTATAATTTTCTTATTCATAGCATCGATATACTCTATTCATGTCATAAATCTTGCGGATGTAAATTAAATAATAATCAACGCACGGATTGGTTGGTTGTATTTGTAAAATATAATTTTTTTTTATTAAAATTAACTTAACGGTCTAACATTGGTTGTGATCCTTTTGGTTGTAAACATTTTTTTTAATAATCTTACAAATAAAGTACTTTCTAATTTATAATCTAGAGTTGTACTTCAGATTTATTATATCGTAGTATGATTGATATTTATATCCCTTTTTAAATCCCGATTTATATTATCTCGCAGTTTAATTAATAATCAATAATACTGATTGATGTTCATCTCATTTTCTTTATGGAAACTAATATATATGTTAATAGAAAAGTTCAATTTCTAAAAATGAAGAAGTAACAAAATTAACACAAAGGTAAAAACCCAAACAAAATATGTTAGCAGTTGTCGAGTCAAGTAAAAAAGAATGCTTTACGGTTAGTAGCCACTAACAATCACTGCATAGGTTGAGATAGTTCACCTCCATCTTCTACAATTTCCATACAAGGACCAACTGGGCTCATTGCTGGAGGTGGGACTCGGGCTTAGGCACGTTCTAGGACTCATACTGGAATCAAATGGTAGTGCATTTTCTGCTTGAGCTGGCATGATAAAACTTTACATTCTCATAAGGTAACTTGAGCGGTTGAGCTAAACAATTATGAGTAAAGTTATTTATTTTCTGATTGACGGATCATATTAAGCTAACACCTGAAAAATATAAAGTTATCTATTATACAACTAACACAAATTGTATTTTGTGATTATCACCTCTTAAAAAAGACCCCTAGACAATCTTTCAATAGCAGGAGGACTGCATAAATAACACTTAGTATTTTTTGAGTCATTTTTATGACATAGGAAAATACACAAACTGGGAAAGTACCATACCTAAAAACAACATGTGTACAGCAGGTTTACACTCCCCCCGCTCCTTTATGCAACAATGCTGCTCCTTTGGAGATGGTACCTGTAATCCAGCAACCAAATAATTTCAAAATAAAAAAAAAGGTTACATTTACAAGTGTTAACACTTCGATTGTTTGCTTATTTGCATCCAAAAACTAATCCCACCTCAAGACCTATGCATCCCTATCCGGCTTGCATATCTCATGACTCATGAGGCATGAAAAGGTAATGGTTCTGTACAACAACGGATCTAGCAGACATACCTGTGACATGTTGAAGAATCTGGTTTTTGTTGGAAGCAATAAAGCATGATGAGTTTTGCATATTAAGGCACATATTTGCCTATCATGTGTAGGTTTATGCCTATTTTCAATCTTAGAATTTGCTACATCAATCTTAGAAACCACACACACACATCAGGTAATATAAAGCATATGTAAGATAACAATGTTCTGTTCAACCTACTGGTATGCTTAACTCCACTTATAATGCATGTGTACCTCACTCACAATAGATAAAAAGAATAGCATTATCCACATTTAACATAAGTAAAAGGAATATCATTAATTTTAAAATTTACTAACAGGTAGTAAAGTAAACAAAATGAGTTACTACCTTATTTGTATTCATGTTGGTTGTTGTAAACAGAAAATAGAGGGGGCAACACTGAAGGGCAAAAATATTAACAAATATTCATATAAAGTATGTATGTTTACTCTATAGACATGTATATATGTATGTATGTTTACTGTTACAAGCAAAGTAAAGTGATTTTTATCATAAAAATATGTGTCCCTCATCCCAATAACATTAAACAGCCTTCAAGTTCCTTAATAACCCCAGCTATAGCAGTAGTGCACTTATCAAAAATGACCACTAATGAGCTGTTTTAAGGGACTGTTTTAAAATTCAGATTAAGACCACAATGTTGTTTTAGAATTGCTAAACCAATTTAAAGACAGCCAAAAACAATTCATGCACTTTCAATTTACAAATAAGAGAGATCAGCTTTGAGCATAGAATCACTATAACAAAAATGAGAACAAATATGAGCGGATTTCTTATATCCAAACACATTCAAGCATAGCAAACAGATTTCACATATTAGGATCATAGCAAACATATTTCATAGCAAATAGATTAAAGAGTGTGTTTTTCATTGTTAAGGATATTTATTATTTCATAGCCATAGATTTCAAGCATATAGCAGATTCAAGCATAGAAAAAACTCATGTTTACTTATTTTATAAACAAATCTTAGATTCTTTTACCATTTTTGTTATAGTGATTCTTTTAAAGGACTCTTTTAATACATAATCCGTTTACATAGGTTAAAACACCTACATCTTGGTTACTTAAAGAGGGTGGAACATCATAATGGGTCATTTCTGAAAATGGGTCATTATTTTTAACTTGTTTTGAACCTGAAAAACCAATGGATTCATAAACACATATATGAACATAAACTTGAACACATATATGAATTGAAACTCAAACAAAAAGCAATCGATCACAAACGTAGGTTTAAGATAGAAGTCATAAACATAGTTCTAAGATGGAAAGTCATAAACATAGTTCTAACAAGGGAACAAACAAACAACATTCAAATTCAAACTCAAAACGACTTCAACTGAGTGTTTTCTGTTGCAAAGTACTTCAAATTCATGTTTTCTCAGTTTGTTTTTTGTTTTCTGAGTCCTTTGAAGGCCTAATTGCTTTGGTGAATATGTAGGATCCATAATCTTAAAAGAATAACCTTTTTTTTTCCTTTTTATTTAGTTATATTCTATCGATCATATTTTTATTTTGTACCTGTTTAAACTTTTTTGGAGTGCTTAATTTATGGATTTAGAGTACAGTTGTTATAATCATTAACTATTAAGTAATAATATAATAGTGTAGTGACATTAAAACTGATCAGCTAGATCAATATGTAATATTTTTGTTTATTTGGATTTCATTCCAATAGCAACAGGTGAGTAATCATTGAATTTACTAATAATATTTTTGTATACTTGACATACCCACACAATGTTGAAAGAGGTTACCCTACTACTTTTCAGTTTACAATTAGAAGGGATGTTGCAAATTCTTACTATTATTTAAAGATGTTACACCATCTTTCAGATTTGTTTTAAATGATCCTTTAAAAGAAGAGGTTTTAAACTTTGTATTTTAACAAGTAGTGTTAATGATAAACCTTTTTAAAAGCATATACTTTAAGTGGTCATTTAAGGTAAAAGAACCTATTTACAGTTATAAGATTAGTCTATTGTCCAAAGGTATGTAACATGACCATTTTGTGGTTATGTGTAACATCCTCCAGCAGCAATTTTAGCCCTTTTGTCTATTGTCTATAGACCTGTTTCATCTCTTACCTAATTATGTCTATAAACACAAAACAACTAACATAATATGAATAGGTCTTAATGTATTTAAGGTTTAATAATATTTGTTTGTGTTCCTTGCATCCTATTGTATGCCTTAATGAACTTTCTTAATGTTATGTCCTGTTTTTGTTAAATCTGTGATCTGCCATACATTTTATGTTTTAAAAAATTAATTCTTAAGGGTTTGGTGGTTTGATTATTTGGCCGTAGGTATTTGTCTGGTATTTACTCATGTTTAGCATAATATAGTCTAGGTTGGCTTTTGTTTCACATAAGTTAAATCACACTTCATATATTGATTGTATATGGAGGTCTGAACATAATATAAACAGTTTGTAAATAGAGCCACATACCTTCAAACTAAGATCACTGAAAAGAAGTGAACACCTATAAGACACCCCTGCAAAAAACACCAACATAATTGGTGACTGAACCTTACAAAAGTCTGCTTATATACACATTATATGAATAGGTCTTAATGTATTTAAGGTTTAATAATATTTGTTTGTGTTCCTTGCATCCTATTGTATGCCTTAATGAACTTTCTTAATTTTATGTCCTGTTTTTGTTAAATCTGTGATCTGCCATACATTTTATGTTTTAAAAAATTAATTCTTAAGGGTTTGGTGGTTTGATTATTTGGCCGTAGGTATTTGTCTGGTATTTACTCATGTTTAGCATAATATAGTCTAGGTTGGCTTTTGTTTCACATAAGTTAAATCACACTTCATATATTGATTGTATATGGAGGTCTGAACATAATATAAACAGTTTGTAAATAGAGCCACATACCTTCAAACTAAGATCACTGAAAAGAAGTGAACACCTATAAGACACCCCTGCAAAAAACACCAACATAATTGGTGACTGAACCTTACAAAAGTCTGCTTATATACACATTATACAACTTAGAACTTGCTACATCACTAAAACTGCTGCTGTGAATAGAAAAACCTACAAGCATAACTTATATTTCAAGTCCAAGAGAACCAAAAATCTATCTAAACATCATACATACAAACAGACATGAATCTTAACACCAAAAATTTGTTTCCTTAAAAATATAAACATCATACATTCAAACTCATAAGTCCAACCTAAAGTCTATTTAAAATGTCCACATGATTAGATGAAGGTTATTTAAAAATTAAGCAAAACACTGAAACAGACAGCCTCAAAGAAGATGTACTGAAAAGACTCGTAATACCTGAGAAAGGCTGCAGAACAGGGGAGGCCTCACTAAAATTTCCACAAAGGCTGCACAACCACAACCTGTAGGAAAATAAAACACAGAAAAATAACATGTCAAAATCACATATCAAGAGAACAGGTGGTCATATATTTGAATGTGCTTCAAACAGGAAGCATCACCACACCTTCCTTTCCAACTAATTTGTCATGACCAAAAAATCCAATGAAAGCATCACCATAGATTTGTCAAGTTAGTTCAACAACAACTAATTTCTTATGAATAAACTAAGTGTACACATTATTAAGTTTCTGTTTAGTCTAACTTTATTATTTCATAAGAAGCATAATCAAACATATACAAGAAATCAAACAAAGACCTTAGTTCATTTAAAGATGTTATTACAAAAATATACAGATTATGTTATTACAACTTCTATAAGTTAATCCAACAAACTGGTCCCAAATTTAGATAAAAATAAATCGATCAAACTACATAATCTCCACAAAACAAAAAAAAACACAAATCTACAGGTAGTATTCAGAAGCATGAGATTTTTCATAACCTGTCTAACAAATTGAACAATTAACAGAGAAGAGATGCAGGTGGATGTGTCAAATTAGTCGAACACCGAATAACAAATGGAAATTACCTCTGGTTGAACACGAACAATATAAATTGAAATTAAATGTTACAAGAACCGATTGAAATTTGAAATCAGGTGGATGTGTCAAATTAGTCGAATATGGTGCGACTTTATACACTTCAACCAGAGCTCCATCCTCGTCAAAATGAGATGAATCCGCGTGAAACCAACCAGAGAAGGGATTCTGCATCGTCGGATTAGGTTTGCAAATCAGAGGAGCCGTCCGATTTGTGCTTTCTTCACCATCTTGGTCGGATTAGGGTTCTGAGTAAAAGCTTAGGGAAGAAAGGACTCTGAAGGATTACCGGAAATAGGATGGCCGCATCTGAAAAAGCAATTCTTCTGAAAAGCAGCGACGAAAGGAACGGGTTCTCAACTGGGTTTTGACTTTTGAGATCACGGGTGCTCAAAAGGAATTAGGGTTGGAGGTATCACGCGGATCTTATTTTCATTCGGGTAACCCGGTCCGACAAAGACATAAACCTGGATCTTTAAAGCTTGTACACTTGTACATGAAGCAACACATATTGTACCTCTTAAAATTTCACTTGTACCTTATGCATAATAAGTTGTGTATCTTAAAATTCAACCACCTTCATTGAATATGTATAATAAGGTAGTAAAGATATATATATATATATAAATATGGAGAGTATCGTTTGAGAACCAATTTGATTTGAGAACTAAAAAGAACTAATTTGAGTCACAAGTTTATTTACATGTATCCCCCCTCCCATGAATTGTAGTGGTCCCCCCTGAAATTTGTGGTTGAGAATTAGTTCTCAAAATAAAAAGTTCTCATTTGAACCTAACCACATATATATATATATATATATATATATATATATATATATATATATATATATATATAAAGAGAGGATCATTTGAGAACCAAATGGTATTGAGAACTTTTGAGAACTATTCTGAGCCACTATTTATATATATGGAAATCCCCCCATGAATTTGACTGACCCCCTCTTGAAAATTAGTGGCCCAGAATGGTTCTCAAAAGTTCTTAAAACCAATTGGTTATCATTCGAACCTAACCCTATATATATATATATATATATATATGTATAGGGTTAGGTTCAAATGAGAACTTTTTGTTTTGAGAACTTTTGAGAACTAACTCTCAACCACAAATTTCAGGGGGGACCACTACAATTCATGGGAGGGGGGATACATGTAAATAAACTTGTGGCTTAAATTAGTTATTTTTAGTTCTCAAATCAAATTGGTTCTCAAATGATCTTCTCCCTATATGTATATATATATATTTTTTAACCATGAAAATAGAGTTTTGTGCAAGGCTATTTTGGACATGCAGAAGATCTATTTTTTCACCGAACTGACTAATTTCTCAATCCCATCCCCACACTTAAGTCGCACATTGCCCTCAATGTGTAAAATATGCAAAAAGAAAGCATTATGAAAATAAAACATGTTTAAGGATAGGAATGGTCACAGAGAATATTCTTTGTTTCCTGCAGGCCATGGATTCTTCGTTTGTTGCCAGATAGACTTCTTACCAGATTCTGCACTATGAACAGCTTTTCGTCCTCTTTATTGCGGTTTTGGCCATCAAACCTATATACTGAAATGAAAATATAAAATTGTACAGCGTTTGGTAAATTTGCCCGTGTTCCATGCAAGAGTAGGTTGACTCATGCAGGTCCGACGTTACGACATTATACAGAGCGAACAATGATACCCGGATATCTAATAATAAAAAATACTAAAAATAAAACTACTTTATTAATCCTAATATAATATTTTTCTAAGACTGAAAGTTTACTTTAAAAGGTGAGACATGTTACCGTCCATTAGATGTTCTCGTGATGGAGCAGCCAATTCAGTTATTCTTTCCATCCTAGATGTTCATGGTAAGCCGCCATGAAAACGCGCCAAGTTTATTTACGGGTCCGCTGGCTAGACCCGCATTGCTGGCTCTAGAATGTGAGAGGTTGAGGTGAGGCTCCCTCCATGCGTTGGTAGGCAAAGTCTAGGCCTAATTCGATACAGTCCACCACCTGTAGGTTTCCATCTGCTTTCTTACCGACCTCGAAGTTCATTTCCTTCTTGTCGAACTTGATTTTTAATTTCCCGCTACACATGTCTACTACTGCTTCGTGGTTGCTAGGAATGGCCTTCCTAAGATGAGGGGTACCTCCACATCTTCCTCCATGTCGAGAATGACAAAGTCGGTAGGGAAAATAAACTCTCCAACCTTAACTAGGAGGTTCTCAGCGATTCCTGAAGGGATTTTAACTGAGCGGTCAACAAATTGGATGCTCATCCGGGTTGGTGTGGGAGTTCTGAGGTTCAGTCTTTGATGCATGGTAGCTGGCATAAGGTTGATGCTGGCTCCAAGTTCTGCGAGTGCATTCTTTACTGTGATCCCTCCGATGGAACATGGGATGGTGAAACTACCGGGATCCAATTGATTCTTGGGTAGCTTGCTCGAGAGAATGGCGGAACATTCTTCGCTTAAGCTAACCAGGTGAAAGTGCGTGAGCGTGTGGATCTTCTACTTAGTCGTAATGAAATCAATGTAAACCGAGATGAAACACAAAGAGTAAATACAAAAGACTTGTATTAACCACAGAGATAACCAAAGAGTACAATCAGAGAATATGACACGTAAGCTTAGACTGTTACTGAATACAATACAAGACACACATATTTATAGGACTGAAATACGACTGGCCGAACCTGAGGTTCGGCCACACATTCGGAGCTGTCCGAACTCCAGGTTCGCTGGGAGTTCGGACCTCAGCTATAATGTGTGAATCCGTCTTGTATTCGATACTTCACATGACGATCAAGGACCATGTATCAAGAAACTCCCCCTCGGCATGTGCAGTATCATCTCCTCTATTCAAACTTATATCATGTATCTTCAATCAAACTCTTCCTCTTCTTTGACGATGAGTTCAATCTTGAATACTTGATATTACATCGTGTGTAATCTCTTTATCAACAAACTTCAGAAGACTTGAAGTTATGATGTTCTCTTCCCACTTAGAACCTGCCAACATAAATAATCTTGGTACAAAATGTCTCTTCGAGACTCCAAGATAGATTGATTTTGAAAACTTGAGTTTGTATTTCGTGCTGATCAATCGAAAACAAAACAGAAACAAAATCTTTTTGGCTTTTAGAAACTTTATATCAAAACACACCCAAAATCTTTTTGGTATTTTCTGATAAGAAAAGTAAAGGCATTACAGAATCAGACACTATTTTTTGTTTTTTGTGAGAAAGATCACAACTTGGGATCATATTGGACATAACATGCTGAACTACATTTCAATTTCAATTATTGAAGCACATAAGCCATGCCGATTGTAGATATAATTTGTCCAATTTTAAACTCTGGCACAATCATACTCATAACATCTGGATATGTTAAGGTATTGATTAAATTTGCATTGACCAGTGTACCCCACGCTATCAGACATACTCAAATATGCTTTTTCTTATCACATTTTGTGATCTCATTTGTGATTTTAATCACACAATGATTGTAACCATGATATAGTCAACTGTGTTCCATGCAAAAAGAAATAAGAACGTTAAATCGTCTACCTTAAGGTCGATCTTTTGATACGCAGATAAGGCCTCAGATTTAACAAAATAAGAAAATAAAACAAGTTGAAGTTGTATAACTCAACAACAATGAGGTCGGTACTCCCGTACACGAAGAGAAAGTCCGATGAGTTATACGAAACACCAAAGAAAATAAACCAGAACGTCAAACGAACAACGATCAGGTCGGTCTTTCGACACGCAGAGAAATCCGATCGTTTGACAAAATAAAGAAAATCAAACAAGTTTAAAATCTTTGCAAAATGAACACATGTATACACAGTGACTTCTCATTTTATTTTTCACATATCTTTTTCTTGATATATCATGAGATATGCATCAAGATGTTGTCCACTAGGTCAAGCATCAGATTTAGTGTATATCACATTTGTATACTTTCTGATTTGCTGAGCCTACCTTGCACATCGATCAAATGGTCTTATGACTTTTTCATCTACTTTATCCATGAGTCAGACAATATCAGCCAATGTACCATCATTTCCCAATCATGTCGGATACAATTTCTCATTTTTCAATGTTTTTGGCTTTTTGCAATTCTCCCCCCTAAAAATGACAACTCTATTTATAGATTTTCATTTTTACGATTTGAAAACAACACACTATTTTTGTAGTTTTGCAAAAACAAATTCCCCCTCAGAAGGAGACGGAGTGAAAAATAAGAAAAATTGATCAACCAACATGAACACTAGTAGTTTAGCCTTTTGAAAACAAAAATGATTTTGAAAGTCAAGTTAATTAGAACAGATATTTCACAATCAGCAATTTTCTAATCACCGATAGGTCTTCCTGAAACACCTGCCTGACACCAAAAAAACATTAGTTGCATTGGGATCGACCCGAATCAACAGCGTCGGGTCGCCCGGTGTCTTCCACAAAGTCCTGGTTGGCCTTGGAAACAACTTTTGGTTTCCAAATTTGTAAAAGTTTCAATTTTTGATCGGAACCTAAATCAGATTCAACCGACGAACTTGATTTAGACCAAGACGATTTACGAGTTAACTTAAGCTTTGGGGACCATGGTTCATCAAAAATTTGACCTTTGTTATCCATATATTTTGCAGTTTTATGGATATATGAAGTCGTCGGACAATCAGCAGCTAGATGTCTTGGTTGACGACATACATAACAAAGTCTTTCTCTAAAATTGTTTGAAAATGGTTTTGATTTTTGAGAATCAGATGAATGTTTAGATTGAAATTTATCAAAGAAACCATCAAAAGAATCATACCTAGGAGATGGACTCCTTGAAGATGAAGATCTTCCAGAAGAATAAGAAAATTCCTTCTGAGATGGTGATTTTTTTGTAACTTTTGCTTTAGGAACCTTCTCAGCCTTCACTGATTTCTTTGCTTGAACTGGTTCTTCCAAAACTTTGTAACCTAAACCTTTGTTTTTAGATCCTTGAGTCTTTGAAGAATTTGACGAAGAACCTGAAGCAATTCTTGATTTAGCATCACTAGTAAATTTGGCTTTGATATCCTTCAGCTTGTTCTTTTCAATCAAAACTTTTTCTTCTTCGGTTGCAGAGGAAGAACTCGAAGCAACCTTATCAAACACTGTCTCATTTTCCAGCAATACAGACTTTGAAATAAACTTTGGAGCGTCACCCAAAGGTTTCTCCTTCCTTTTAGACTTGGACTTGTTCTTCTTGGGTGAAGTAGCAAACTTTGAATAGTCATGCAATTCATTGTTTGGATCAATCTGAGTAGAAGTAACTTCAATCAAATCCACTGGTTGAGGTACCAAGTGAATATTTTCTTCCTTAGACTTGTCGAAACTCTGATCCTGCTTGTATAAGAAATTTAGCAATGTCGGTGACAAATTGCAATTCTTAACTTGTCTTTTCAATTCTAAAATCTCCAATTTCAAGTCATTAATTTTCCGTTGACCTTCAAACACCTCTTGTTGTGACTTGATGAATTTTGCATTGAGATCGTCAAACTCATAAGTTTGTAACTTCCGGATCTCACATTCAGCATATAATTCTTCAAGCACATTTTCTCTCTTTTGCTTGTAGTTTTCAACATCTTTTTTAACACGTCATTCTTGTCTCTGTAAAGAACATTTTCATCTTGAAGCATAGAGATCTTATTTTGAAGTTTCTCAACGGTAACAGCAGTTTTAGCAATAAGAGCAGTAGCCTCTTCATATTTTTGCTGGACCGAATAATTCTTCTCAAACAGATTCTCAAAATCTTGAGCTGCGTCTAACGCTTCAGCTTTGGCTTTCTCACACTCTTCAGCCAATTGAGCCTTTTCCTTCAAAACATCTTCATGAATATGAACCAACTCATAATACTTCTGTTGAAAATCATCCACCTCTTTCTTGAGCACCACAATTTCTTCAGTTGATAATTGACATCTTTGTTCAAAACCTTCAACCTGCTAAAGCAATCTTTTACACTGAAGACATGCAAACTCGTCAACCTTTGAACTTGTAGAAACTTTAGGTAATTCTTCTTGTACCAAAGATACACTTGAAGAAGTATCAGACTCAGTTAAAAAACTATCATCATCAGCATGTTGAACAGTTAAAGCATTTGAGATTGGAGTATGATTCTTTTTAACTGCTGAATCTGCATTCCAGGCAAATTCATCTGGATGCATAAATGTATCAGTCCAATCATGAGCAAGAGTAGCAGATTTCTGTTCAACCTTTTCAGTTTTATCTGATGGATGAAAAACTAAATGTGCATGCTGACCAGTCTTCAATTTACTTTCTGTAGAACTTGGACATTCTCGAGCAAAGTGACCATAGACTGAACACTTATAACATTTCACCTTAGATTTGTCCAATCCAATCTTTCCTTCCTGATTCAGTCTCTTCTTACCAGTTCGATTGAAAATTTTCTTTGTTCTACAAACCAACATAGCATATTGCCAATTTAGATCCATTTTCTCCAAATGATCATAATCAATCTGATCGTAATCTTCATTTGCTAACTCAGCATTACTCACAGAACCAGTGATAACACCAAAGTATGAAGATACTAATGTAGACATCAACGCATTATAATCATCGACAGTTTGAACAGATAATGCACTTTGAGTCGAAGAACTTGGAATTGACACAGTATAACCAGCAGAAGAATAACTTGGAATTTCATATTTACCAGCCAGAAATGCTGTAGGAGGAGCAGAACTAAGAATATTAGACTTCCCAGCATTCATTGTATAGTCATTTTCACCATGATACACTGCAGGATTCTGAATTTGTGTAGGAAGTGATTTATTCACCATTAATTCCATATCCCGAGCCTGAATTCTTTGAACCAAATCATTGAAAGACAATCCTGAAAAATCCTTATCGTGAGTAATCATCATCACATAATTCTCCCATTTTTCAGGCAAAGCTTCCAAGATCTTTTCTTTCATATCAACCTCTTCTTTAGTAAGATTCACCAAATGCATTTCACTCATCAGATGAGCGAATCTTGCAATCAGATTGGGAATCGTTTCATTTTGATAATGCTTAAAACTATCAAACTCTTTCTTCAAAACCTTTTGTTGACTTTTCTTGTATTGGTCATTGCCTTCACATCGTTTTTCCAACGCATCCCATAGACTTTTTGATGTGTAGTTACCAGCAAATTGATGAAGTAACTCTTTAGGCAATGCCATCGTTAACGTACCATACGCCTTTTTCTCAGCTTGATAAGCTTTCTTTTGTTCAGATGACATTTTTCTTTGAAGAATAGCCCCACCAGTTTCATCTTTAGGGTAAACATATTGCTCAGTGAAAGCTAACCACATATAAATATCATTTGTATCGACAAATGCTTCAAACCGTTTAACCCAACTATGATAATCTTCTAATTTTAGCAATTTGGGAACTTTCTGACTTGTTCCGATTTCATTATCATAATTCATCATTGTTTGCATCGTAGCTTGAACCGAATTTTGAATAGCCACGAACGCTTGAAAATCGGACATTTTCGAAAAATTAGTTACTGTTCACTCCGAACCTCGTCCGAACCTCCTTCGAGCTGCCTCCGAACTTAGTCCGAACTTGACAACGCCAAACTATCTCCGAACCAGACCTTCAGATGAACAAAAACCAAAATACTCTGAACTATCACCGAACTTAGTCCGAACGCTGACCGATCCCTCACCGAACACTCACCGAACCAAATTAGAGACCGAACTTCGTCCGAACTTCAAGTTCAGAGCAGTTATGCCGAGCTTGTCCGAACTTCAAACGAGACAGATTTCACTCGACCTCATTTTCTCTATTTTCAACATTTTTGACTGGAATTTTCGACAGGAATTCAAGCAAACTCGATAGAAACAATCTAGAAATAGATTTTTGATGAAAAGCACACTCGAGACGATCAAACGAACTCAAAAATGATTGACATTTTCGCAAAAACGTGAATTTGAACTCAAAACTCCGAGAAACACTGATCTCCGACTAGTAGAGCAAACCAAATGCTCTGATACCACTTGAAAGTGTGTGAGCGTGTGGATCTTCTACTTAGTCGTAATGAAATTAATGTAAACCGAGATGAAACACAAAGAGTAAATACAAAAGACTTGTATTAACCATAGAGATAACCACAGAGTACAATCAGAGAATATGACACGGAAGCTTAGACTGTTACTGAATACAATACAAGACACACATATTTATAGGACTGAAGTACGACTGGCCGAACCTGAGGTTCGGCCACACATTCGGAGTTGTCCGAACTCCAGGTTCGCTGGGAGTTCGGACCTCAACTATAATGTGTGAATCCGTCTTGTATTCGATACTTCACATGACGATCAAGGACCATGTATCAACACCAGGTTTAGTTCAGCGATGTTTATCTTGTTAGAGAGAAAATCCTTCATGAATTTGGTGTACTTTGGCATATGGGATAGGACTTTGATGAAAGGTAGGTTGATATGTAGTTGTTTCAGGTGATTAATGAACTTACCGAACTGTTCACCAGATTTTAGCTTGGCAAGTCTACTGGGGGTAGGGAACCTTCGGGTTTTTGAGGATTTCTTCTGCTGCAAATGGGGCAGTAGGAGTAGGCGTTTCTTGAGGTGGAATGGTGGGTGTTTCAATTTTCTGGGCAACCTCTTCTGGACCGACCCGTCGGCTTCGTAAGGTGATAGCGTTACATTGGGCTTTAGGATTAGTCTCAGTGTTACTAGGGAGAAAACTGGGTGGTCTCTCGCTTACAGTTTTGGCAACTAGGATGAGATGCTTCTTGAGATTCTTGATGAAAGCATGCTGATAACGCAAATCTGATCCATGTTGGTTTAATCGTTCTTCTATCTTCTTGTTGGATTCATTAATCATCCGGCCGATTGATTCTTCAAGGTGGGAATAATCTGAGGAACTTCTCTTTGCGGGGAACTAAACGTCTAGTTTCTTAACTGCTGCTGGTTGTTTTGAGAAGGCTGGTTACTATCTTTATTTCTCCATCCAAAATTAAGATGGTTTCTCCAATCGGGGTTGTAGGTGTTCTTGTAGGCACCTTGTTGTTTGTTGCTGACAAAATTCACTTCCTCGGGATTAACTTCAGTGCTTGTCATGCATGCCTAGTCTTCATGGGGGGGTCTCCACATCCGCAGGAGGATAAGACGGTGGCGGCTGATTTACTGGTCTTGAGCTTCTTGATCTTTGAGGTGAGTGCCTTAATCTGAGCTTTAAGTGTGGTCGAGTCACCAACATTGAATAATCTTGGCACCCTCGACTTGGAACTACGCGAGCTGTGCCACTAAAGACTGGTTTGAGCAATCTCCTCTATCTTGTTAAAGACTTCATCAGGGCTCTGATTTCCAATAATGCCTTCAGAGTTGGAGTGGAGATGCTGACGTGTCTGCAGGAGCAAACCTTCATAGAATATAGAGATTTGTTGCCATATCTCTATTCTATGATGAGGGCATTTCCTCAAAAGATCCTTTAAATGTTCCCAAGTGTCATACAATGACTCACCATGTTCTCGAGTGTAAGCATTGATTTCAGTCATGAGTTTGGCTGTTTTGGCAAGTGGGAAGTATTTGTAAAGGAATTTCTGAACAAGATAGTCCCAAGTGGTTATAGAACCATTTGGTGGAGTGTTTAGCCATGCCTTAGCATAGTTTTTGAGGGAAAAAGGGAACATCCAG
Organism: Deinandra increscens subsp. villosa; assembly: GCA_039602395.1. Taxonomy (NCBI): domain Eukaryota; kingdom Viridiplantae; phylum Streptophyta; class Magnoliopsida; order Asterales; family Asteraceae; genus Deinandra; species Deinandra increscens. Next base: position 69,266,321 of record JBCNJP010000007.1, read on the forward strand.
AGTCTCATGGTGTCGGTGGAGGCTCCGGTGGGTTTGAAAGTACTACAAATTTCAAGGAAATTTGTAATATGAAGGTGAGGGTCTTCGTCAGCGATGCTACTGGATGTTGTAGAGTTTTGGATCACCTACACCAATTGGGGTCGAGTTTCGAATGTGTCTGCCTCGTTGGCTAGAGGGGTAATAGCAGTGCCCAAATGCAAAGCATTAGGCTTGAGGAAATCCATGATGGTGCATTGTTCAGCCATGGGTGGAATATAGGTGGTTGAAGTGGTAGATGGGTTTTGGATGGTGTGTGCTATAGTTCTAGATCTGTTTTGGAGTCTTCTTTGGAGAAAACGTTATGGTTCAGGAAGTGGGGGCTGAATTTCTCCAGGTGGCGTAGAGCTCATGCCGTCAACTTGGACTTTTTCTTAAAAATCGTTTTTGTATCCCTGACAATGGCACCAAAAAGCTTGGTGTACGTGTGGTGTATGTAAAAATATAGCAATTTTAGTGACACCTTTAATGCATAAGCTTTTACATTTATAAACACGTAATCTTAAAACAATACTATTTCACCACATTCACGGGCAAGTGCACCCATCGTGGAGCAGTATAGTATGGGTAAGATTCCCAGGTCGTCCATGGATATAAGGGAAAGGGATTCTTTTTTTTATAAATAGTCTTCGTGGATAACCTAACCAATATATATTTTATACTTTTGGAGAAGATAAGTTATTGTTGGTCCAGAAAATCTACCAAACACGATATTGATATCACAAACGAGTGCGGAATCCTCGTAAGTGATTGATTCAAGAAGAAAGTAGAAGAAATAGATTTAACAAAGATCAAATCTTGAATGAAACACAATACTTTCTTGAGCTAGTGAAATCGATCGGAATGACAAGAGTGACTGAAATCGTAATCTCAAAAGCTACTTAAATCATAAACTAAGAGGGTTTATATAGCACTCTTACAATACCCTAAGCCCAATCATAAACTAGAAGGAAACCGGCCCACTAAGCCCATATCGAAAACCCTACAAAGCCTAATCTAATGTTCATGCCTTACAATGTATAGCCCAACAATCTTCCCCTAGGCATGAACCATTAGACCGCCTATGGCAGCAGCAGATCAAATCTGAAAGTATTCTGCGCATTGCTCGACCACCATTCATTAGCTACGATCCGGTTTGCTGTTCCATGGAAGATCCCCACCCGTATAGCATTTTCCAGATCATTCTCATCACCGAGAATAGGTTGGGAGGCGAGGAGCTTGATATCTCTTTCACCAAACCTCAGTAGGTCAACCGGATCGTAGAAGCGGAACTGTCTCATCTTCTTGCAAAACACCACCACTTCATGCGTCGTCGGATCATAAAACCAACAGTCAAAGTTTTTGACCAAGGTACCATCTTCAATTTCATCCAACAAGTTTATTACTCTTGTGCGTTTTGTGGGTGGTCGCCTCGCTTCACCTATTGGATCACCAGTTACTGGGTCAGTTCCAGTTTCAACCCATCTTACCTGCTTCAAATCAAAGTTCACAAAATTTTCTGCCAAGTGGCACATCAGATTGTTCCGAACAAGATCTCCTTCTGTGCTACTCCATCTGTTTATGTATGGAGCTCTTAACAGGCTTCTAATCTAAGGCTCAGTCCAGGAGTGAAATTGGGTTCGTGTTCTGTAATATTCTACTGGACTGTAGCCATCACGGATTACAACAAAAAGCTTCTTCTCGGAGTCATAGTGCTGTTAGAGCATATCCCTATGCTATGAGTGTCTCGTGTATTGTATCTATGTGAGCATGTCTTAGTTTGAGTTGTAGTGACTATATCATAGGTGGCGTACCATATGGTCCGGCGGACCATGTGGTCCGGCGTACCAGTTGGTACGCTGAGTAGTTAGTCACTTAGTATAAATAGGTTTGTGTTAGAATGTACAGGGAAACCAGTTGAACACTTTAGTCATTCTACACTTTCTGTGTGTGTTTTCTAGAGAGAGAAACTAGAGAGCTTTCATTGTATCTTCAAGTGATTCAATACAAGATCTCTTATTTACATCCATTGTTACCATGATTGATTGATACACGCAGTAGTAAGATCGTATCTCGGTTTTACAAGTGGTATCAGAGCAATTGGTTGCTCTACTGCTGTGTTTTTGATCAATTTTCGGATTTTTAGAGAGAGAAAGTTTGGGTTTTCTTCATTTTTCATCAAATTCTTCCAATTCCGAGTGTTTCTGTGATAAAAAATGATTTCTTAGTGTTTCTGGAGTGATTTCGCACCTTACTGATCCATTTTCTAGCTCAAAACGTCAAAAATTCGAAAAATCCATCAAAATCCGCGTGAAAAGCGTCTGGTCCGCTCGAAGACCACTTAGTCCGCAACTGGTCCGCCCAGGCAATCTTCAAAGTTTGGTCCGTGGCGGTTACTTTATGGTCCGCTGGCAGTTACACCGTACTATTTGGTCCGCCATACCAAATTTGATCCGCTGAAGATATCTGGTCCGCATCTGGTCCGCTGGTGAATTTGACCCGGAAGTGGTCCGCAGGTAAAAATTTGGTCCGCTAGTTAGATTGATCCGGAACTGGTCCGTTGAGTGCAAATTTGGTCCGCTGAATTTGGTTTGGTCCGCTGGCAGAAAAGTGACCTTCACTAAAACTGACGTAACTTGAGAACCGTAAAGAGTTACGGAACCCAATACCAGCCAAAACGTTCGTCTCGACAAGACCTAGGACTTGTACTGCCTTTGGCCAGTACCGTCCAGTTTTGACCCCTAAAATCCGCTTGGAAGACCTCCGTTTTTGAGTTCGAAGTTTTTGAAGTCTTATTTTCGGTGAAAAATGTCTGATTTTCAAGCATTTGCAGCTATGCAAAGCACGGTACAAGCTACGCTCAATTTTGATAATGAAATAGGAACAAGTCAGAAAGTTCCTAAGCTATTAAAGTTGGAAGATTATCAAAATTGGAAGCAACGTTTTTCTGCATACATCAGCACAAACGATATTGATTTATGGATTCCAATTCAAAAGTTGTATGTATGTCCAACTACAGATGGCGAGTATACGGAAATTCAAGATTTTGATAAGGATGAAAGAAAAAGTTATGAGCTTGAACAAAAAGTTTATGGTTATCTTACCATGGCTTTACCTACCGAGTTGTTGCATCAATTCAGCACTTGCAAGAAAGCTAAACAGTTGTGGGATGCTTTATCTGCTCGATGTGAAGGTAATGATCAATATAAGAAGAGTAGACGAAAAGTATTGAACAAGGAATTTGAAAATTTTCAACATTATGAAAAAGAAAATATTTCTACTCTTGTTTCAAGGTTTTCACATCTGATTAGTGAGATGAAAGTGGTTAAAATTGACAAGACAGAGGAGGAATTGAAAGAGAAATTGATGGAAGCATTACCAGAAAAGTGGGAAAATTATGTATTATTGCTTACTCATGATAAAGAATATTCTGCATTATCATTTCATGATTTGACCGGAAAACTTCATGCTAGAGAGATGGAAATGATGACATCAAACAAGTCAACTGCTCAATTCCAAAATCCTGAAGTGTATCATGGTCAAAATTCAGCAAGCATCAATGCAAAGTCTAAATCATTTGGTGTTGATTCATTAAATCCACCTCAAACAGCTTTTGTTGCTGGTCATGGTTCAGGAAATTCTGGAAATTCATCAAGAGGATGTAACTTCACTGTTCCAAATCATTCAAGTTCAACTTCATTTTCAGCAAAAACACCGGATGAGCACTTGGCATTAATTTCAGCTTTGTTATCTTCATATTATGGATTGCTGAATGGTGGTTTGACAACATCTAATCTGATTGAAGAAGATTTTGATCAAATTGATCCAAATAATCTTGAACAAATGGATATCAATTGGCAATTGGCAATGTTAGCTCAAAGAGTTAAAAGATTCAAAAAGAAGACAGGTTTTCAAAGTCTAAATCCAGATGGCAAGGTTGGAATAGATAAATCCAAAGCAAAATGCTTTAAATGTTCTAATTTCGGACATTTTGCTCGTGAATGTTCAAAACCAGATGCCTCTTCATCCAAGTCTCCAACAGCTTTAGTTTCTCAAGTTGATAAACAATATAACTGGGGACGAACTTCTGATGATTCTCCACCACCTGCTTTAACTGCTATTATTTCGGATAAAGGTACTTATTGTACTCCCGATTCCGATGATGAATCTACGTGGATTCTCGCATCTGCAATGATTGCTCAAATTGTTCATAATGATGTTGAAGAAGAATTAACTGATTCTGATTCTGAATCAGAAATAAGTGGTTCTGGAAATAGTGGCTATGAATCGGTTTGTGAGTTCTGTTCTCAGAAAGACAAGAAGATAGAAGGATTGATAAAGGAAAATGAGTTGTTGATTCAGGACAATAAAAGAAGGATAGAAGAATTGGCAAATGAACAAAAAAAGTTAGAAGATCTAATTCAAGAATTTTTTCTCAAAAAGCAAAGTTTTCAGATTTTCAAGGAGAGTTTGTTGAGAAAGAATCAAAATTTCAAAGTGCTAAACAGGAGTTTGAACAGAAAGTTACAAAGTTATCTGAAGAAAAGGACGACTTAGTCAAGGAAGTTGCGAAATGGAAGGCAGAGGCTGAGGATGCTGCCAATGATTTTAATAATTTGTTTGGAAAGTCCAAGATTAAACTTGATTTACTTACCAAGGCTTTTGATGACTCGGTTGCTAAAACAGAAGCATATCAGCTTGATATGGAAAAGTTACTTGATGAGAAGAGGGAGTTGGTTAGAGTAAACAAGTTGCAAAATGCAAATTTGGATATTCAGAAAAGAAATGAAGATAAACTCGAGAAGAAATTATTGGCTGGATTAGATGAGTTGAGGTTGCAAAAGTATGAAACTCATAAAGTGGCTAAGAAGTTGATTGCTACGGAAACAGAATTGGCTAAGGCTCAACAACAGATTTCTGAACTAAAGATTGAAGTCATTGATTCAAAACGTCTTTTGAACAATGTTACAAATTCTACATCTTTTACAAGTTTCTTGGCCAAAGATGGAAATTTTGAGAAATTGTTTACCAAAACAGTTTCACCACCAGGTAGTCTCAAAGAAGGTGTTAATAATCTGAAGGAAAAGGAAGAAACTGGTGATTATTCTGAATTTGTTGATAAGAAATCTGATGGGGGGAAAGGTTGTGAAGTCACAGAAAGATCAGAAAGATGAAACGGTTGTGTTTGTTTCTACGTCTACTGAAGAAGAGAAATCGGCAAGTTCAACTGAGAAGACTGCTATTGATGAAAGGATTTTCTATGACCAGAAGAATGTTAAAGCAGTGAAAGCTAAGTTTTCGCGTCTTGCAAAGAAAGGACATAAATCTTCTGGTTCTGATGAAAAGGTTTTGGGTAAACATGTTGGGTTGGGTTACAAGACCAAGAATGTTAAAGTTGATGGGTCTCAAGGTTCAAAACAACAAAATCTGAAGCAAGTCAAGCTGAAACAAGTCAAGAAAGATGTTTTTAAAGCTGACAAGGTTCAACCCGAGCGGTTTTACAAACTCAAGGGTTCGGAACAAATATTTTTTGATAAAGAATTCCCACTCCATTGTGTGGATGCTCAGAAAATTGCCGAAGTTTTTGTCAAGAATGTTGATCTGAAGAGCAAGAAGCCACAGGGTGCTACATATTCTTCTGGAGGATCAAATTCTGCTCCAAAAAGCCCAACTTCGAAATGGGTTGATGATCATCGATATCAGGTATTCGATTCTTTTTATGATCATTTTGGAGATGTTGACATTTGTGAAGCTTTGCAGATTCCCAAACGGCGAAATTTAAACAATCGCTTGTGTTATAATTGCCGACAAAAGGGTATATGGCATAAGATTGTCCGGTTTCTGCTGCTTCTAGTTCACGAAAAGGAAAGGTTCCACATGTTGGTAAAGCTGCCAAACAACGATTCATTGATGAATATGACAGAGTATTTGATGAATACCCACAACCTACATTTTTCAAAACCCAAGGAAGATTTATTCCGCATTTTCAACATGTTCCATATGTAGGTTGTTCGTCACAGTCAACTATGACAGGTTCATCAAATACTGATTTATCAAAACAACAACACTGGAAACCTAAAGTGGTTTCGAAAGGAAACCAAGATACTGGTCGACTAGAACCGATACGCTTCGGGTCAATATAAACTGATATGTTTGACCAGTGTGCAGGTACTTTTAGAAGACCTATCGGTGATTGAAAAGTTGCTAATGGAGGAGTATTATGCTGATTTAAGTTAAATTTCATGTGATAACAATTTCAATACTGAAATTTTTCTGAAAGCTAAACCTGAAAGGTATTCATGTCGAGAGGTCAATTTTCTTTCTTTTTACATTCCGTATGTAGTTTAGGGGGAGAAAATTGAAAAACCAAAAATAGTGTCTCTGTGTTTTTGTTTGTATTAAAATGAAAATCCAAAAATAGAGTTTTCATTTTAAGGGGGAGAAAAATGAAAAAAATATAAAAACATTGAAAAAGGAAAAAATTCAAAAACATTGAAAAATGAGAAATTGTATCCGATAGAATTGGGAAATGATGGTACATTGGCTTACGTGTCTGGCTCATGGATAAACTAGATGAAAAAGCCATAAGATCATTGCTCGATGTGCTTGGTAGGCGCGACATTAAATCAGAAAGTATTTAGATGTGATAAACACATTAAATAATAATGCTTGACCATGTGGACAACATCTTGATTCGTATCTCATGATATATCAAGAAAAAGATATGTGAAAAAGAAACGATATGTGAAAAAGAAAATGAGAAGTCACTGTGTATACATGTGTTCATTTTGCAAAGATTTAAACTTGTTTGATTTTCTTTATTTTGTCAAACGATCGGACTTTCTCTGCGTATCGAAAGATCGACCTGATTGTTGTTCGTTTGACGTTCTGCTTTATTTTCTTTGGTGTTTCGTATAACTCGTCGGACTTTCTCTGTGTGTACGGGAGTACCGACCTGATTGTTGTTGGGTTATACAATTTCAACTTGTTTTTATTTTCTTATTTTGTTAAATTCGAGGCCTTATCTGCGTATCGAAAGATCGACCTTAGAGTAGATGATTTAACGTTCTTATTTCTTTTTGCATGGAACACAGTTGACTGATTCATGATTACAATCATTATGTGATTAAATCACAAATGAAATCACAAAAATGTGATAAGCGAAAACATATCTGAGTATGTCTGATAGTGTGGGGTACACTGGTGAAAGCAAACTTAATCAATACAATAACATATCCAGATGTTATGAGTATGATTTTTCCTGAGTTTAAGATGGACAAATTATAACAGTAATCGACATGACTTATGTGCTGAAGTAATTGAAATTGAAGTGTTGTTCAGCATGTTATGTTCAATATGATCCCAAGTTGTGATCTTTCTCGCAAAAGACAAAAAGAGTGTCTGATTTTGTATTGCATTTTATGTTTCATATCTGAAAAGTCCAAAAATATTTTCGGTGTGTTTTGATATAAAATTTCAAAAAATTAAAAAGATTTTATTTCTTATTTGTTTTCGACCGATCGACATGTGATACGAAATCAAATTTGAAAATGTATATCTTGGATTCTCAAAGAGAAGTTTTGCGCCAAGATTAAATTAGTTTCAAAAGGAAAAGGAAACCGCGTTTCTGTCTTATGAAATTGCAAGTTATATGTGTCAAGACTTAAGCATGGTGAAAGGGGAAGTTTGTTATATCTTTCACAAGTGGATCTTGAAGTTTGAAGATGATTCAAGAGTGATCCAGCCATGCAAGCTCTATTTCTGACAAGATTTCAAGTTGAAGATCGGATGCAGCAATGTTGAAGATTGAAGACTGAAGTTTTGTTAGAATATAGATACACTACACATTAAGGGGGAGTTTGTTAGAGCATATCCCTATGCTATGAGTGCCTCGTGTATTGTATCTATGTGAGCATGTCTTAGTTTGAGTTGTAGTGACTATATCATAGGTGGCGTACCATATGGTCCGGCGGACCATGTGGTCCGGCGTACCAGTTGGTACGCTGAGTAGTTAGTCACTTAGTATAAATAGGTTTGTGTTAGAATGTATAGGGCAACCAGTTGAACACTTCAGTCATTCTACACTTTCTGTGTGTGTTTTCTAGAGAGAGAAACTAGAGAGCTTTCATTGTATCTTCAAGTGATTCAATACAAGATCTCTTATTTACATCCATTGTTACCATGATTGATTGATACACGCAGTAGTAAGATCGTATCTCGGTTTTACAAGTGCCAGCACAGAATTGCTTCACGACTCCCCCTTTTGTTGATTGAGCTTTCACCAACATCAATAGTGCATTGAGTGGGGGCTGGTCCTTGAAAGAACTCCTTGAACCAGTTGTCGTGACCTTCTGGCGCTTTAGAGATGACTCTTCCACTTCGAGCATAGTCTGACATCTCAATAGTGTCATATCCTTCATCTTCATTCATAGCCTCTGTACCTTGCGCAGCCTGAGATGAGCTTTGACCGGGGTCACCTGAAGCATTTGACACCACGTCACCTTTCAACTCATTATACTTCTTTTTCAGATCCATCAAGGTCTCATACAAATACTTAAACCTATTCTTGTCAGCCACCTCCTTGTCTTTTAGTTTTCTGTTCTCAGCCTGGAGTGCTTTTATCTCATTCTCTCTAATTCTGTTTTGAGACATCAGAAAGTTAATGTGAGGGTCAGCACTTAACCTCATCTCAATCGGGAGCTCAGCAGCTTGTTCATTTGCCCGAAAAGGCCTGAAGCTTGGAACAACAGTGGGTTGACTAGGCACTGAAGAGACACTCACTTTTACTGGGCTGGGTATAACAAAAGAGCTTTCAACCTCTAGAAATTGCCTTTCCTCATGCACTGGGCTATGTACATGGAGGATAGGACTCTCAGTATGCATAGGTGCTGGTTCTTGAACAGAAGCTTGAACATCGGCTTGAGATGAGCTTTGACCAATTGCCGGTTCAGTTGTGTTATCAGTCTGTTCATTTGCATCTGTACGATCAAACACCATTAGTCTCGAGCTGGTCTTTAAGAATTTGAACCTCAAGGTTCTTGGGTCAGCCTTTTTCCTCGGAGAAGGTTCACAAATTGGGATGGGTTCTTTAGTCAAATCCTCTTCGTTAATATTCAGAGTCAGCTCTGGAGGAGTTGTATCGCTGCCTGAAGATGTGATAAGGTCATCCCTTCCTCTCTTGAGATTGATGGGCCCCAAATCCCGATAAGATGTCATCCTCGAATGTTTCGTTCTCAGGGAAGATATCATCCATTATGTTGTCTTCATCAGACGGTATATTTTCAGGTTCCCTTTGAACATTGGCAGCCACATCATGATCTTCTGCCAGAGATGCATTGAGTGGGTGCACCTCTGGTTCAGCATCAAATTCTTCTTCAACTTGTTCTCTTGCAACTTCAGGAAAGGCACCTCTTTTGGTCCATTCAATCCCCCGTTGAAAGCTGCTCTTTCCTTTTCTGTCTTGTGTTTGCAGGCCGAACACTCCATTATCCATGAACTTGATATCCAATTTCTCTATTCTTTCTTCTATCATGGGATATTTCTTCATGAGCACCATCTGCACAAATCTTGGTGTCATCAGGAACTGTTCTGCATTCCCAACCCAATCCAACAGCATCATTTTTGAGAAGTTGAAATCCCAGTCTAAGGCGAGTGCTACAAATGCCGTGCCATGCAATTTGTTTAGCTGATCAAAACTAGTTCTCTTCCCCAAGAAGGATTTTTGCAAGTAATGAGCCAAACACCTCCAGTAGTGTGGCAATAACTTCTTGAAGATGGGAGGGAACTTTCCTTCATATCCCAACGTCTGAGCACCTTCTAATATAAGAGTCTTTGAGTACTCTATTGGATCTTCAGCTTTGTCATGGATGTTCAATCCCTGGCGGATGTCTTCTTCGAGTATCACAATTTGACGAATTCTGAATTGTTGCGGAGATTCTCGTCTTGTCAGCATTTGCTCTCGCTGTTCCCCAGAATTCTCTTACAAGCTGCTCATCGATCAACACACTTGTTCTTAGAGCATAGTTTATCTTGCATACGTTCAGCCCCGCCACCAAAGAGTAAAATAGCTGCATGTGCCTCTCTGGTGGGTCATCAAGATATGCCGGGATGCAGTGGTCTCTCTCAAAATGGATCTCTTCATCAAGCATTTCGTCTGCCATCTGAGAAAACGAGACAAATGCATCAGGCTTAAATTCATCAAAACGAATTATGTTTGCCAATAGTATCTTGATGTTCAATTGATTAACACATTTTACTCGATAGATTCTGAAAATCTCAATTTAAACGTTCAAGAAAACTATTTGATTTTGAAACACAAAATGACAAACACCATTAATTTTAACTTAAAACCGATTAAGTTTAATGATATTTTTAATAAACATTAGGTGTTTAAGATTAAACACACTAGTTTACGATTTTAATTCAATAATCCCGTGAGTTTCCGATACAAGGATTGGGTTTACGATCAGGAGATTGGGTTTACGATCAGAAAAATGGGTTTACGACAAAGTATTAACGACTGGGTCATGATCCAGTCGTAATCACCACAGCCCAATCGTAAACGCGCTATAGACAACTGGCCCAGTCGTAAACGCTATCGGAATCTCCCGGTCGTAAACGCGAGTCGTGAACACCGGTCGGAAACGCCAACCGTCGTCTTCAACCTCCCGACAGTCGTAAACGCCCAAAACTTCCATTAACAAACCTGCAATAAACTCGGAAACACGTTAAACACCTCAAACACTCAAAATAAGCAACCAACACTACCTTTTAATGAGTTGTAAACACAGAATCCGACTGCTAATCACACGAAATCGACGCGAAATGAGTAACTAAGTGATGATGATCACCGAGACACCCAAACACAGAGAAGTAGCAAATGGGCCGATGAGAAGACAAGAAAACACTCGATTTAACGAGGTTTCTCGGTCGAAAAACGATTCCGAAGATGTTGGTGCGCTCGGATTTCACAGAGGTGGTCGGAGGGTGGTTTCCGGCGAGACAGCGGCGGAGGCTAGGGTTTCAGGGCGGATCGTAAACGAGAGAGAAGTGAGGGATCGTAAATGAGTAAAGGAATCAGAAATGAGGGTTTTGATAAAAAAAAATTCACTTTGACCCCTCAAGTTTTGAAAACATTAAAAAATACTCCCAAACCTCTAAATATGATAATTCTCTTAAAAAAATGTTAACTTTAAAGAATTTGAGAACTTACGAAACTTCCCCTCAGACTCATACCCGAGTATCTGATCATGATCATAACTTTTTTTTAAACATTTAAAGACTTGAAAGATAAAATAAACCATAAATCAATTAAAACCTAATTACAGAAATTAAAAATTCACTTGCCTCGAAGCTGATGTAAATTCTTGGATCAAACCAGACAAATCTTTAACTGAGGAACCCTTTTCAGCTTCCGTTACTCGACGCTCTAGACGATTGCTTAAAATTTTTGAAATCATATAAACTCACATCCAGATAAAAGATATTTAAAGTGCTTAAATATGGTACATAATTACCGTCATGTTTAATAGTCCCCACACCCAATCGTTCATAGCAAAACCTACCCAACCTCAGAGTTTATTGAGGATTCACAAACCCCCAACTTGAGGAACCATGCACCACTGCTATGACTACCACTTATTTTCTTAATTATCAGTTGGTGATCAGGTCGGCCGCATAAGCACGCAGAGAAGACCAAACACAATAATTTTATGAATTTTTATCAACATTTTTTATTTTCCTTTTTCATTTTCCTTTTCTTTTCATTTTTCTTTTCTTTTCAATTTTCTATGGTGTTGTCATAATTAGCGGAAACATGGCGTGTGAGAGAGTGAATACTAGTTGAATACCACTCTCAACCCGTTTTTGCTGGGACTCAGTCTTTTAAACTATGTAAACCAGGATGGAAAACTAAACATATATAGAAGTTAAGTTTACTGCACTTACTTGGATGATCATAGTTTTTGATTTAGCTTACCGAAACATCATCTTTGAGACGTCTTTCACTTCTGCCTTACGCGTGTCAGTCTCCGATCGTCTTGGAAATTTATATCACTTCCTACCAAATCAAGGCAAACAAAAGACATCATAAAAACCTCAAACAGATATTTTTTAGATTTTCTGAAACAATGATATTTCTTCCCCTGTTTTTATGAGGCTTTTGAAATAAAACACATTTTTTTTCTAAAAGAAAAACACTATACACATACAATTTTTGTAAGGAAAAATAGAGCTTGGAAGGTTTCCGGCTGAAATGCCAATTCTACTAGTTCCGGCTGAAGTTGAAGTTGAAGCGGAATTCACACTTCAAGCGGAACAGGCAGTTCAAGCGGAAAGAAGCAATTTTGTTACTTAGCGAATATTCCGGGTGAACTCGATTATCCACCAGATAAAGAGTTCAACCTGACTTTTCCTGAGAAGTCTTTTCAGAAGTCCAATCCTGCAAAAGCTTCTCGTATGCTTCTAAATCAGATTCAAGCCGCTCTCCTAAAGTTGATTGTTGCTGCCAACACGCAAGTCATTCCGATTGTCGATGTTTATTCTTTTGGTAGTTTGTATTTGACTTTTATGTTTACGGTCTAGATTAGATCGCATGAGATCAATGGCTGTCATTGATCTCATCAGTACTATATATAGCATGTAATCTCTTAGTTTACACACACGGTCGTCACTTGTAATAGTGTAGCTTTGAGTTAATGCAAATAGTGCCGAATATTCGATATTTCATTGTCTTTACTATTCTGCAAATCAAGCACTTACATTATACAAGAGCTTAATATCGCTTAAGTAAAGTGAAATATAACTTTAATTCCGCAGGGTTATTGTTGGAACTTTTAATAAGTGTGACTAACGCCATCAAATCTATTCTCGAATAATTCGGTTGAAGAATCCATTGTGATTTGATTCAGAGACGCGGGTTGTGATGCTCAAGGCTTGCAGGTTTAGACCGAAGACGTTTTCTTGAAAAGTCAACCGTTCGGGTCAACGGTCAACGTAAAAGTCAACGGTAGATCGGTCCGAGCGAGTCAAGCTTCATATTAATTAAATCATCTTTGATTTAATTAATAATAATTATGTCATTTGTTTATTTGTATTTGCTCATTTGTATTTGTGTTTTACTAGTTAGTGGGCTAGTGAGCACATGGGCTCTCTATAAATAGGAAGGGATAGCTTCATTAGAACAAGTGATGAATAATGGATGAATAATGAGTGATGTGAGCTATCATTTCTAGAGAGAGAGTCACACATTGGGTTTGAGCTCAACCCAATGTGACCATGGATTTCCAATGACGAGTTTGTAATCATTCGGTTCGTTGTAGTCATTCAGCAATAATCAATGAATCGTTTGTTTTATCATTTCTTGTCATTTATTATCTTTGATTCTCATCATCCCGTCTCCCAATCTAACCTTCGTTCTTGCTCAAGATCGAGATTCTCGAATGTGAAATCGGTCCTGACAAATGGTATCAGAGCGGGTACCGATCAGATCTCGTCTCACGACGAATCTGGTCACTCGAATCTTGATTTTGAGCTTGAATGAGGTGCTGATTGGATAACCCACTTTGGAGACTTTTTTCTACTTTTTCTTATTTTTGGAGCTGATTGATGATTTCTGGATGAATCTGATGATAGATTCTTGTTATTGGGTTCATTTAGATATGATTTCATGCTCCATATGTTCAAATCAGTGAAGAAATAAGAGATCTGAGGCTGAAAAACGAAGCTGTTAGAGTTTTCCCGTTTTTGGGGTTTTGAAGATTTTTTTGAGCTTTGATTCTGAGTTTTTGATGTAATAATCAGTGTTTTTGGATGAAATAAAGTATGAATCTTGATGGAAAACGCGTTCCGGATCCATTGGAAGCATCGGTTTTGCCTGATTCGCAACATATTTGACAGATCTGGAAAAACACACACTTGACGGTGTTTGTGCGTGTTCTTCGTGTTCTTGATGGGTTTCCAGATTTTGAGGGTTGATTCGGGACGTTTGAAGCTGCAATTCGAGTTGTTTGTGGCCAGAATGATTTCGTCTAATGCTTGGCTTCATTTATCGTTCATGGATCTGTATTTTCCTCATGTTTTGGTAGTTCAAAATCGATCACGAAGTTCTGGGTTTTCTGCTGTTATTCATGTGTTCATAAAGGTTTCTGGGTTTGTTGAAGATGTTCATGGCGTTCTCAGGTGTGTTTGAAGGTGTTCTTGGCGACTTCAGTTTGCTCTTGGCGATTTCGGGTTAGTCTTGGCGATTTCATGCTTTATTCTTGGCGATTTCAATAAACCTTGGCGATCTTGAACGGTTTGGCGACCTCGCATGATCTTAGAGACCTCGTGTATGCCCTTGGCGACCTCGTGTATGCCCTTGGCAACCTCGAATAAGTGTTGGCGACCTCAATAACCTTGGCGATCTCGTCTAACTCGATAACTGGGTTTTCGTTCAAATAATTTTCAGACGTTTTTGATCGTCCATGAGTGTAGAGGATCGAACTACGAGTTCAGTGTGCTAAAAATCGCGAATTTTCGTCAAGCATTGACGGAGTTATGGCCTGTTTACGTTTTTCCGGCGGACATCCTATTTCCGGTGACTTCCTGCGTTCATATTAGGGTTTCGGATGAAGGAGACGACCTGGCTGACGTGTCATCGCATGAGTGGCTGAAGGAGAATGTTCTCTCTCCTTGTCGGTCAGATATGGTCAACTCCTTTAAACGCTGTCGCATTCTGATTGGGTGGAAAAGAGTCGCATGGACCCCACCTGAATTAAGAATTGGATGAAGGGAATGCAGGGTTTTCTTCTATTGGCTGCTGAATTAGCGTGGGACCCAGACTGAATAAAAGAAACGTTGAATGGCATCTGCTTGTTTATATTTCATTGGCTGAAAATAAATGCGCGTGGGCCACCAAGCTAGACAAAGAACCGCTGGTTTTTAATTGCTGTTGGCCACTGATTGCTTGACTTCTTTGCGTGGGTCCCAACTCCCCCATAAAAGTCGTTGAAATGCACTAGCGTGCTGCCCTCTCATTGGTCCAGCTACACTTCACTCGGATTAATCTTCCCAGCCGCCAGATTGAATTCATTTTCCACCGTTAGATCGGATTTAAAGTCTAATCTGATTGGCTGATTAAGGGGCACACGGATTGTGCTTCTTAGAGGGTTTTAATTCCACTTATAAATTTTCTGCATTATTTCGTTAAACACGGGGCATTTTTCTTGTCAGTTTTTAACGAGACTTATGAGATAACGCCCGAACGGAATCGCGAATATTTTTTTATTGGTCATGGATTTATTCCGTTTATTTCGACCGGATTTCTAGTTTTTGTTGACATCAACTCCACGTTAGCTAACGACCACTGACGGATTGGTTTCGCTTCTCGGTTAAGTTTGTGACTGTTTCGTTATGTCTCACTCCAAGTTGTTTAGCTGATGCAGCGCTGATGTCATCTAACCGAATTAACTGGAATCTCAGTTAAATATTGGAATATTCCGTTAAATCTCTAACAGAAGGCCCGTTACTTGAATAAAATTGATGGTTTTCTCAGATTCATTCCAAATTGCACCGTTTGACTCAGATATCTTCACGGAATATTTTTCCGAGCTCGATTTTCTTCACCCAAAATTATGAAGACTCCGGTTATGAATAAATTTCTCGTTTACGCTCGGGATCTCAGTTTTTCACTGATTTGACACATTATTTTCGCATCCAACCCAGTCATGCGGAACAAGTTTAGTATTTATGGATCATTCACAACTGTCAGCACCCGGCTTCCGGTTTTTCGCAAGATTGGCCGATTTCAGGATTTTAATACCGTTTTCTCTTCGGAACTGAGCGGAACGGTTCCACTCTGTGCATCTGATTATCGGGTCAATTATCTGAAGTTGGAGCATTTTCAGTGATTGATTGGTTTATCTGATTCGATTTGTTGCAATTTTCTCTCCAACGTTCAGCATTCTTAGTATTGTACCCGACCGTGTGAACCGAGTGAACTGCAGCACTTGGATCTCAACTGGAGCAACAAGAACAGAAGAAGTGTATTCAAAGGGGGAACCTTTACAACAGAAAGATTCTGGTTTATCAGTTATTCTTCGAAGATGCACGACAGAGCGGTTCTTCACCAGTTTGACAGATTTGAAAGCGTCAGTCAAGGGGGAATTGTTGGAACTTTTAATAAGTGTGAATGACGCCATCAAATCTATTCTCGAATAATTCGGTTGAAGAATCCATTGTGATTTGATTCAGAGACGCGGGTTGTGATGCTCGAGGCTTGCAAGATTGGACCGAAGACCGTTTTCTGAAAAGTCAACCGTTCGGGTCAACGGTCAACGTAAAAGTCAACGGAAGATCGGTTCGAACGAGTCAAGCTTCATATTAATTAAATCAACTTTGATTTAATTAATAATTTACTTTAGTTGTTTATTTGTAATAAGCTCATTTTATTTGTGTGTTTTACTAGTTAGTGGGCTAGTGAGCACATGGGCTCTCTATAAATAGGAAGGGATAGCTTCATTAGAAAGATGATGAATAATGGATGAATAATGAGTGATGTGAGCTATCATTTCTAGAGAGAGAGTCTCACATTGGGTTTGAGCTCAACCCAATGTGACCATGGATTTCTAATGACGAGTTTGTAATCATTCGGTTCGTTGTAATCATTCAGCAATAATCAATGAATCGTTTGATCTTTCATTTCTTGTCAGTTATTATCTTTGATTCTCATCATCCCGTCTCCTCCCAATCTCACCTTCGTTCTTGCTCAAGATCGAGATTCTCGATGTGAAATCGGTCCTGACACAAACGATCATTTCTTTTTTCACCTTGTTTGGGATTCTTACGGGAATCCTGAATACACTTTTCTCGGCATTCATCTCAACTTACTCCAGAACCTGAAACAATCATAAGAAGCTTCGTGGCCTTCGGCCGAAGCCGATGCTTTCGAGAGCAAGTTAAGTTAAAAATGAGTTGGGAATAAACCCATGCATTTCTGGGGACAAGCCCGTGCAATTCTGGGGACAAGCCCATACGTATGTGACATGAAAATGCCAAAACCTTAGATAACACGTCAGTGTTATAAACCTTGAGAATCCTCCCAGCAGCTTCCAGTGACAAGATTGTCAGCCACCCCTGGAGTGGACTGGTCCGGCCACCTTGAGCATACTGGTGGACAACGTGCGCTCCTGGCGAGGGTCGTGCGCTACTGGCGATTACCCAAACGTAGAAGAGGTGGAATCCTCTTAAACCTTAGAAGGTATGCAGGATACCTTAAACGGAGGAGAGGTGATCAGCCTCTAACTGGGGATACACCCAAATTACTTTAGTTAGGATTCTGAGAATCTGCAAAACACTTAACACTTGGTGAGGGGTGGGTGTTAGCTTAGCTAACACCACTCCGATGCTTAAGTCAGTAATGAGTCATAAAAATAATAAGAATAAATTGAAATAGGATTAGTATACGTACCTTGGATTATCTATACAGTGAGGGTCCTTGGGATTCTGCCTGAGATTCTCAATGGGATTCTCACATAAAATACGCTTTAAGGTGGACAGCATTCCAAGCTCTAGGCAGAGGTTCTCCTTCCATATTTATCAGACGATATGCCCCCTTTCCTTCTTCAGAATCTATAAGGTAAGGGCCTTCCCACTTGGGTGCCAACTTCCCATCAGCAGGATTGGTAGTATTCTGAAAAGCTTTCCTCAAGACCAAGTCACCTACTCTGGAATCTTCTCAGCCTGGTGTTCTTGTTATAAGATTTCACTATCCGCTGTTGATAAGACGACATTCGGATTCTGGCCATATCTCTGAGCTCTTCAACTGTTTCGAGATCCTGAAGAAGATTCTGCCTGTTGGTTCCAGGATCTTGGTAATTGATTCTGGCTGTTGGAAGTACCATTTCTGTAGGAATTACAGCTTCTGCCCCAAATACTAACGAGAATGGCGTTTGGCCAGTGGCATTTTTAGGTGTTGTTCTATCTGCCCAAAGGACAAATGGCAGCTCCTCAGCCCATTTACCTTTCTTGGAGCCCAACTTCTTCTTGAGATTTTTGATGATGATTTTATTGCTGGATTCTGCCTGCCCATTAGCCTGAGGGTGGACAGGTGTTGAAGTGATCATCTTGATGCCCCAGCTTTCACAAAAGCTTGTTGTTCTCTTGCCTATAAACTGGGAGCCATTGTCGCATATGATCTCTGCCAGAATCCCAGATCTAGTGAGGATGTTCCTCTTGATGAAGGATATCACTTCTTTCTCTCTTACTTGAACATAGGCTTCTGCTTCAATCCATTTGGAAAAGTAATCCGTCATGGCAAGCATAAACACTTTTCCTCCGGGAGCCTTTGGCAGCTTACCCACAATATCCATGCCCCACTTCATGAATGGCCATGGGGATACTATAGGATGCAGATGCTCAGCGGGTTGATGGAGGATATTACCGTGCCTCTGACAAGCATCGCATTTCTGTGAGAAGCTCGCGGCATCCTTCTTCATGGTTGGCCAATAATACCCGAATCTGAGAACTTTAGAGAACAGTGCCCTGCCCCCGGTATGGTTCCCATAATCTCCACTGTGGATATCTTCAAGCACTTCTAGGGCTTCTGACTTCTCTAAGCACCTTAAGTAGACACCTGCAAGAGATCTTTTATATAGAATATTATCAATTATAGTATAGGGTACTACCTTTGTGCGAAAAGCTCTGGGGTTTTCGCCCTTGGGAATCTCCCCATCTTTGAGATATTTCCGGATCGGGTAGGTCCAGGATTCCTGAGCATCTTCAGGATTCTCAATATCTGCAGCTGCATCATCATCAATAGTATGAGCTTCCTGTAGAGCTATCGCTGGCGTCAAGATGTGAGTTATTGGAATTTTGACATGCTCAGGGATCCTGAGCGATGAAGCCAAGTTTGCCAAGGCGTCGGCTTCTGCATTATCTTCTCTTGGTACCTGCGAAATGCTAAAATTTTCGAAAAATAGAGACAATTTTTTAACAATTTCAAGATATTTGATCAGATTCTCCCCTCTCACTGCATAAGAGCCATTAAATTGGTTAGTTAATAAGAGAGAATCAACAAACACTTGTATCGATAGGATTCCCATATCCCTAGCCAGCTGTAATCCGGAAATTATAGCCTCATATTCAGCTTCATTGTTGGTAGCCTGGAATTCACAGGATTTGGATAGAGGTATAATGTCCCCCTATGACAATTTTAGCAGGATTCCCAGCCCTGTTCCTCTGACATTTGAGGAGCCGTCAGTATAGAGGATCCAGTCTTCCTTGAGCTTCTCAAGCTGCTGGACTTCCTTTTCAACTTCTGGTTCAATGTCACTGCTGAAATCCGCCACAAAGTCAACTAATGCTTGGGACTTGATTGCTGTTCTTGGTTCATATTTGATGTCGTAGGCACTCAGTTTGACTGCCCACTTAGCCATCCTCCCTGACATTTCTGGCTTCCTGAGAACTGCCTTGATAGGATAGTTAGACATCACAATTATAGTATTGGTTTCAAAATAATGTCTAAGTTTAGTGGAAGCCATTATAAGAGCTAGAATTAACTTTTCAAGGTGAGAATACCTGGATTCTGCATCTAGCAGAGTTTTACTTACATAATATACCGGATGCTGCTGACCTTGATGGTTTTTTACCAAGACTGCATTGATTGAGCTTCCGAAAACAGCGAGATATAAATACAGCGGCTCCCCATCTTCTGGTTTCATTAACAATGGGGCTGCTGACAGGTAGTCTTTCAGGCACTTCAGGGCTTCTTCATGCTTCTCAGTCCATTCGAACTTCTTGTTTTTTCTCAGGATATCATAGAAATCCTTACTTTTTTTGAGGATCTTGAAATGAACCTGTTGAGTGTTGCGATTCTCCCTGTCAACCTTTGTACTTCTTTAACATTTGATGGGGACTTCAAATTTAGGATTGCTTTGATCTGCTCTGGACTTGCTTCGATCCCTCTTTCGGTAACCATGTAACCTAGGAATTTTCCAGCTCGTACCCCAAAGTGGCACTTAGAGGGGTTGAGCTTCATGTTATACTGATCAATGATATCGAAGGCCGTTTGGAGATCCCTGACATGATCTTCAGCTTTTTTGGATTTCACTACCATGTCATCTATGTAGACTTCCATCGTGTCCCCCAGTTGCTCTTTGAACATCATATTGACGAGCCTCTGGTAGGTGGCACCTGCATTTCTTAAACCAAAGGGCATAGCAGTGTAACAATATATACCTGTTGGAGTCATAAATGCCGTATGCTCCTGATCGCATGGTTCCATCTGAATTTGTTGGAATCCTGCCGAGGCATCCATGAAGGTGAGCATCTCGTGACCAGCCGTGGCATCCACCATAGCATTAATATGGGGAAGTGGAAACGGATCCTTAGGACAAGCTTTGTTTAAGTCTGTGTAATCGACACAAACTCTCCACTTTCCATTCTTCTTCTGGACCACCACCACATTTGCTAGCCATCTAGGATACTTGACTTCTCTGATCATCTTTGTTTTAAGAAGCTTGTCGACTTCCTCCTGGATGATTATACTCTTCTCCGGAGCGAACTTCCTCCTTTTTTGCTGTATAGGC
The DNA here is from genome assembly GCA_039602395.1 of Deinandra increscens subsp. villosa. Taxonomy (NCBI): domain Eukaryota; kingdom Viridiplantae; phylum Streptophyta; class Magnoliopsida; order Asterales; family Asteraceae; genus Deinandra; species Deinandra increscens. The sequence goes on from JBCNJP010000007.1 coordinate 69,286,900, forward strand.
CTGAAAGAAGGATCTAAACCAAGTTTATAAGTAATTACATGTTTAGGGATACATGTCATATCTTCGTGCTTCCAGGCGAAAGTTGAAGTTCTGGTTTTAAGAAGCTGGAATAATTCCTGCTCAACATTTGTTGGGATGCTTGTCCCCACGAGCACCTTGATTTCAGGATTCCCGGGGTCTAGAGGTACTTCTTTGACTTCCAGCTCCCTGTCCTCCGGCACTTTAGGTGCCTTTTTCTGTAATTTCTATCCCTTCGTCACCTTAGTGGTGTTCTTCATCGAAGTTGAATAACAGTTCTTAGCTTCCTGCTGGTCGCTTTCGATTCTCACAACTCCCCAAGGTGTAGGAAGTTTGATACATTGGTGATAGGTTGAAGGGACTGCCTTCATCTCGTGAATCCATGGCCTGCCAAGAATAATATTGCAACAAGAGAGAGAATCTATAACACAAAATTTTTGCATAGAGTTTACCCCCTCTATATATACCGGTAGCCTTATATCCCCAACGGTGCTTTTAGTTTCACCGCTGAAGCCAACTAGGACTGAGGATCTTGCAACTATTTCAGTTTCTGGGATCCCCATCTTTTTTAGTACATCAAGACGGATTATGTTTACCGAGCTTCCATTATCAATCAGGATCTTGCGAACAAAATGGTTAGCAATATATAACGTAACTACAAGACTATCATGATGAGGATCCTAAACATGAGAACGGTCACTCTCATCAAAAGATATAAGTTTGTCCTGAGTCAGGGTGGATGTCCGGACAGGTCTGTCACCATGTTCAGATTTGGACTCCTTAGTATGCTTCTTGGCTGAGGAATACGAAGTGCCGCAGATGTCTGATCCACCCGAGATGAAGTTGATTATTTGGGCATCCTGGGGTGGAGAAGCTGCTCTCTAAGGCACCTTGTCAGCTTCCTGAATTTTGATCTTCTTTCTGCCAGTTAATTCTTTAAGATGCCCCTTGCAGAGTAGATAGTTGATTTCCTTTCGGAGTGCTATGCATTCGTCTGTTAGGTGACCAAAATCTTCATGGAAGGCACACCACTTGGTCTTGTCTTTCCAGGATCCTTGCTTGGTATCCTTCCTGGGCCATCTTGCTTTTTCACCTAGATCCTGCATAGCACACATCAAACCACCAATATCAACGGAAAAACAGTATTCAGATACCTTAGGGTACTCCTCATTATCATCGTCTTGATCAACGGCATTGACTTTGTGATTTTCTGGTTTGCAATATGGGCGAGATCTATACGGCTTCCCGGGGGATTCCGCCTTCTTGCTGTTGGGATCATATTTAGGTATCTCCAATCTTTGGTGGATCCTCTTGTCATCTTCCAAACGGATAAATCTCAAGGCTCTACTGCGTACTTCATCAAGGTTCCTGCAAGGAGCCATGACAAGATCATCGTAGAAACGTGAATCTTTGGAGAGCCCCATTTTAAAGGCTTCCACGGCTGCTGCCATATCCATATTAGGAATCTCCAGAGATTCTCGTCCAAATCTGGCAATATATTCTCTGAGAGGCTCATCTGGCTTCTGAATTATTCGGTACAGGTCACCTGTGAGCTTCTCAAAGGTCCTGCTGCAAGAAAATTGATTATTAAATAAGTTAACTAAGTGAGAAAATGATGTAATAGTGTTAGAAGGAATGCTCAGTAGCCATTTCATGGCTAGTCCTGTTAAGGTTGATCCAAAGCCTTTGCATAGACAGGCTTCTTTGATTCCTGTCGGAATGGGATTGATCTCCATACGCTCCCGGTAATGTGCCACGTGTTCCTCAGGATCTGTGGTTCCATCATAAAGCTTCATGCTTGGAGTCTGGAAACGCTTCGGGATCTCCACCTGGGATATTGGCCAGGTAAATCTAGAGATCTTGTGGCTTTCCAAAGGAACTTCTGGAATAGGTTTCAGGATCCCTGGAACATTTGATATCATTTCTTTCAACTTCTGGAGCTCCCTGGCGATATTTGGATGAATACCTGCATCATAAGGAGCACCCTGGTTAGAAACGATAGGAATTGAATTGGACATGTTACCTGGGCCAGGATTCTGGACTGGAATCTCGGAACCGTATCTGTAGCCCGCTGGGAAGCTCGGCTCTGTGGTGGTTGTTGTTTGCATGGGAATGACGTCACCATCATGCACTTCTGAGGAGCTGGTCTTAAAGATTTCTGCAGAAACAGAAGGGTTAGAGTATTGATATCCTTGGGACAGCGAAGCTGAGGATCCCAACAATGGTGGAATCCAAGGATTCTTGTAGCGTGACTGTGACTGTCACACCCCCAAATTAACCACTAACGGAGTTTATACCGTTAAGGGGTGCGAGCAAACCAGGATTCACAACCATTAGTTACAAATACTAAATGAATCAGAGTTAGTTCAAAATCAGTTGTAAAGTAAAGTCTCAAATACAAACGCAGCGGAATAAAATATCGTCTTAGCACTAACCACGTGCTTTACATAAACATTGTATTAAATTCCCAATTAGTTCAATTAAAATAAAAGTCTTCACGCGCCATGCCAACCCGCTCCGGATACTCCTTAGCGATCTGCAAAAGTTTAAACCACGCAAGTGTCAACCTAACGGCTGGTGAGTTCACAGTGGGCTTGTCATGCATTGGCCCGGTTTCATAATTATAATTTGTCTCAAGGTATACTTACATAGTATTCGTTTGTGGAAAACAATGCAAAATGTTATGTCTTAGTTTATAAAGGAATTGTCCGTGACCTACGTCATCGGGTATGTACTAGTTTTGTATAGTTAAAGTGCTCAACCGATATCGCGGGTAGCTAATCCGTTGTTCCATGCACTAAGGAAGTTTGCACCGAAGCTGACTATAATTTATTGTAGTGGCCGTGCCATCTAGTACTGCGGACCTTCGTCATCGCGGATTTGCCTCCCCCGTGTCCTCTCGGGATCACGGTCAGATAGGCTGATATTGTACCTCCGTGCACTCCCCGTGCCACGGGGCGGAGTTTGTCAAACTCCAGTAGATCTACCCAACATCCCCTCGCTTTACAATTAATGGTACAATTTAGTTGAGGACTTTTAAGTTTTCAAGGCATCCTTAGAAATCATGTGATATCATGTGGTTTAGACTTTAACCGACGCTAGCCATATTAAAACGGTTTTTGTTTCAGAAATAGTTTGTTAAGTTTCACAAGTGTTTCCCATAAAACACTTCAAGTTCATCCAATGGGTGCCGAGCACTCCGAGTTTTCACGTTCATCAGGGAGGTGCCTCGCACTCTCGAGTTTGTCAGCATTGTTTTACTTTTAGGTATTTGGTGTGACCCAAACGGGTTCACGATAATCGGGTTAGTGACACTCACCTTTGGTTGCACTGCTACACTTGCTAATATTCCAAGTATGCTTAATGAAGACCTATGAACACGTTTAGGTCTTAAGTATTAGTTTTGTGTCTAATCTTTACTTAACGTCACTATGGCCCATAACATAGCACGTTGGAACTTATGACTCGACATACAGACACACGACACCGATGGTTGATCATAAACAAGGGTTCATATAATTCAGTTATCAAGCATGTTTCATCATGGCATAATCATGTAAGTCATGGCGTAACACTTAAGCAAATTTCACAAGTTTGGTTTTCAGGTCAGGTCTTAGTTTCGCTAGCACAGTTTCGCTAGGCAGTTTCGCTGGGTGCACGGGCAGCACTTTCGCTAGGCAATGCCCGGTGACACAGTTTCGCTAGGCTAGTTTCGCCCGAAACTGCTGACGCAGTTTCGCTAGCCTAGTTTCGCAGGGAAACTGGTTTGAACTTTCGTTCAGGTATTTCGCTCGGTAGTTTCGTTCGAGCTGGTCGGGTCAGTTTCGCTAGCGACACTATAGTTTCGCTCGACAGTGTCGCTGAATGAACAAGTAAATTCGCTGGACAATTTCGCCCAGAGAACACACAGTTTCGCTGGTCGCGAAAAACATACGGATTTGCCTAAAAATCAACCTAACAGCTTCTGATCTTACATGCAATTCATTATTTAGCATACATAGGCATTTACCAACATAAATCAGCAAGCTTTAACACCGGCCTTAAACATGCATTTTGTCATCAAATCACCCAAAATACATATAAAACCCTAAAATGGCTAAAATAGCATAAATCTCTATCATGGCTGGATTTCATACGCAAAGTTGCTAACTTTATGATAGATCTAGCATTCCTAAGTATTATCTCAGAAGCATACAAGTTTTCATGAAGGTTTGATCATGCTTTAAGAAGAAAACACATAGAAAAGCATAAAACATAGTTTTGGGACTCACGTTTGATATCAAGAATCGATAGATGAGATGATATGATGGCCTAGAGGCTGAGATCTTGATCCTTGGGTGACTTTCTCGGCTGACCAGGTTCCAGAGGTGTGTGTGTGTGTTTTGGAGAGAATGGTTCAACAAAATGAGGCAACTAGGGCTTTATGTTATTATATATCAGGGCCTAGTTTCGCTGGCAGTTTCGCTGGCCAGGCGAAACTGGCTCTGATCACAAGTGAGCCAACAAGCTGCCGGGCGACATTATAGTTTCGCCCGGTAGTTTCGCTGGTTACCCAAAGGTGGTCAAATTTCACATTCTAAGCAAGATAAACACGATTCACAAATTGTCATGCTATTCATAATATTAAATCATGCGTTTAAATCACATTGCACATAATGACATCAATAAATGAACACATAACACATATGGGCGGGTTCGGTGATCAACCAAAGGACGTGGACGTATTCGGCCTAGTTAAGCATTAGTTACTAAGTTAACACTTATAACGTAACTAACGGAGTTTGTCTAACGGAAGTTAACCTTGGAATTCCCGGATGTCACATCCTTCCCTTGTAATTGGAATTTTCGTCCCGAAAATTATTCTAGTGCCGTAGCGTTCGCAGCATCAGCTGTCGTCGTTGCTGGGGAAAGAAAGCAAAAGTTTTAGGGTCGTCACATCCTCCTCCTGTTACAGGAATTTTGGTCCCCAAAATTAAATCATACCTTGAGTTTCCGTGGACGTTTGCTCGAACAAGTGAGGATACTTTTTCTTCATCTGATCCTCTCGTTCCCAAGTATATTCAGGTCCACGCTTTGAGTTCCATCACACCTTGACGATCGGAATCTTGCTACGTTTGAGGGCTTTCTCTTCGCGTCCCATGATTTCTACCGGTTGTTCGATAAATCTCAGATGTTCGTCAATTTCCAATTCCTCCAAAGGAATTATTTCGATGTCTTCAGCCAGACACTTCTTTAGGTTCGAAACGTGAAACACGTTGTGAACTCCATCGAGTTCAGCAGGGAGTTGTAATCGGTAGGCCACCGGGCCTACTTCCCCAATAATTTCAAAAGGTCCGATATAGCGAGGATTTAACTTCCCACGCTTCCCGAAGCGTATCACACCTTTCCAGGGAGATACCTTCAATAGCACCTTGTCGCCTACCTCGAACTTCAAAGGTTTACGGCGTTTGTCGGCATAGCTCTTTTGTCTGTCACGTGTTGCGGCTATCCGTTTTCTGATTTGTATAATCCGTTCAGTCGTATCGTGAATGAGTTCTGGTCCGGTGAGCCCCTTCTCACCCGTTTCAGCCCAACACACGGGCGATCTACATTTTCTGCCGTAAAGAGCTTCAAATGGTGCTGCACCAATACTTGAGTGATAACTGTTGTTGTAGGAGAACTCCACCAACGGAAGGTGAGCTTCCCAGTCTTTACCAAAATCGAGAACGCAAGCACGGAGCATGTCTTCTAGAGTCTGAATAGTTCTTTCCGTTTGACCGTCGGTCTGCGGGTGGTAAGCTGTACTCATATCCAGTCTAGTTCCCAATGCTTCCTGCATAGATTGCCATAATCGGGAAGTAAATCGAGGATCTCGATCAGAGATAATAGTCTTAGGCACTCCATGCCGTGCCACAATTCGGTCAATGTACAGCTTAGTTAACTTATCCATGTTGTCAGTTTCCTTCATCGGGATGAAATGTGCAGATTTGGTTAATCGATCAATGATAACCCAAATCGCATCCGGTCGATTTGATCGATGAGGTAATCCTGTTACAAAATCCATCGAGATATCCTCCCATTTCCATTCTGGGATCTTTGGTTGTTGCAATAATCCAGAGGGCTTTTGGTACTCAATCTTCACCCTTGAGCATGTTAAGCACTTCGCCACATATCGCGCAATGTCGGCTTTCATGTTCGGCCACCAATACAAACCCTTCAAATCTTGGTACATTTTATCTGATCCAGGGTGCACCGAATATCTTGATTTGTGAGCCTCATCCATTACGAGTTCACGGAGATTTCCAAGTAAAGGAACCCAAATTCTGTTGTTGTAATACCTGAGTCCGTCAGACTTAACTTCAGAATTTCCATCCACCCCTCGCAGTGCTTCGGCTGCGAAATTTTCTTCCTTTAAAGCTTCTTGTTGGGCATCGCGGATCCGATTCGGCAATCCCGTGTGGATGGTAAGTTGCAGCGCTCGTACCCGTCGAGGCTTTTCATACTCCTTCCGACTTAATGCATCAGCCACAACATTGGCTTTTCCCGGGTGATATTTGATTGCTAAATCATAATCGTTCAGTAACTCGACCCACCGTCGTTGACGCATGTTGAGATCCTTCTGATTAAAGATGTGTTGTAAGCTTTTGTGGTCAGTAAATATTGTGCACTTTGTTCCGTAGAGGTAATGTCTCCAAATCTTGAGTGCATGAACAACGGCTCCCATCTCCAAATCATGCGTTGTATAATTCTTTTCAGTGTCCTTCAGTTGCCTGGACCCATAGGCAATCACCTTGTCTCGTTGCATCAACACGCAACCGAGTCCTTGGATAGATGCATCGCAATAAACCACAAAGTCGTCAATCCCATCGGGTAACGCGAGAATTGGAGCTGAGCATAGCATATCTTTAAGAGTTTGAAACGCGCGTTCTTCTTTTTCACCCCATCTATATTGCACTCCTTTGTGCGTCAAGGCCGTTAAGGGTTGAGCCAACTGCGAGAAACCCTTGATAAACCTTCGGTAGTATCCGGCAAGTCCCAAAAATTGTCGGATTTCGGTCGGCGCTCTAAGGGTAGACCAATTCTTGATAGCTTCTACCTTAGCTGGGTCGACGTGAATTCCTTCTTGGTTAACAATGTGTCCAAGAAACTGGACTTCGCGAATCCAAAAATCGCATTTCGAAAACTTTGCATAAAGCTGTTCCTTACGGAGTAACTCCAAAATTAGTCGTAGATGCTCCTCGTGTTCCTCCTTTGTCTTGGAGTAAATCAAAATATCGTCAATGAAGACTATCACAAACTTATCGAGGTACGGCTTGCATACTCGATTCATCAGATCCATAAACACCGCAGGTGCATTGGTTAGCCCAAAAGGCATAACCAGGAATTCGTAGTGACCATAACGAGTTCTAAAAGCAGTCTTGGGGATATCTTCATCACGAACACGAAGTTGGTGATATCCAGACCGTAGATCAATCTTTGAAAAGTAACTTGAACCTTGTAGCTGGTCGAAGAGATCGTCGATTCGAGGAAGTGGATACCTATTCTTGATCGTAACCTTGTTAAGCTCTCTATAGTCGATACACATTCGGAACGTTCCATCCTTCTTCTTAACAAACAATACCGGAGCTCCCCACGGAGACGAACTTGGACGAATAAATCCTTTGTCGAGTAGCTCTTGAAGTTGTGAAGAAAGTTCGTTGAGTTCGCTTACTGCCAAACGGTAGGGTGCGCGTGCTATCGGAGACGCTCCAGGTACTAAGTCGATTCCAAACTCCACTTGTCGAAATGGAGGCAAACCAGGCAGATCTTCAGGAAATACATCTTGGAAGTCGCGAACTATCGGGTAGTCGTTGATTCTGCGCTCGGGAAGTGTCGAATCGGTGACGTTTGCAAGAATCGCGAAGTGACCTTTACGAAGGCACTTTTGAACTTTGAGAAACGAAATAATACCAGTCACTGCTCCACCTTTTTCACCTTGAACCGTTAACATTTTACCTCCTTCGAGTGGGATACGAACCACTTTTTCTTTACATAGGATTTCAGCTCGATTCTCAGATAACCAATCCATTCCTACTATAACGTCAAAACTACCAATCGGGAAAGGCATAAGGTCAATTCCTAGGGTATGGCCAGCTAGTTCTAACTTACAGTTCTTAACTATCTGAGTCGTATCATGAAGTTTACCATTAGCTAGCTCTACCACATATTTGGCGTCTAAGGCAATAGGTTTAGCATTAATCAATTTAGCAAATTTTGTAAAAATAAAGCTTCTTTCAGCGCCAGAATCAAACAATACAGTAGCAAAGAAACCGTTCAAAATAAATTTACCATTAATCACGTTGGCATCATTGCGAGCTTCACCTTGACCCATGACAAAAGCTCTTCCCCTGCCATTTCCACCATTCCCGTTATTACCATTTCCGTTGCCATTCCCATTACCATTACCTCCGCCATTACCATTCCCACCGTTGTTTCCTTGGTTACCGTTCCCTTGCCTTCTCAGCTGCGGGCAGTCTCTTTTAATGTGACCCTGAGCACCACACTCAAAACAGCCACGGGCTCCACCATTGTTGTTCTGATTGTTTCCTTGCCCGATGCGGTTGTTCCCATAGTTGTTGCCTTGATTGTTGTTGTTCCTCCTGGGGCGGTTTTGTTGCTCGGGCAAAGTTGCCCAGCAGTCTTTTGCTTCGTGGCCCCCCTTGCCACACCTTTCGCAGCTCAGATTCTTCCTACAATTACCAGCATGATGTTTTCCGCACTTGTTGCACAAAGGCAAGTTACCTTTGTAGTTGCCTTGACCATTGCCACCCTGGCGGTAGTTACCACTGTTGTTCCCGGACCTCTTGCTTTGACCTTGGGAGTTATAAGATCTCCCAGTGCTGTTTCCAACACTCTGGTTGTTCATGGAGTTTTCAGGAGCTTCATCATCAGCTTTTCTTTTGCCACTTAAGGCAGTCTTCTCAGTGGTCTTTGCAGGAAGAGTACCTTTCTCGACCTCTTGATCAGTAAGTTTGTGAGCCAAACGGATGGCTTGCTGCACGGTTGCGGGGTTGCTGGCGGTCACCAAACTCTTGATTTGAGGCGCGAGGCCTTCCAGATAACGCTCAATGCGTTTGAATTCAGCATCGACCATTGCGGGGCACAAGACCTCGTACTCATGATATCGTGCAGTGTACTGTTCGACTTCAGACCCAACCATCTTCAGATTCAAGAATTCGCCTTCTAGCTTCTTCACTTGGTCACGAGGGCAGTACTCATCCATAATCAGATCCTTAAATGCAGCCCACTGCATGTTATTAGCCGCGTCTAGCCCAATCATCTGAATTTCAGCGTTCCACCAGGAGAGTGCAGCTCCTTCGAAGGTACCAGTAGCGAACTTCACCTTGCTTTCAGCTGGGCAATTACACATGGAGAAAACCTTTTCAGATTTCTCAATCCATCTGAGGAGTCCTACAGCCCCTTCTTCGCCGGAAAATGTCATTGGCTTGCAGTCCATGAAGGACTTGAACGTGCAGTGGTGGTGGTTTCCTGATGCATAAATAGTTCGGGTTTTAAAAAAATTAAACAGGTCAAAATATAATCGCTTTGTGCCTTAATCCGGCACAATAGTTACCCTGTGCGGCATATGCAGCTTGGACGGCTGCCACCGCGGCTTGCACGTGTTCAGTAATCATTGCTTGCAGCTGTGCAGGCGTCATGTTTATATTGCCTCTTCCGTTTCCTCTTCCAGACATCTTGCTGAACAGTTAAAGTAGCCAGTGTTCAGTCACATTTCTACTTTATACATATCCCATAATATGCATAATAACATTTTCCCGTTATCCCACTATTAGTCCAGAAAATTTTGTGCATAATAGAGGCGTCGTCGGAGAACGTCGTAAGTCGTAGGTAGCTATCGTCGAAAGTCGGCTTTCCCATAAAAGTCACCGTCGGCGTAGTCATCGCAGTGGAAATCAGGGCGTAACGCGTAGCATCGTTTCGTTGTCGCTTTCCCCCAGCATAGTGCGCGCATCAGCGTTCGCGTTTCGTATTCGTGTGTGAAAATTTTCCTAAGGTTTTCCGTTAGACGTCCTAGACACGGTCTATATATATATTTTATATATATATATATATATACATACGTACTAAGCTTTTACTTACACAGCAGAGCGAGTATCCCAGGTTGGCACGTAAAAATTTTGGTTTCGGGAATTTGTTTGTTCGTTTGTAACTAAGGTTTCAAGTTGCAGTTTCCAAATCGTTTTCAAAATTGATTCCAGTTCTCTGCAACTTATGGCTCTGATACCAATCTGTCACACCCCCAAATTAACCACTAACGGAGTTTATACCGTTAAGGGGTGCGAGCAAACCAGGATTCACAACCATTAGTTACAAATACTAAATGAATCAGAGTTAGTTCAAAATCAGTTGTAAAGTAAAGTCTCAAATACAAACGCAGCGGAATAAAATATCGTCTTAGCACTAACCACGTGCTTTACATAAACATTGTATTAAATTCCCAATTAGTTCAATTAAAATAAAAGTCTTCACGCGCCATGCCAACCCGCTCCGGATACTCCTTAGCGATCTGTAAAAGTTTAAACCACGCAAGTGTCAACCTAACGGCTGGTGAGTTCACAGTGGGCTTGTCATGCATTGGCCCGGTTTCATAATTATAATTTGTCTCAAGGTATACTTACATAGTATTCGTTTGTGGAAAACAATGCAAAATGTTATGTCTTAGTTTATAAAGGAATTGTCCGTGACCTACGTCATCGGGTATGTACTAGTTTTGTATAGTTAAAGTGCTCAACCGATATCGCGGGTAGCTAATCCGTTGTTCCATGCACTAAGGAAGTTTGCACCGAAGCTGACTATAATTTATTGTAGTGGCCGTGCCATCTAGTACTGCGGACCTTCGTCATCGCGGATTTGCCTCCCCCGTGTCCTCTCGGGATCACGGTCAGATAGGCTGATATTGTACCTCCGTGCACTCCCCGTGCCACGGGGCGGAGTTTGTCAAACTCCAGTAGATCTACCCAACATCCCCTCGCTTTACAATTAATGGTACAATTTAGTTGAGGACTTTTAAGTTTTCAAGGCATCCTTAGAAATCATGTGATATCATGTGGTTTAGACTTTAACCTACGCTAGCCATATTAAAACGGTTTTTGTTTTAGAAATAGTTTGTTAAGTTTCACAAGTGTTTCCCATAAAACACTTCAAGTTCATCCAATGGGTGCCGAGCACTCCGAGTTTTCACGTTCATCAGGGAGGTGCCTCGCACTCTCGAGTTTGTCAGCATTGTTTTACTTTTAGGTATTTGGTGTGACCCAAACGGGTTCACGATAATCGGGTTAGTGACACTCACCTTTGGTTGCACTGCTACACTTGCTAATATTCCAAGTATGCTTAATGAAGACCTATGATCACGTTTAGGTCTTAAGTATTAGTTTTGTGTCTAATCTTTACTTAACGTCACTATGGCCCATAACATAGCACGTTGGAACTTATGACTCGACATACAGACACACGACACCGATGGTTGATCATAAACAAGGGTTCATATAATTCAGTTATCAAGCATGTTTCATCATGGCATAATCATGTAAGTCATGGCGTAACACTTAAGCAAATTTCACAAGTTTGGTTTTCAGGTCAGGTCTTAGTTTCGCTAGCACAGTTTCGCTAGGCAGTTTCGCTGGGTGCACGGGCAGCACTTTCGCTAGGCAATGCCCGGTGACACAGTTTCGCTAGGCTAGTTTCGCCCGAAACTGCTGACGCAGTTTCGCTAGCCTAGTTTCGCAGGGAAACTGGTTTGAACTTTCGTTCAGGTATTTCGCTCGGTAGTTTCGTTCGAGCTGGTCGGGTCAGTTTCGCTAGCGACACTATAGTTTCGCTCGACAGTGTCGCTGAATGAACAAGTAAATTCGCTGGACAATTTCGCCCAGAGAACACACAGTTTCGCTGGTCGCGAAAAACATACGGATTTGCCTAAAAATCAACCTAACAGCTTCTGATCTTACATGCAATTCATTATTTAGCATACATAGGCATTTACCAACATAAATCAGCAAGCTTTAACACCTTAAACATGCATTTTGTCATCAAATCACCCAAAATACATATAAAACCCTAAAATGGCTAAAATAGCATAAATCTCTATCATGGCTGGATTTCATACGCAAAGTTGCTAACTTTATGATAGATCTAGCATTCCTAAGTATTATCTCAGAAGCATACAAGTTTTCATGAAGGTTTGATCATGCTTTAAGAAGAAAACACATAGAAAAGCATAAAACATAGTTTTGGGACTCACGTTTGATATCAAGAATCGATAGATGAGATGAGATGATGGCCTAGAGGCTGAGATCTTGGTCCTTGGGTGACTTTCTCGGCTGACCAGGTTCCAGAGGTGTGTGTGTGTGTTTTGGAGAGAATGGTTCAACAAAATGAGGCAACTAGGGCTTTATGTTATTATATATCAGGGCCTAGTTTCGCTGGCAGTTTCGCTGGCCAGGCGAAACTGGCTCTGATCACAAGTGAGCCAACAAGCTGCCGGGCGACATTATAGTTTCGCCCGGTAGTTTCGCTGGTTACCCAAAGGTGGTCAAATTTCACATTCTAAGCAAGATAAACACGATTCACAAATTGTCATGCTATTCATAATATTAAATCATGCGTTTAAATCACATTGCACATAATGACATCAATAAATGAACACATAACACATATGGGCGGGTTCGGTGATCAACCAAAGGACGTGGACGTATTCGGCCTAGTTAAGCATTAGTTACTAAGTTAACACTTATAACGTAACTAACGGAGTTTGTCTAACGGAAGTTAACCTTGGAATTCCCGGATGTCACATCCTTCCCTTGTAATTGGAATTTTCGTCCCGAAAATTATTCTAGTGCCGTAGCGTTCGCAGCATCAGCTGTCATCGTTGCTGGGGAAAGAAAGCAAAAGTTTTAGGGTCGTCACAGTGAGGATTCTGGTGGGACAGCTCCTGAGAATCCAGCAGTATTTTCCACATATCCAGCGGCCTGAGAAGTCATTGTAGGGGCCGTAGTAAAGCCTGATGCTGATTTGTAATTGTAGCGAGACGGATCTGAGGATCCTGAAGCATTGAAATCAAGATGCCTGGGAAACAGAGGACTTTGCTCTTCCATGGGCTTCCTAGATTTCTTTAGCTCTTCAATCTCCTTCATCACCGTTTGATTGGTTTTTTCTTGCTGATCCATTTGATTTTTCACCTGCTTAATCAAGGAAAACAAATCATTGTTAGTAATAACAGGATCAACATATTGGACCTGGGATCCTGTGAAGACAGGATAATCAGTTTTTCTCGGCTGCTCGTCAACTTTCTTCTGACGGTCATTAGTCTTCTTCTGACTTCCTAGAAAGGAAGGAAGAGGAGGAATGGAGGACGATGTAGAGGCCGATACAGTTTTCTGTTGGTTTGACATTTTTGAGATTGGAGATCAAATGAAGTGAATAAGGTATGGGATTTTGACAAGATTAAGCACCACTTTCCCCACGGTGGGCGCCAAACTGTTTTGGTCAAAAATTTACAAAGGAATTTCGTATTCCAAACTTAGAATGTGAGGTAGTGTGCTTGTTAATATGTTCGAAATGTAAAACTGAACACAAGGATGTAACGAGGGAAAAATCCAGGATTCTTCGAGTTGCCTTTAGGAATCCTAGCAAAAAAACCTCGGGAGCCGGCCTGAAGAGCCCGCTACCACACAATTTTATTGATAGGAAACTGAAAATTACAAGTGTTTTGGAGGTTTGATCGATTAGGCTAAGTGTTACAGAGATTGTATGCTATCAGAGCTAAAGTGTGAGTGAGTTGTGTGTTCCTACTGATCGAATCCTCGATTTATATAATAAACTAACAACTAACTAACTATCCGGGATTCTCGGGATCCTCTTTCTCCACTTCCCTCGACCGTTGAAGAAGATGTGACCCACTTCCCCACGTGCCAGTTAGTTAAGACCGAGTCTTTAGGAGACGGTTAGGATCTACAACGTTCCTGAAAACAAATAAAGCACATGGCAAAAATAAAGGTTAGTCGATAACAAATATTCAGGATACCTGACAGGACGAGATTCCTAAACTGTAGCAAGATTCCTAGTCTGATGTAGCTTTCCTATGAGCACCCTGAAATCGACCCCTAACAATTATCATAGTTCATCATCGTTTGCATTGTAGCTTGCATTGAATTCTAAATTGCAGCAAATGCTTGAAAATCCGACATTTTGAACAAACTGGTTACTGTTCTCCCGAACTGAATCCGTACTCAATATTGCTTATCCGAACTAGAGTCGAACAGAGAATTCAAACCGAACTGGAAAGTAACCAAACTAGAGCCGAACTGGAAGCGAACTCTCAGACGAACACTCCTTAACCACCACTGCGTTTAAAAATTAACCGAACTGGATCCGAACTCTGAGTTTGGAGCGATTACAAACTCGAAAAGTCAGATCTCACCCGAACCGAATTCGAAATGGAACATTTTCGACTCAAATTTCACGATTTTCAGTGCTTCGAACGAGATTTTCAACAAGAACTCAGATAAACTCAAAAGGAATGATGTGGGAGAAGATTTTTCACGAAAAACACACTTAAGTTGATCAAATGAAAGCAAAAACGAGAAGATTTTTCAAAACCCCGGAATATTTTACTTGAAAAGCTGATAAATAGTGATTTCTAGACCAGTATATAGAACCAAAAGCTCTTACACCAATTGAAATTTCGTGAGCGTCGGATCGTCTACTCGATCGTAATGAAATCAATGTAAAACGTGAGCACGAGGAATAAATACAAAGGACTTGTATTAACCACAGAGAGATTACACAGTGAAACACACAGTAGAATGGACAAGTGGTTGTGAATTCTATACAAGACAAGCTATTTAAAGATAAACATTAAAGCACAAATGCACGATCAGCCGAACTGCCAGTTCGGACAAGTTAGTGTGAGTCCAAACTGGCAGTTCGCCTTCAGTTCGGACCAACACATCTTTGTAACTCTTTGTCTTGTATTTGATACTTCACATGACGACCAAGAACCATGCATCAACAAAGTTATTTCTAAAACAGTGCGGAAGCATTTTCAAAAGTTTAACTTTACGTATGCGGAAGCGACAATCATAAAAATAGTTTAAGTTAATCCCTTCGTCGTGGAGAATAATATAATTAGAGTGTTTACAAACCATCAAGACAATTAAAGGATGATCCTAACATGCGTCCTTAGCTGACCTCCTAGGAACCTGAGAAGAACATACAAAAAAGTGTAAACGCGAGGTTGGTGAGTTCATAAGTTTGAGCAAATAAATAACATTTATCAAAAAATAGTTATATAGTAAGTTACCCCCGAAGAGCATAACCCAAGCACGGACTACCCTGAAAAGCAGAAGATTTATATTCCCGTGGGTAGCGAACCCAGAAGACTTTTTATAACCCCATAGGATTCGTGACACAATTACTGACCACAACGCATGCCTTCCAGCCAAGTTGTTTGCAAGTTTGACCACGCTAGAGACATTATAACACCCGCCCTGCTCCCAGCAGTCGAGTGGGGTTTGTCAAACCTAGTAGATCTACCTCATAATTCCCCGTTATAAACTATTCATGGTTCACCTTTTGGAAGGACTTAACGCAAATGTTTTCCTCCATGGTTTATAAATTTTTTTGGTATAAAACATCAAATTGAATCGTAAATGTAGAGTTATGGTATGTATTCTCCCCCAAAAGCTTTAAAATAGTAAAAAGAGGGGTATGAACTCACCTTAGGGTGCAATTAGCTATTCCAACAGTTAACCGATGTAAGTAGTGAAGATCTCCTAGACTAGACCTAAGATAATAACAGTGTAAGTGTTGACCGATTGTTCGACTATGCGCGAACATTTGACAAGTGGACTTGGTGATTATATTGATGTTTTCCATAATTAACCTAACACGTATCACATATACAACACAATGTACAATGATAAACATAACGCGTCACAATTACTTACGACATTATCCCGTGTATACGATGTACGATCGACGGAACAATCATACAAAGTCTTGTCATTTTCACCGAGGTAGGAGGCCTAGGACTTGGACACGCGTATAACTCATAATTTATTTAATCCAATAGCATGTAATCATACAACCAGGCAGTTACACGATCATATGCATGCGTCACATAATCATTTATTTTTCCGGTAATTATATATTTATCGCATATGAGCCAAGTTCACATCAAAACCACATAGTTATTGCACGTTAAGTCATAAGAAACCATGTTTAGCACACTTCAAGTCACATAAAGCATACGCAACATCTAACATGCAAGTCACATCATCTTACGATCTTGTTTCGTATGATAAAAATAAATATTTATTTAATTACTTTATTTTTCATGCATCCACATGTTAAGTTCACAACTTTACCATTCATCATGCATCTTAGAACCTAGATCATGCATCGTTATCATAGATTCAACATCAATCAAACATCGATCTACCATGTACAAGTGTAAAAGATGCCAATGTGCACAATAAAAGAGACCTTCTAGCGTCCAAACCCCCTTTAGCCCTGACTTTGCGACTAAGCTTATGTGTTTGATGAAAGGTTACCACCTGACTGAAAAATGCCTCTGAGTTGAAATCGTACAAGTCTTTGTATATTATCCCTATCTCTTATGATCTGTTCTTTCTCTTCTCAACCAAGTCTCGAGAAAAGATTCAAAACTCTGGATATGGGAATGTGAAAATATGTGGTAGGGAATGATCAAGCTTGATAGACTACACGTTTTAATTACCTAGGATTTGTGTGTGACTGTCTTATGTTCATAATTAATGTACCTAAAATATAATCAAGTGACAAAACAACCTGAAAAAAAGGAACATGAGTTTAAAGAGGATCAATATACTGGCAATCACCTGGACGTGTTCGAGTAACAGATGCTGAAAAGGTTCCTTAGTTCAGACAAAGACGGTTTGATCCCAAATAAAACCTTCTCGTTTAGTAATTTGGTATGTTTATTTTAATTTTATTTTTCTTTTGAGTCTTCTTAAGTTTTTATTGTTTGTTTTACAACCATGGCCAGGTTAACTTAAAGGTTGTTAATATGTTTTTGTGGGTTTTGTGCAAGAAACTATGCCCCACCCCAAAAGAGACCTGTTTTTTTGGGGGGAGAAGGGGAGATACGGAGATAATGGGTATTATCTCAGGGGGAGTCATTAGCTGAGTGAATGATCAGCTAAGGGGTAATGTGAACAGTCCTTAGGCTCTGGGGAAGTATTTAAAGGAAACCCGTAATCAATGTTAGGGTTTGAGTTAAATAATGTTATTCACCCACTAACCTAGTAACCAGTCATCATTGTCTGGTTAGTGTTTGTTCCATGTTGTGCATTGCAGGTTAAATGCAAAAGAAATGTCATGGAAAAGAAAATTCAGGGACTCTGTTGATAAAAGCATTGCTGCTGCTGCTACTTGTGTTGAAGAACCAGCTGGAAAACGACTTACCCTACTAAAGAAGCTAATGCTTAGGGGAAGTTTGTTGGTTCAAGTGAAGCTTCCACAGATCAAGAAGAAATTGTTCACAAGTTGAAGGGAAGCTAAATGCAGCGAGCCCAAGATCTACAGTCAAGAATGCCAAGATAGAGGTTTTTAAAAATTTAGCCTCTGACGACAAAGACATGTCAAGACAGTTACTATTGATTCAGCAAGGACCAAAGTTTCTTTCAAGAAGAATCAATTGTATGAGAATCCTCCTCTCATTACTTGTTCGTCATTTGAAGTCCAAGCTGTTGCTGATTGAGAGAAATCTCCCAAAAGTCTCTCGTGCTGCCCAATGAAGATTGTTGAAAGAAAGATCGTCATCAACACATGTTCAAGCCAAAAGAAGTTAGAAAAGCTGAAGACTAAAAGTTGAAGACATTTAATATCACAAGCTTAGGGGAAGATTGTAGAGGCTAGATATATGAGGCTTGTAATATTAAATAAGTTGGGTTGGGCTTAGTGGGTTTAAAATAGTTTAATTGAGTTAGGTTTGGGCTTGGGCTGAAATAAGCCCATGTAGGCTTATGTGTATGTCTATATAAACACACATAAGCCTCCTAGTTTAGGGTTGGCCATAAGTAATTGGTATTTCATTGTTTTATTGTGTTTAAGTTCGTTTTCTCCATCTCTGTTCTTGAATCACTCTATTGTTTGGATTTCGCACACTCACTAGACATCGTTGATATCGTGTTTGGTCGTTGATTTCGATCCTACAATTTTTATCAAATATTTACGTAAAGTTTGTGACTTTATCGCGTATCCTTCATAGATCTAACATCATCCAACAACTAGAACATGATTCATGCATTATAATCACATCTTTATCACATTTTCATGCATGCAACCATAGATCTAAACTTAGATCATCCTATCATCATGAAAATTTACATTTTTCTTGTAAAATCCAAAGTTTATCATACTAATCACTAGATCTAGTCATCATATCATCATAGAAGAAGCATAGATCTAACATAAAATTGAATCTTTACTTTCATGCAACCAAAAAGACCCTAGATCTAAACATGAACCATCATCATCACTTCAAAGATCACATTTTTTCTTCAAAAACACAAACTTTATCTTTCAATAATTAGATCTACTCATGCTAACATGAGATCTAAACAAATCAGCCTTAGATCTATGTAAAGGTTGACTCTTAATCATTTCTAACACATGAAAAACACAAAAGAACACATGCCAGTGATACGCGATGAAACTAGGATGAATCGAGACTTGAAACTTGATCAAAAATCACCAAAAAAACTTGAAACTTGATGAAGAACACTCTAAATGGCGGAAAATGCCGATATGGTCGTGTGGGGTGGTAGGAATGAAATGGTGGAGGCTAAGTGGGTTTAAATAGGGAAAATTAGGGTTTTGCTAAAAAGTAGGGTTTACGCGTATCACCTACGGGGACCATATGCTCTAGGTCATTTAATACTCTAAAACATACCTCAAACATTTGGGCCTAACGGCCCCTTCTTTATAAACATTAAACAGGTATAAAGCATAACAGGATTATACCAAAACGTTTAACTCATCAGTATTAAAAATCATTTAATACTCTAAAATACCTAGGGCCTCACGCCTAGAGCCTCCCGTCTGGCAGCCCTGTTGACTTTTGTTGACTTTTTATGTTTTTCGATGTTTGGCCATGTTTTTCAAGGATTTGGCTTTTCTAATTTTTTCCATTGTTTTTAATGCATCAAATCCAATGAAATCAAGTATCAACATGTCATATAACAATTTTCAATTAAGCAATTAAATTCACATACCGGTTTTCACATAATTCACAATATTCACTGATTTTCAATTAATCACTAATATTTCGAGACTCCAACTTATGTGTGATACTTGTGAAGTGTTTTAAGGCTACTAGACTCTTCTAATACCTTAATTGACATACTACGCATATATACGCGCTTCTCGGTTTTGCCGGTTTATCAGTTTTATCCATTTTTAAGGCTCGGGTCCCACCTGAAGGGCCGGATTATCACAAAATGGGTTGAATTGTCGATAAACAACGAAACGTAATTGTTTGGACAGTGATAATTGAAAGGATGAGTTAAACTATGATTTAAATGTTGTTTTTGGTATTTTAGATGCTAAGAACTCAATCCAAGTTGAACCAAACGAACTTTAAGTTTGGGCTGGAAAAATGGTGAAAACCTGGAAAATATGGCTAAGTACTGGCAGAAAAGGGCTTGAGCCCTAAAAATTTCGCTCTAAGCGTCTCGCTTGGAGCAAGAGGCAAACCAGGCAATACGCCTAGTTCGTCTTGCGTGGTGCAACACAACCCTCGTGATACGCGAGTGGTCAAAGTGTTAATTTCTTTGATTTCTTCCCTTTTTATTGATTTTATATGTATATGGTGACAATATGTACTCATATTTAGATTGGATATGTTGCAGGCAAGCATAAGGCGTGATCTGGATGTTAATCAAGCTTGAACGGGGTCCGATCACCCAAAGACAAGAATTCCTGGGTGATGTTATTTTATGTTTTGTCAATATGCTGTTTATCAAACATAATTTAGAAATGTGAAATATAAACCTGATCTTTTGTAAATGCTATGTAAAGCATTTTCAATAAGGAAAAATTTTCTGGGACAAATTCTGATAATTTCACGTTAATCCATTGAAATATAAGGCATGGGTCTTACATATTCCTTGTATCTTTCCAGAAAGTGAAATGTGACTGGGTTTCATGTGGATATGATCTCATGTTGGATCTTTTCTTGGAAAAATGTGATACTTCTTAGTCTTTAAATCCTGAAGAGTTCCAGGAACATTAAAGATTTTCTTCTTTGTTTTATCTTCCATTTTAAACTGATATGATGAAAAACTCTTACTTGTTGAAAAACCGTAAGACGAATCTTACTAGAGGTTTGCTTGATCATATACGAGAGAACAAGATGTAAATAAAGTTTGTTTTATTGAAATCTACATAAGACTCAATTACAAACTCTCTAATCAACTCAAACAGAGAAACACTCTTAAAAACACATAGCTAAGATCTGGTCTCTCTTTGTTCTCTCTCATAGTTATCAAATACAAAGACAAACTACCTAATTATACAAGACTGGCCGAACCTTAGGCGAACCTGAGGTTCGTCTGATCCGAACCTCAATTTAGGACCAGGTTCGGCTGGCAGCAAACTTGTCCTGATCTTCACATCGTCTCGTTCAGATACTTCACATGACGCACAGATTATGTATCAACAAACTCCCCCTCGTCATGTACAGTATCTGTTCACCAATTAAAACATATTCTTCGAACAAACTCCCCCTCAACTTGATGGTAGCTTCATCTTTGAATACTTGACGATGTACGATTTCTTTCATCCTTATCAGCAGCTTCAGAAGACTTGAAGTTGTGATTAACTCTTTCCTTTGAGTACCTGGCCAACATAAATATACTTGACGCAAAACTTCTCTTCGAGAATCCAAGATATATGAATTGAAAATGTTTTCCGTATCTTGTGTCGATCAATCGAAAACTAATAAGAAGTAAAATCTTTTTGACTTTTATCAAGTTTATGCTAAAACACACCAAAAATCTTTTGTTTAGCTATTTTCTTATTAGCTTCCATCACCTCTTTCTGCAAAGCAATGTATTTGTCCGACAATCTGTTATATTCACTTTTATGACATTCTCTCAAGTGACACTCTTCCAGAACTTCGGCAGTAACTTTCTCTACATGTTTCTTATAATAGACAACATCTTGTTTCAAGATGTTATTTTGTATTTAAACCTCTCCATTTGTATCTCGCAACTTTGTGAGTTCCTCCTAAGGGTGAATTATTCTATCAGCAGCTTCGACAGAAATTTTATTAATATTTTCATTTTTTTGTTGTAGAGGATAACACTTCTCAAAAAAGCATCAAAATCTTTAATAGATTCCTTTTCATTAGCTTTTGCTTTTGATGCGTAGCATCTTGTATATAATTTAAATGAACAATTTCCCTCATTTAAATGCTTTTTTTAAATATGAAAATATCAAATTTTGTGCTTAATTGTTTAATATATGAATTTTAGAGTGTTTGATGGTTTGTTGGTGAATATTTGATAATTATATAAATTTTGTATTTAATTTGGGTTTTAGTTGAGAATTATTAAATCATGATTTTGATTGTGCTGTTTATTGTGTTTCTAAATCTGAATTTTAGGTGTTTTGGTGGATTCTCGGTGAATTTAGAAGAAAAACGCAATTTACGAAAGCGAATTTGAAGCTCGGATGAAGAAGTTATAGTCAAGAGAAAAAAATAAAATAAAATAATACAAATGCAGCAGCCCAGTCCTTCATTCTGTCGGCCCACTGCCCAACGCTGATAATATAAAAAAAATGGAGATCACTGGGATCGAAACAGTGACCTCCTGTTCACTGAGCTAGATCTTCACCACTAGGCCAGCGCTGCTTCTGATTCATATTCTGGCCTGCATTTATTTTATATTCTCTCAGCCAGGCCCAGTTTTCGGCCCAACAGCACCTGATCGCGACCAGACCCTATTTTTGACGTATTTAAATGTTTTCCAGCCGCATTTCTCGAGTTTTAAGCCCCTATAAACCCTAATAAAACCCCATAATACATCTGGAATCATCTTGGAAGGAAAAAGGGTCAACGTCAAGGCTTTTTTAGAAGAAATTTGAAGATTTTAGCTCTCGCGGGTCGGATCTTTAATTCGGTTCTTCATCTTTGAGCTTTTTGATCTTTTTCTTCACCATGGTCAGTACCAAGATTAGATTTTTATTAGTTTTTATCATGTATCTTGGCTGATTTCATAGTGTATCACTTAGATTAGACGAATCTAGGCTCATTTGACCCGTTTTGGGTACCTTTTTACTATGAACTTGTGTTGATTGCTTCAATGAAGATTTGGAATGATTATGATGGTTTTGTATGTTAATCTAGTCCCTATTATTACTGATTCAAGTGTTTTAATTGCCATGTTTAGTAGACCTACTAGTATGTGTGATTATTTCATTGTTAATTCGGTTGACTTTTGTTAGTCAAACGGGTTGATGCTTGATAGGAGAACTCCTACTTGTTGAATTAGCTATGATTTGGGGTTGTTTTAATGTGCATGCTTTCTGATTTGGTTTCAATTATTGATGAATCATGTGGATTAATTGTCATTCTAGGTAGAACTACCCTAGTTAAGTGCTTTAGCCATTATTAAACCGTTTGACTTTCATTAGTTAACGGTTAATGCTTGCAAGGAGACATCCTTCTCGATGATTCATTGATGATTTGGGGCTGATTTAGTGTGCTTCTCTATGAGATAGGTTTGAACGAATCGTTTCATAGACTAGGATCTAGCTTTGCATTGTTTAATAGGATAGTTTGCTTGTGAACATAAGATTCGATCCTATTTATTCGTGTTTAGTGGTTTTTAGGTCGTAAGCGTTTTGAATCATCATCATCGCATGATTTAGGCATTGCTTAGAGAGACCTCTCTAGAATTTGCGCATTTCATGTAGGATTAGTTGACTTTGACCGAAGTAGCTTATCCGTCAGGCAGTTAAGCATAATTTGCTATCCGTGCTTCATTTAGGATTTCTGGATTATTCGGGATGTCTCTATAGTCCTAGGTAGTCCTGTTTTCCACATTAAACGATAGTGTTCATGGTATTAGTCATCCGAGGGTCTGAGCGAGTCTAGAGGAGTCGAGTCTGGGTGATGTATTCCTTTTTCTGATTTTCCACCATTTTATCCGGTTTTTAGCTGTTTTTGTCGGTTTTATTTATATAGAGTAGTTATCATTATTAGTTCACCAAATCATTTCATCGGTTAAATATTAGCGACGATTCGGTATCGGGTGATTGTCATCGCATCCACGGATTTATATCCGGTTCTTATCAATACTATACTGCATACGACGGGTTCACTGTCCTGGTGTGTAGTTTGGTCACTTGGTAATTACCATTTAAAACTTGATCAGATTTTCATATATCCAAATTTTACGCATTAAGTTTTTGGCGCCGTTGTCGGGGACGCGTCAGATTCCAAGAAATATCTGAGCTAGTAGTTTAACCACTTGTTTGTTTTATCTGTTTACATGTTTTCTTTGCGTATTTTAGATGTTAGTTAGTTTTTCTGTTTCTGTGTTTCCTTTTCGTGTTAGTTAGACTTTTAGGTTAGTTTCTTTCATTTTCTGTTTCGTTGTTTCTATCGCATCTTTGTCTGTTTATGCGAATACGTCGCCGCCAGAGCCAATTTTCACCTTATCTGAGGCAGAAAGAGTTTTCCATCACCTTCGGCATGTGGAGGGCGCATTACCAGTGCCGATGGCCGCGCTTGCATATCAGAGGCGCACGCTTGCAGATTACGCCCGCCCCAACATCGACGGGACGTTGCTGAGTGTTATCCGTCCTCCGGTGGACGTGAATAACTTCCAGATTCAGCCTCAGGTCATCACACTGATTATGGACTATGTTTAGTTTGACGGTTTACCTAATGATGACCCGATGACCCACATCATGAACTTCCTTGAAATTTGCGACACTTTCAAACTTAAGGGGGTCCCCGCAGAGGCAATCCAGTTGCGATTATTCTCATTTTCCCTTCGCGGTGCAGCGAAGGTGTGGCTTCAGTCTCTCCCGCCTGGTTCTATCATGTCATGGACTATTTTGACACATAAATTCATCTCAAAGTATTTCCCTCCATCGAAGGTTGCGATGTTCAGAAACAAAATATATACCTTCCTTCAGGATGACACAGAGAGTTTATACGAGACGTGGGAGCGATTTAGAGAGTTATTGAGAAAATGTCCATCACATGGCATTGAACTACACCAGCAGATACATATTTTCTACAGCGGTTTACATCCACTCACACGACATACGGTCGACACGTCAGCTGGTGGGATATTAAGTAGTAAAACGCCCGAAGAGGCGCAAGACTTACTTGAGGAGCTTGCTTTAAACGATTATCAGTGGCCGAGCACGCAGAGTAAGCCGAACCAACAGAGAGTGGTCCTCCAGGTTGACCATATTACAACTCTGTCTATGCAGGTTGAGGCGTTATCGAAGAAAATAGCCAAAATACAGGTGATGGAGCAACAGGTGAAGTATTGCGAGCTCTGCTCAGGACCCCACGACATTACACGTTGTCCTATCGGGGGTAGCACCGATTTTGTCGAGCAGGTCGACTACATGGCCGACCAGGCCCATCCACCACCCAACACGTATAACTACAATCAGGGGTGGCAGAACAACCAAAATTTCAGCTTGAACATGCCTTGCTTTCAGCCGAGACCGCCACCGAGGCAACAGGGTTTCTATGACCCAGAGGTTGGCAAACAGACACCGACAGAGAATTCAGGTTTGAATAATTTAACTGACATGATGTCTCAGTTTATCAAGCAGAATGAGAAAACTTCACAGCAGAATGATCAGAGGATTTTGCGGACTGAGCAGGACATAGTTGTGGTGGCCAAAGAATTGAGCATTTGTGGATTCAGCTCTGGCACCTGTTCAGTCAAGAGTTGTTTCATTTCATCTTTCAGCACCGGACACTGGCACACGACAGTGATAGGGGAGTATTTCAGTTCTCTTTCCACTTTATTTTGATTTGTTTATCGTACATTAGAGACAATGTACGAATTAAGTGTGGGGATGGGGGTCAATTGAACTGAAATAGCATAAAATTGTGAAAATTTTGAACATTGTCGAAATTTTCTTATCATTTCCCCCTAGTTTTGTTGAGATAGTCCCTGATTTTGTCTGCATTAAATGGGAAATGATAGGTAGAACTGGAGAATTGACTTTTTTTTAATTACTAAATAAATATTAAATAAAGTTAAAAGCGTGCCTATTTTGTGATGTACTGGTAGGCCCATCTGATTTCTGAAAGCTTAAAGATCATGATTTCGCTACTTAACTAGAAATTAATAAATAAATATTGTGGGTTCCCGCTTTTAGTGTAGTAGCAAAGCCGAAACAGTTGAATAAGCTGATAGGTACAACTTTTGTTTAAAATGTTTATGATTTGGAGATTACCTGGCACACTATGATCTTTTTATGAAAATAAATCCGAGAAATAGTGGCGCCCTATTCATCCATCCATCTTGAGCTTGTTTTGAATATTATTTATGAAAAAAAAATTGTAAAAAAATAACGAATAAAGTGCGCAAAATTCACTGATCCTACGTTCTACCTCTAGGGATAGTGACCCCGGAGATGATCTATTGGGGTGATGTGATTTTGTGTGCGAGGGTCAAAGCCTGCTTACTACCTCTCGGGATAGGGACTCAGGAGATGTAATGACAGGTGGAGACTCGCCCTAGTTTAGGAATAAATAAATAAATTCAATTCAAGCTCAGCCATCTTTCCATCCATTTACTTTCCATAACCTCCGAATCATAAATATATTATTCAATTGTGGTGGGAAAAACCCTAGACTGGTTTGACCCGTGCTGATTCATACATTGAGATAGGATTAGGCCGAGTTGCGAAACTGATTGTGTGGGACCCATAATTGATAATTAATGAATAAAGCATGTTCAGGGGCTTCATTTATTGGCGGTTGGGTTTAGTCGGACCGAAATTCCGGTAATCATATTTAGCGTGTGAGTATCTATAATTTAGAATAAAAAAAAAGGGTCAATTCTCCGGTTATGATCTCATTGCAGATTTTTTCGGGGCGAAAAAGATTTAAGTGTGGGGATATTTGATGCGTAGCATCTTGTATATAATTTAAATGAACAATTTCCCTCATTTAAATGCTTTTTTTAAATATGGAAATATCAAATTTTGTGCTTAATTGTTTAATATATAAATTTTAGAGTGTTTGATGGTTTGTTGGTGAATATTTGATAATTATATAAATTTTGTATTTAATTTGGGTTTTAGTTGAGAATTATTAAATCATGATTTTCCTTGTGGTGTTTATTGTGTTTCTAAATCTGAATTTTAGGTGTTTTGGTGGATTCTCGGTGAATTTAGAAGAAAAACGCAATTTACGAAAGCGAATTTGAAGCTCGGATGAAGAAGTTATAGTCAAGAGAAAAAAATAAAATAAAATAATACAAATGCAGCAGCCCAGTCCTTCATTCTGTCGGCACATTCAGCAGCAACCCAATAACCAAAAGCCCATCAGCAGAAATATAGTAGCTGCCCAGCGCTGATAATATAAAAAAAACGGAGATCACTGGGATTGAAACAGTGACCTCCTGTTCACTGAGCGAGATCTTCACCAATAGGCCAGCGCTGCTTCTGATTCATATTCTGGCCTGCATTTATTTTATATTCTCTCAGCCAGGCCCAGTTTTCGGCCCAACAGTACCTGATCGCGAACAGACCCTATTTTTGACGTATTTTAATGTTTTCCAGCCGCATTCCTCGAGTTTTAAGCCCCCATAAACCCTAATAAAACCCCATAATACATCTGGAATCATCTTGGAAGGAAAAAGGGTCAAGATCAAGGCTTTTTGAGAAGAAATTTGAAGATTTTAGCTCTCGCGGGTCGGATCTTTATTTCGGTTCTTCATCTTTGAGCTTTTTGATCTTTTTCTTCACCATGGTCAGTCCCAAGATTAGATTTTTATTAGTTTTTATCATGTATCTTGGCTGATTTCATAGTGTATCACTTAGATTAGATGAATCTAGGCTCCTTTGACCCGTTTTGGGAACCTTTTTACTATGAACTTGTGTTGATTGCTTCAATGATGATTTGGAATGCTTATGATGGTTTTGTATGTTAATCTAGTCCCTATTATTACTGATTCAAGTGTTTTAATTGCCATGTTTAGTAGAACTACTAGTATGTGTGATTATTTCATTGTTAATTCGGTTGACTTTTGTTAGTCAAACGAGTTGATGCTTGATAGGAGAACTCCTACTTGTTGAATTAGCTATGATTTGGGGTTGTTTTAATGTGCATGCTTGCTGATTTGGTTTCTATTATTGATGAATCATGTGGATTAATTGTCATTCTAGGTAGAACTACCTTAGTTAAGTGCTTTAACCATTATTAAACCGTTTGACTTTCATTAGTCAACGGTTAATGCTTGCAAGGAGACATCCTTCTCGATGATTCATTGATGATTTGGTGCTGATTTAGTGTGCTTCTCTATGAGATAGGTTTGAACGAATCGTTTCATAGACTAGGATCTAGCTTTGCATTGTTTAATAGGATAGTTTGCTTGTGAACATAAGATTCGATCCTATTTATTCGTGTTTAGCGGTTTCTAGGTCGTAAGCGTTTTGAATCATATCATCGCATGATTTAGGCATTGCTTAGAGAGACCTCTCTAGAATTTGCGCATTTCATGTAGGATTAGTAGACTTTGACCGAAGTAGCTTATCCATCAGGTAGTTAAGCATAATTTGCTATCCGTGCTTCATTTAGGAATTCTGGATTATTCGGGATGTGTCTATAGTCCTAGGTAGTCCTGTTTTCCACATTAGACGATAGTGTTCATGGTATTAGTCATCCGAGGGTCTGAGCGAGTCTAGAGGAGTCGAGTCTAGGTGATGTATTCCTTTTTCTGATTTTCCACCATTTTATCCGGTTTTTAGCTGTTTTTGTCGGTTTTATTTATATAGAGTAGTTATCATTATTAGTTCACCAAATCATTTCATCGGTTAAATATTAGCGACGATTCGGTATCGGGAGATTGTCATCGCGTCCACGGATTAATATCCGGTTCTTATCAATACTATACTGCATACGATGGGTTCACTGCCCTGGTGTGTAGTTTGATCACTTGGTAATTACCATTTAAAACTTGATCAGATTTTCATATATCCAAATTTTAAGCATCAAGTATTTGGCGCCGTTGCCGGGGACGCGTCAGATTCCGAGAAATATCTGAGCTAGTAGTTTAACCACTTGTTTGTTTTATCTGTTTACATGTTTTCTTTGCGTATTTTAGATGTTAGTTAGTTTTTCTGTTTCTGTGTTTCCTTTTCGTGTTAGTTAGACTTTTAGGTTAGTTTCTTTCATTTTATGTTTCGTCGTTTCTATCGCATTTTTGTCTGTTTATGCGAATATGTCGCCGCCAGAGCCGATTTTCACCGTTATCCGAGGCAGAAAGAGTTTTCCATCACCTTTGGCACGTGGAGGGCGCATTACCAGTGCCGATGGCCGCGCTTGCATATCAGAGGCGCACGCTTGCAGATTACGTCCGTCCCAACATCGACGGGACGTTGCTGAGTGTTATCCGTCCTCCGGTGGACGTGAATAACTTCCAGATTCAGCCTCAGGTCATCACTCTGATTATGGACTATGTTTAGTTTGACGGGTTACCTAATGATGACCCGATGACCCACATCACGAACTTCCTTGAAATTTGTGACACTTTCAAACTTAAGGGGGTTCCCGCAGAGGCAATCCAGTTACGATTATTCTCATTTTCCCTTCGCGGTGCAGCGAAGGCGTGGCTTCAGTCTCTCCCGCCTGGTTCTATCATGTCATGGACTATTTTGACACAGAAATTCATCTCAAAGTATTTCCCTCCATCGAAGGTTGCGATGTTCAGAAACAAAATATATACCTTCCTTCAGGATGACACAGAGAGTTTATACGAGACGTGGGAGCGATTTAGAGAGTTATTGAGAAAATGTCCATCACATGGCATTGAGCTACACCAGCAGATACATATTTTCTACAGCGGTTTACATCCACTCACACGACATACGGTCGACACGTTAGCTGGTGGGATATTAAGTAGTAAAACGCCCGAAGAGGCGCACGACTTACTTGAGGAGCTTGCTTTAAACGATTATCAGTGGCCGAGCACGCAGAGTAAGCCGAACCAACAGAGAGGGGTCCTCCAGGTTGACCAAATTACAGCTCTGTCTATGCAGGTTGAGGCGTTATCGAAGAAAATAGCCAAAATGCATGTGATGGAGCAGCAGGTGAAGTATTGCGAGCTCTGCTCAGGACCCCACGACATTACACGTTGTCCTATTGGGGGTAGCACCGATTTTGTCGAGCAGGTCGACTACATGGCCGACCAGGCCCATCCACCACCCAACACTTATAACGATAATCAGGGGTGGCAGAACAACCAAAATTTCAGCTTAAACATGCCTTGCTTTCAGCCGAGACCGTCACCGAGGCAACAGGGTTTCTATGACCCAGAGGTTGGCAAACAGACACCGACAAAGAATTCAGGTTTGAAGAATTTAACTGACATGGTGTCTCAGTTTATCAAGCAGAATGAGAAAACTTCACAGCAGAATGATCAGAGGATTTTGCGGACTGAGCAGGACATAGTTGTGGTGGCCAAAGAGTTGAGTAATTTAGCAACTCATATGCAAAATATGGAGAGGACCATGGGTTAACTTTCTAAATCGTTTTCTGAGAGAAAACCAGGAAGATTGCCAGGGCACACACAGTCATATCCTAAGCACTACGTGAATGCAATCTTTTACCTGAATGACAACACCACTCAAGATCCAGATCCGACGTTCAGTGCTGAGCCAGATGAGGAGACTGATGATGAGATAGACGAGGAGATTGAGGTAGAGGTTCCTGGGCAGGTGCAACCGAGGCTAAGCCCAGCAAGTACAGCACGACCCGAGGAACCAGTAGTGGAGAAATATGTTCCCCGACCCTACATCCCTCATATTCCATATCCAGAGAGACTTAGGGATCATCTTAGGGAAGAGAAGCAGGAGAAACATAACCAGGCTGTCGTTCATTATATTGGAATTAAAGATCACCCACCCGACCCACCTTCAGTTATTATCAAGTCGACTAAATCATTGCAGGGCCAGCAAAAGAAGAAGTGTGGGGATGAAGCGAGTGCTAAAAAGAAGAAAAAGCCACCTGATTTAAAGAAAAAGGCTTCAAAGAGTTATAAGACGTGGTTAGTCGACGTGTACGCCATGTATTTGCGTGATAGAGACAATGGATTTCAACCCTTGTTTGAGGAGTGGTGCGTGTACGGATCGGATGCGAGCATACTCGGTAGCGAAGGAGGTCACATCCATGACCACGGTTGACTTAACCGCGGGTTCGAGTCTGGCTGACGACTCGTTAATAAATTCAGCGCTTTCGGGAGGCAACCCGAGTACTTGGTTACTTTTGTTTTGCTTGTTTCATGCTTTGTTTCTTTTTAGTAGCTTACTTTGGATGTTAGGTAGTTTGTTTACTTTAGTTGCATGTTTATTTTTTTTTTCGTTTTATGCATTTGTTTTAAATTTTGCAGGTTATTTTGGAAGCATGCCACGATTAGACATTGCGTTGACTTATCATTTATGGCTATGCTTCGCGGGGTTGTAGGTATCGCAGGGTTGCGGATCGTCGGATACTCAATCTCCATTTCCGCGGTCCGCAAATGTGCTTTCATGATTTAATCAGATTCACTGTCGGACCACCAGCTGCCTTGATTCACCGTTTTTCTTGCCAAGACAGTTATGGCACATGTTCGAGAGCTGTTTCATGATGCATGTATTGACATTGAGGAGACTTTTAGGCATTTGTGGATTCAGCTCTGGCACCTGTTCAGTCAAGAGCTGTTTAATTTCATCTTTCAGCACCGGACACTGGTACACGACAGTGATAGGGGAGTATTTCAGTTCTCTTTCCCCTTTATTTTGATTTGTTTATCGTACATTAGAGACAATGTACGAATTAAGTGTGCGGATGGGGGTCAATTGAACTGAAATAGCATAAAATTGTGAAAATTTTGAACATTGTCGAAATTTTCTTATCATTTCCCCCTAGTTTTCTTGAGATAGTCCCTGATTTTGTCTGCATTAAATGGGAAATGATAGGTAGAACTGGAGAATTGACTTTTTTTTAATTAGTAAAT
This sequence comes from Deinandra increscens subsp. villosa, assembly GCA_039602395.1. NCBI lineage: Eukaryota > Viridiplantae > Streptophyta > Magnoliopsida > Asterales > Asteraceae > Deinandra > Deinandra increscens. The sequence continues at coordinate 69,318,201 of JBCNJP010000007.1, forward strand.
AAATATTAAATAAAGTTAAAAGCGTGCCTATTTTGTGATGTACTGGTAGGCCCAGCTGATTTCTGAAAGCTTAAAGATCCTGATTTCGCTACTTAACTAGAAATTAATAAATAAATATTGTGGGTTCCCGCTTTTAGTGTAGTAGCAAAGCCGAAACAGTTGAATAAGCTGATAGGTACAACTTTTGTTTAAAATGTTTATGATTTGGAGATTACCTGGCACACTATGATCTTTTTATGAAAATAAATCCGAGAAATAGTGGTGCCCTATTCATCCATCCATCTTGAGCTTGTTTTGAATATTATTTGACCTGTTTTGGGTACCTTTTTACTATGAACTTGTGTTGATTGCTTCAATGATGATTTGGAATGGTTATGATGCTTTTGTATGTTAATCTAGTCCCTATTATTACTGATTCAAGTGTTTTAATTGCCATGTTTAGTAGAACTACTAGTATGTGTGATTATTTCATTGTTAATTCGGTTGACTTTTGTTAGTCAAACGGGTTGATGCTTGATAGGAGAACTCCTACTTGTTGAATTAGCTATGATTTGGGGTTGTTTTAATATGCATGCTTGCTGATTTAGTTTCTATTATTGATGAATCATGTGGATTAATTGTCATTCTAGGTAGAACTACCTTAGTTAAGTGCTTTAGCCATTATTAAACCGTTTGACTTTCATTAGTCAACGGTTAATGCTTGCAAGGAGACATCCTTATCGATGATTCATTGATGATTTGGGGCTGATTTAGTGTGCTTCTTTATGAGATAGGTTTGAACGAATCGTTTCATAGACTAGGATCTAGCTTTGCATTGTTTAATAGGATAGTTTGCTTGTGAACATAAGATTCGATCCTATTTATTCGTGTTTAGCGGTTTCTAGGTCGTAAGTGTTTTGAATCATCATCATCGCATGATTTAGGAATTGCTTAGAGAGACCTCTCTAGAATTTGCGCATTTCATGTAGGATTAGTCGACTTTGACCGAAGTAGCTTATCCGTCAGGCAGTTAAGCATTATTTGCTATCCGTGCTTCATTTAGGATTTCTGGATTATTCGGGATGTGTCTATAGTCCTAGGTAGTCCTGTTTTCCACATTAGACGATAGTGTTCATGGTATTAGTCATCCGAGGGTCTGAGCGAGTCTAGAGAAGTGAGTCTAGGTGATGTATTCCTTTTTCTGATTTTCCACCATTTTATCCGGTTTTTAGTTGTTTTTGTCGGTTTTATTTATATAGAGTACTTATCATTATTAGTTCACCAAATCATTTCATCGGTTAAATATTAGCGACGATTCGGTATCGGGAGATTGTCATCGTGTCCACAGATTGATATCGGGTTCTTATCAATACTATACTGCATACGACGGGTTCACTGCCCTGGTGTGTAGTTTGGTCACTTGGTAATTACCATTTAAAACTTGATCAGATTTTCATATATCCAAATTTAACGCATCAGCTTTATTGCATTCTTCAATAACATAGTTTTCTCTTTCAACCATCCTTCCTTAATACTAGTAAATTTCAAACAATTTGAACATGATGCAGACACATCCTTTTGAATTTCGGCAGCTAAACCATCACAAACTTTATTTTTCCATTTCTCCACTTCTTTTGTCAGAAAAAAAAATCTCTTCAGTCAACTTTTCCACCTTATTCTCTAACTCTTCAATTTTACCTTTAAACTTCAAATCTTGATCAATTGTTTTCTGAGAAATTTTAGACATATGTTCCTCACACTGTGTCTTTACAAAATCCCATATCTTCTTTGCGTTTCGACAGTTTCTGACTTGACTTTTAAGAGTTATAGGCAAAGATAACAGAAGACGTGCAACAACTTTTTAATTTTGATCATACGATTTCCTTTCTTCACTTGAAAAATCTCTCATCTCCTTAAAATCACCACCATAAGTTGGATACTTAAATTCATTCGTAACCTGTAACCACAAATTTTTATCCAGATCAACAATATAAGCTCTAAAATTTGTTGCCCAACCATGATAATCTCTAAGATTTATCAACTTTGGCACATTCTGACGATGATGCTCAATGAATACATCAACTTTAAACATTTTGTAAATTGTGAAATTAGAAATCAAAACTTCAAACTTGAAAATGGAGGTCTTAGAAGCGGATTTTGGGTACCAAAACGGAGGGTACTGACTGTTAGGAAGTAAAATTATAGATCTCTTCGAGACGGTCATTTTGGCTGGTATTGGGTTCCGTAACTCTTAATGGTTCTCAAGTTACGTCAGATTTCGTGAAACAATCCAAAAATCTCGAATACTGTTTACCTGAACCTTTTCCGAACTTAATTTGCCTATCCGAACTTCTTTCGAACCTCAGCCAAACATGACTTCAGATGATCTTAGCCGAACCTTAGCCGAACTCTATCCAAACTGAATACACCCGAACCCCTTCCGAAATGTATCTGAACTGTATCCGAACCCTATCTGAACTTCACACGAACTTAAGGTTCAGAGCGGTTATTTCAGGCGAACTTGAGGTTCGGACGACGGTTATTTGGCAGACTTAAGAACTCGACCGAACTAAAATTTTTGGTCAAAAATCGCGATTTTGAGCAGCTATGAACGAAATTTTAACTAGTCAAAGTGATTTTAGCCACAGAACTGTTTCAGTAATGAATTGCACTAGAAAGGTTCAAAGATTGACCCGTTTTTTAATAAAAAACACTCTGTTTTATCAAGAAAACGTACACGATCAAAGCAAACGCAATAGAGCAACCTGGATTTGCTCTGATACCAATTAAAAAACCGTAAGATGGATCTTACTAGAGGTTTTCTTGATCGTATACGAGAGAACAATATGTAAATAAAAGTTTGTTTTTTTGAAATCTACAAAAGACTCACATACAAACTCTCTAATCATCTTAAACAGAGAACGCTCTCAAAAACACATAGTTAAGATTTGGTCTCTCTTAGTTCTCTCTCATAGTTATCAAAGACAAGCTTCCTATTTATACAAGACTAGCCGAACCTGAGGTTCGTCTGATCCGAACCTCAAATTTAGACCAGGTTTGGCTGGCAGCAAACTTGTCTTGATCTTCACATCGTCTCGTTCAGATATTTCACATGACGCACAGATTATGTATCAACACTTGTGTATACATTTATCATTGTATACATAAATAAACATTGATTTTGTTTGTAATACTGAAATGCTCTAACAAGATATGTGGAGTATTGTAGTTTGTGATTGTACATATCATTTACTGCATTTGATGGCTGATCATCATTTGAGCTTGTTACCGGACAAATGTACATATACTCCTCAAACATGCTGAAGATACTTCGCTAGGATTTCTCCTCCTACATCTTTCGAGACAATCAAGATATAGAGTGTTAGAAGCTATGATTTGTTACTTGCCAAACAACCCCGAGAAATTGAAGAGAGGGAACATTATCTTTCTAATGAATCCAATTTAATGGCAGAACATAATCATTTTATGAATCTCTGAAAGGACAAGCCATAGCTGGAGCACACTGAACAACCCCATGCAACAACCTAGGGGAGATTGTTGGGTTATATTTTTAAGTTGTTGCATAAGGTTGTAATTTTGATTGTTGGTTTGCAAAATATGCTAACCATTCGCAAATTACCGTTCCACGAAATGTCAGTCACTTATGAGTTGCGAAATGTGTGTAGACATTTTGCAACCCGTAAGTCTATAAATAGTGTTGTCAACATCATTTGTGAGGCTGAGAAATTGTGAGCAGTTCTGAGTATAGGGAGGGATTTCGTGTTTTAAAGAGAGGGAGATAGAGAGAGAGATTGATTGATTGTGTATGTGCAAAGTGTGTATGTAGACATTCAATGCCTATCATCATTCAATTGAAGATTACTGAAGATTATCCTCCGTTATCTATAGTCTAAATCTGTGATTGAATATGGTCTTCATCGAATTTATCATCATCTTCGTGTTCTTCACCATTCCATACGTGAACTCATCAGATCGAGTTGTTCTATAGCTCTATCACTGTGTGAATTTAATCCAGATTGAGTTTGGACCTGATTCTAGGACCTACATAGACACAGTCTCATAAAAGGTATTCAAAATTCAGAAACATTTTAAGGTATAAAACTCTTTGTCAAGTATGCATACAAACCAAAACATTTAAATTATGTGAAAGAGGGCTTCTTAGAACTCACCTTAGCTTAGTGCTACTACAATAAACAATCAACCAGCCTAAACAACTCAACCAATCCAGTTAGTTACTTCTCAGTTCAAACCGTCCTATAACCAAGATATCCTAACAGGTTCACAATACTAATCGTGGACTACCCCTAATCTAAAGTATTTTAATAGACATGATGTGACATCCGTCACTTTAATTTTAGATTAAAAATGATGATTTAGGATTTATTTGGACTTAATTAGAATTAATTGTGATTATGTGGATTATTTGAATATTATAATATTAGATAAAGTCTCGTCACTGTGAACCGACCAACTAAACGAATAAAAGATTTCGTTTTGTTTAGACATTGAGTTTAATATAAGTTAGAACCTTTAGAAAATGTTTTACATTCGGTTAGTGATAGATTAGAGAAAATTACGCAATAATGAATTTGAACCGTGTAAAAACGTCACTACTTTTGGTAACCGACCAAGTGTGACGAAATTGAAAAATGATTATACGGTTCTAAGCGTAATTTAAATTCATGAATTTTGATATAATTATTTGATTTTTTATTCGAAAAAATACCTGCGAAACACGACATACACTGTGTATTAACTAGAATGTTATAAAAATTGGAAGAATACGTGTGTGTATACATGCATGTCGTAAATATATATATATATGGATGAGTGGAGTGTGTTTACAAGTAATAATAAATGGAAAGTGATGATGGATTTATGCATGAGATTTATGTAGTGTAGGTAATCATGTTTTTTTTTAAAACAAAACCTACATACACACACATCACTTAACTAAAAACACAGCTCTCCTCCCTCTCCCTCTATTTATGGCCATAGCACCCCCCCCCCCCTCTCTCTCACTTTATTCTCATTTTTACTCTCTCTCAAACACACACACAATATCAAGTTTCCTCCATTTTCTTTCAAGACTCAAGAACACTCAAGAACACTCAAGAACACTTACTCTTCTCTCTAGCTTCAAGGTAAGAAACTTCATCTAGTTTCTTCAAAAATTTCGAAACCCACCTTCAAATCCAAGAACCAACATCAATATTTTGATAAGTTATGGTGTATTTGGATGGTTCAAGCTTGAATACTCTATGATTTGTGTGAAAAACCCATACACACACACACTTCGTGAATGTGTGTGAGTGTGTGTAAGTGAGTATTTAGCTTGGGGTTAGGGTTTGATCATCAAGAAACCCACATGCATGTTAAATCTAAGCTTTAAACATGAATTTTGAGAAAGATTAAATGGATGTTTTGAGATAAAACACAAGGTTCTTGATTAAAAATGAAAACTAGTAACTTTGATGATACATGCATGAACACAAATCTATGATTTTATGTGATTTTATGTGATTTTATGTGGATTCATATGTGATTATGATTAATTGCTAGTATTAGGTTAATGATGTGTATGAACATGATATTAGGGTATGAAACCCTTGGACTTTAAATAAAAATTCAAAAATTATGAATATATATATATATATATATATATATATATATATATATATATATACTTGAACTTGGAACAAAAAGATTAAACAAAATCAAGACTTAGTGTTACAATTGTCGTAAACCCGCCTCATGGTCGTCAATGACGCCTACACGGTCGGTAACGATTGTCACTAAGATGAAACCCCATGACTATTTATCATAGTAATTCCGCCTATAATGGTCGGTCATGAGGAAACACAAGCGGTACACATTAAGTATATAATATTTGGAAAATTATGAAGTTAATTATGTAAGTATTATATAAAATAGATAAAAATTATAAAAATAATTTGAGGTCAGAAAATTTATGACAAAAAGTAACCAAATCTAGTATTAAAAACTTGGAGTAAATGAACCCCCGTGTGTGGGTATGTATTAAATTGAACTTTTAGTATATTTAATGCATCAAATGGTTATAAAAATGTGAAAATGTAGTAAAAATCCGAAAATTTAAGTTAGGTCAGTAGCATATAGTTGGTAATCAGTAGAAAAGGACTAAAAAAATATTTTAGAATATTTAGAATTTATCTAATAATTAAAATGGAATTATGTGCTTAAAAATGACTAAAATGCTTAAAAAAAGAATATATTGGAGAAATAATATGAAATAAATTGAGGACTTATTTTGGACAGTAGGTAATGAGTATAAGTGAGAATAATTGAAAATTTAGGTAAAAATGGCACCCGAACCCTTAAATGGTAAAAATTATGCATTAAAACATGTAAATTAGTAAAAATAAGGTATAAAATAGGAAAATAAATTGAGATCAGTATCTAAAAGACTTGGAACAGACTAATAAAGCCTTAAAAACATATAGTAATGTTGTGAGAGTGGAAACTTAAGTATTGGAGAAAAATTGGATAAAACCCGTTACCGAAAAGCCGTAAAAACGGGTAATTTGGCATAAAATAGAGAAAAATTAGAAAATAAGTGCTATAATGTTTAGAATAATGTTAATTAAGTATAATAACTTATATTGAGCCTTAGCATAAAATTTCATGAGCAAAGAATAATTTCTTTCGCCTTATTTGTCGAAATTAGTTGAATAAGGGCAAAATCGTCATTTTGCCCGAATATTCTAAAATTTCAGAATTTACCACATTAGTTAATGTATAATTGCATACTAATCTGATATTAATGGGAAATAGGATCAAGGCACTCGAAATCACACAATTAGAAGCACAATCGCACGATAAGGCAAATGTGAGTTTACTAACTTAAAGCCCCAATTTAGAATTAATGCGCTTTGTTCAATGTTTTGGGCTTATTATTATCATTGAATATGCAATTTGAAATGAATGATTGATTGAGAATATTGTGGGTAAGAAATTATTCGTGAGTGTCGGCGCACGCTCATAACAAGATGAGCAAGGCCTATACTATTGTAGAATTTGGAATTTAGATAATTTAGAACAATGCCTTCTAAATCATTAATGTAGCGTGAGATGTATTGGTAGATCTACTGGGGTTGACCACCCGTACTCACTGATCAGTCGCTCTGGTCGCGAAACATGGTGAGAAATACGATCAAACATGGGGCTAGTTTTGATTTAGAGCTTGCGTTTAGTTTATACATCGTAAACCTAGCTAGTTTGCGAACCAGATATATTCTCCATTTGAATTCACTCTTTGATTCATGAATTGAATTAAATGGACTAAATGATAAAGTGAAAACCAAACGTTTTTGTTAGTGGACTCACCAACCTAGTGTTGACTTGTGGTTTTAAACTATTTTTCAGGTCACTAATGGGATTCTTGGAGATATGGATTTGGTGGTACGAGGATGACTACGTGATGTGCTATCGAGTTTATATTACGTTTTGGTAGTGGTGGAATGTAATAGGGACCTAAATATGGAATGAGACTCATCCCAAATCTTTTGTAAACACTTTAGGGGATAATTAGTATATCCCAATTTTGTATATGAAAAGTGTTTTAATATAAATTATGTTTCACTTAACACTACTAAAACCGTGGGTTATTATAAATTACTACCAGGTAAGCCTTCCGCTATATTATTAAAAATTTTGGGGTGTTACACATGAGTTACTAACAAGTATTACCTACTGATACATATGCTTAATACATGGGGCCTATTGTCCCTTGCGGGTGCCTCACATGTACCTTGCGGGTTTTTAACCCGTACTGCATGGGTGTCCAACCCGTACCCATCCCGGGAATCTAACATGGGTTGTTGTCAGCTATAACCACAACTTCCCCTGGGCCACCTCTTGTGTCCTACGGGTGGCCAACCCACTGTCTGGGGAGTACTATCCGCATTGCTACGGGGACCCGTCCCCAGACCTACCCTAACTTAAATTCCTAAGGATACCAGCAAAGGAAGAATAGCTTCATGAATGGTCGGTCTTGATGCTGACTCTGAGCTCCCGAGTTGCATCCTCCGTAATTCGGCAGCGCTCCCACACTCTAGTCAAAAGACATGGCTACCACACCCAAAGGAGCATTAGATATCGAGGTTTTGCGCATACACAACTCCCACAATATTAAAAAGACTACTACTCTTTCTCCCTCTAGAATTTCTAGTGAAAAAATGAGTTTATGGTGTGAAAATGGCCTGCTCTTGCTCTTCTATTTATAGGAATTAAAAATTGTTAGATCATTGACAAGTGGCATGATCTAGACCATCCAAAATGAGTGGTTGAAACCCGACAATGCAGACCGTCTGTTGCACATACATCCCAATTAAGAAGGTCTGCATCGTGCACCAATCAACAAACCCAAACCTTGTTTTCGTGATTCTCACTTCGTTACAACTCGAAATTGATTGTGGTTTTCGCATACATTCCTCATTTCAATTTCCTACCACATAAAAGTGGTTTAACTCCTTGAAATATCCTCAAGTGTTGGGTCTAATCTCCATATCCAAACCAAAAACTTCGGTTTGCTCCACCTCATTCGTTATATAACGGATTCTCAATCTGCTTTTGCACATGCTCATTATATCTCATAACAAGTCGCATATGTGTGTTCCTCGTCCTATGTTATATCCAGAGCCCTACATCACATATCCGGGTCCAAACCGAACGACCCGTGATTTAGGGTGACCTTGTTGACACGCATAACTCAATTTTAACTTAGCACGTACCTCTGTAATGCTATATTAGCCATCCTCCAAGTGAGAAATCACTTATTGTATCTTTGGATCCTTATTTACAATCTTAATGTGCGCTACAAATAAAAATTGGGATGCTATATTTGGGGCACAAGTGATTTCTTAAAATGTTTGCTAAAGTCAAAACGAGTTCGGACTAAGTAAATTTTGGGGAAAGTGTCTTGGAAAGTGTAAAGCTATATTGTTGACTCTCCGGGTGGGTGAGATTGGTAATATGTTTTAGAAGATTGTACAATCAGACGGCTGTTAACGATCATCCGGAGCTAGGGACGGCTGCTTCAACTTATGCAAGAGGTGACGGACCCATGTGGGGTTAATATGACCCCTATTGTTTCCGACAGTGCTTTACGTAGACTTGTTGAAGTTATGTTTTTTAAGTATGGAGCCGGTAGGATTGTACTAGTATGTGATGGTTTTAGTGTAAACAAATAAATGTGTTATTCGTAAAGGCATGGTTGTATGACCACGTTTTAAATTGAAATGTGACTTTCAATTGATGTACAGTGTTTACAAACATAGAACTCACCATCGTAGCATACTGCCAATTCAGATCCATTTCTTCCAAATGATCATAATCTATCTGATCATAATCTTCAATTGTTAATTCTGCGTTACTTACTGAACCAGTAACAACCCAAAAATATGAAGATACTAATGCGGACATTAAAGCCATATAATCATCGGTTGTTTGAGTAGATAAAGCATTTTGAGTTGAAGAACTAGGAATTGAAACAGTACAACCAGAAGAAAAACTAGAGTTTTCGGATTTACCGACAATGAATGTTGTAGGAGGTGCGAAATTAACAATATTTGACTTAATGGTCGAATCATTTTCTCCATAATATACTGAATTTGTGCAGGAATTGAAGTGACTTATTCACAGTTAACTCCGTATCCCTTGCTTGTATTCTCTGAACCAGGTCGTTGAAAGACAAACCTGAATACTCTTTATCCACTACGTCAAAATTCACCTTTGGCCACGGAAAAAAACCGTGACAAAAGGTGTTTGGTCACGTTTTTTTTTTCCATTCCAACCGACACCATAGGTGCCGTGACCATATGTACCCTACAGCCACGTTACAATATCAGTGGCTGAAGCCACCTATAAGTGTGGCTAAAGGGTACCAATATTTGTTGTTGTAATCAAACAATTCTTCAGAAAAGCGTGGCCAAAGGGTCCCAACGGCCACATGTGTTTGGTTAACGTGGCCTTTGGTATTTTATGGTCATGTATATTCGTGTTTTAGCCACATACATTATAAAAATACATGGCCAAAGGGTTGCTGAAATCATACATTTTGTCACAGTACCCGTGGCCAAAGATTGGCAACGGCCACATTAAAATATCAAAAGCGTGGCCTTTGGTATTATATGGTCACGTATATTTGTGTTTTAGCCACAAATGTTATAAAAACGTGGCCAAATGGGTTGCTGAAATCATAAATTTTGTCCCAATAAGCGTGGCCAAAGGGTGGCAACGGCCACATTAAAATATAAAAAGTGTGGCCTTTGGTATTATATGGTCACGTATATTTGTGTTTTGGCACATATATTTGGAAAAAAAAAGTGGCTAAAGGGTTGCTGAAATCATAAATTTTATCCCAATACGCGTGGCCAAATGGTGGCAACGGCCACGTTAAGATATAAAAAGCGTGACCTTTGGTATTATATGGTCACGTATATTTGTGTTTTAGCCACATATATTTGGAAAAAAAAAAGTGGCTAAATGGTAGTTGAAATCAGATATTTTGTCCCAAACGCGTGGCCAAATGGTGGCAACGGCCACGTTAAGATATAAAAAGCGTGACCTTTGGTATTATATGGTCACGTATATTTGTGTTTTAGCCACATATATTTGGAAAAAGAAAGTGGCCAAAGGGTAGTTGAAATCATACATTTTGTCTCAATACGGGTGGCCAAATGGTGGCAACGGCCACGTTAAGATATAAAAAGCGTGACCTTTGGTATTATATAGTCACGTATATTTGTGTTTTAGCCACATATATTTGGAAAAAGAAAGTGGCCAAAGGGTAGTTGAAATCATACATTTTATCTCAATACGGGTGGCCAAATGGTGGCAACGGCCACGTTAAGATATAAAAAGCGTGACCTTTGGTATTATATGGTCACGTATATTTGTGTTTTAGCCACATATATTTGGGAAGAAGAAAAAGTAACCAAAAGGTTGTTGAAATCAGATGGGTCCTTGCTATACGCGTGGCCAATTTAAAAGCTATTACAAAATATTAATTACAAATCAAATAAAATTCAATTACAAGTCAATACAAATGAAATACAAATAAAAAATTAAAGAAAATTACACTGCATACAAGCATTATTCTCAATCTAATTCAATTACAAGTCAACAACACTACCGCGTACGTGGTCTTCATCTTCAACTGTCCAGATTTGAGTTTAATTAGGACCATTTTTTATTGTATTCCTTCCTATACCAAAACATATAATTGATAATTAGGTTATGGAAATTGATCATAATATATATAGCAATTTTGAAATACTTACCACCATGATAGATATGGACTGAGGAGTGCCATTTTATTGCAAGTAGTATGGGTCATCGGGTCCTACAGTTCAATTGATTTCCAGATGAACATAAGATATCCAGATGAACTTAAAACATCTGGATGAAGATCACATTAAGTTCCAGATCAACTTCAAAGTCAGTTGAACTTTGTTTGCTACACATCTCACCATTTGTTCCAACAATCCCTAGCTGGCCCAAGTGTTTGAGGTACCAAATAACATTTAAAATGGGACTACATGACATTACCAAACAGATTACTGTGAAACTATAGAACGGAATGAAACTTGACTGGCAAATATTTACCTTTTTCTTTTCAACCCCTTCAGACGAGGTTGATCGACCACCGATTTCACGCCCTACAGTTAATTAATTACTTTATGTAAATGAGCAATCAAACCTATAATGAGTTTGACAAATACTAACCGTTGTGTGTATGTCAGCATGATTAGTGCTGTGGCTAGATCCAACAAAAATCTCCTTAGAACTTTCCTAGAACAATGTTTTTGAATTGGTAAAAAGTTAGAGCAGAATAATGACGCAGACCTATCATGAAAGTATTTATTCTGTTTTTTTAATCTAACATAAGTTGTTCCAGTTTTATTCATACAGATTATGTATATACTCTATTTTTTCATATTAACATACATTTTCAATGAATCATAGCAGGGCCCCATTTAACTCATAACTTTGTTCTTACATGAAGTATATATTCTTATGTACCAGGAACTTGCATCTATTTGTGTTCTTCAGGAACAAGAGTTCATCCGGATTGTGTTCTTCATGAACAAGAGTGTATGTGATTATAAGGTACTTGAAAATAGTATGATTAAGTTGTGATGTAAAGAATTCACCTCTGTAGATGCCGGAGCATTAAGTTTGTGTGGTAACGGTGGTCCAATTGCAGATAGATGAGCTATAAGTAGATCAAGTTTTTTCTCCGATTCTTGAATCTTCAAGAAGAGGGCCTTAATTTGTTCATTTTTTTCATCCCTAAGAAGTCTCTCCTCTTTCAGTTCGAACTCAAGTTTTTCCAATTGACCATCAGTGTTGTTGGATCGATCCTTGAATTTTGTACAATTAACAGAATGTAGTTAGATGCTTTTTAACAAAGTACATAAATAGGAAAGCATGCAGACCCTATTGATTCATTATCTCTTAGTTAGTTCTTAATTATTAATATATCACATAAAGACATCTAAAGGGAAGAGTGGAACACATCATGTCTTCAGTGGATATAAACAAACAGTTCACCATTTCTAGCAAAGTAGCAGATGCATGACATCAACATTCTTCTATTCTTCTACAGGGGATTTAAACATGCAGACCCTATTGATTCATTATCTCTTAGCAGATGCATGACATCAATTTCTTTATTTTGTACCCCTCTAACATGAACCTACAAAAAATGTTGGAAACATTCCTATATATGTCCTCTAGGATCATTTCCTAGCTAGTAATGACCAGAGTAACGTAAATTAGTTCTTAGTTATTAATACATCACATAAAGACCCTATTGACTAATTATTTGATATGTTATACACAAATTAAAGACATCCAAAGGGAAGAGAGCAGAACACATCATGTCTTCAGTGGATATAATTAAACAAACAGTTCACCATTTCTAGCAGTGTACATAAAGAAGAAAGGAGGTTCACCAGTAACATGAATCTACAAACATGTGCATATGCTTGACCTCAACATTCCTAGCATAAAAATAACTAATTTAGCATGCTCCCCCAGTCATTTAAGAAGGTAAATAACTAATTTAGCATAAAATGAATGGGTTGAAATGAATGGAGAGGATATCTGCAATATATACCCCTTCCTAATCAATTCTGTATGAAACGAAATTTTATCGATCTGTAACTGTAACTGTACACAAATACAGGGATCCCAAGTTAAACGTGTATCAATAATAAACAAAAGAAACAACTTTATGAAAACAGATTGTAATTAATGAAACGAAATAACTTGACAATTACCGTTTTCTGGACTGATTGGTCTCCCAAATCACATCCCACTTCTGAAGAATCGCTAGCGCTGTCTGTTGAAGCTATTCGTTGTTGAAGCTCCATGGAAGATGTGAATGATATGGGTGAGAAAGAAGACCTAGTTATTCGCTGGAGGTTTTTAATTGGAAATTTTCTGATAAAGTGAGAGGGAAAAGTATCTGATGAATCGATAATAAGTAAATTTAGTTCGAAATTTTGGGTGTAGTTTGAACTAATGGTGGGAAATTCAAATTTTTTGGTGAAAATTTTTAATTAAAAGGGGGGGAATTGTTCAAACTGATAATAAAACCCAAAATTAATATAAACAATATGTATATTAAACATAATTAAACCTAAAATTAAACATAAACATAATTAATTAATTAATTAAATGTCTCCACGTGCTCTTCCAGTGGGTTCTTCTTGAAGATGAAATTCATAACTGTGATCCTTTAAGCAGATCTGGATGACGATCGGAGTTAAAAAGCCTAATTAACAAAATTATGTTTTAATAAATATTAACTTTATTATTTTCTTTTAGATATAATAAACAAGATTTTAATAACACGTGCCTTGTGGCCGTGATAACGCAACTACAAAAAACGGATACATTACTAAAACACAACTCAAAAATGAAAATGATAAATTACTATGCAATTCAGAACAAAAATACCAAAAGACCGCCATGTTGTGAATTTCTCATGTATAATAATTTTGTTCCAAAAATATTAAACGACGTCCAATTAGGATGGTGAGGAGCAATTAGGAGCAATTAGGACCAACTAGACTCAATGAGGACTAAATACTGACAATTAGCGTCATTTAAGATACTTTAGTGAAGACCAGTTAATTATGGTCAATTAATATGGTCAATGAATACAAATTAGGACCAGTTCAATGAGAAGGTCGATTATGCTCATAGGACCGATAAGGACGGAGCATGAAGGAAGTGACTAATGAGGATTGATAATCAAGTATGGCCAATTAGGACTAATAGGGGCCAATTAGTTAAAATGAGGACCAATGATACCAATAAGGGTAAATCAGGGTTAGTGATGGTCGATTAAGACCAATTAGGTTCAATTAGGGTCAATGAGGACCAATTAGGACCAATGATGGTCGAATATGCTCGATTAGGACCAATAAGGATGAATTATGACTTATTAGGGCCAGTTAGGACCGATGAGGGCCAATTAGACAGAATAAGTACCAATATGGCTCAATTCGGGTTAATGAGGAGCAATTTGCACAAAATGGACCAATAAGGACCAATTAGTGTCAGTTAACCTCAATAAGGACCTACTAGACTTATCGTTTACCATTTACTTTGTAGTACAACAAATTTGAGTCAATTAGGCCCAATTGACCCCAATTGATTATAATTGGTCCTAAATGAGCCTAATTGATCGTAAATGACCGTAAGTGATCTTCATTGAACCTAACCGAGCCGAATAGACTATAATTGACCTTCATTGGCCCTAATTCATCCTAACTGAGTGTTCACTGGCCCTCATTGGTACTCATTTGTCATAAATGACCATGGTTGACCTTAATTCAGTCTACTGGTCCTCATTGAGCGTAATTAGTTATAACTGGTCTTCATCAGTGATCCTAATTGATCCCCATTGACCCAAATTGACCCCAATTTACCCTAATTGGGCCTCGTGGCTTCGTTGGTCCTAATTGGTCCTACTTTATCTTCATTTGTCCTCATCGGTCTTAATCGACCCTGATTGATGTGGATTCAATTAAAATAAATTAATAATATTTTTCTAAACCTAATTGATGTGGATTCAATTAATGTAATGAAACTTCAAATCTTTTAAAATTTCTAAACTTAAATAACTTCAACTAAATGGGCAAACTCCAATAACTTTTTAAAATTTCTAAACTTAAATAACTTCAACTAAATGGGCAAACTCCAATAACTTCCCATGTTTCAACTCTTAGGGTTCATTGTGATCCAGAAGAACTGCCGTTAGTGTAAAACTGCATTTTCGAAAAACAGTTACCCTCTATTTTCTCTCGAGGTTTCTAATTGGCGATTTAAACCTAAACCTTACTCTCTAATTTCTACCAAATGGCACTCAAATTGAATCGAAAGGCTACATCAAAGGCTACTCAACTGTTCTTCGCCGAACACAATGTTGTAGCGTACTTCGAGAAGTCTGATAAGTCAAAGCTATTTGATGAAATGAACGATTTCCTCAAGAAATCCAACACTCATTTTGCTTTAACTGTGAATCCTGTAATATGCAAGCAGAGAATTGCTGAATTTTGGGACTCAGCGAAAAAATCTGTTGATAGCAACGAGGTTGGTAAAATTGACTCTAGAGTCAATGGGAATGAGATTAGTTTGACTGAAGAAATGATCCGGAAGCACATGAAATTCAATGATGCAGGAGGTGATCCTGATTACAAGTCTGAATTGTACTTGAAGACATACGAAGCAATTGGGTATGGGGGTGACTTAACTTGTGGGACCATCAAAAAGGGACAACTACCCTATGATTGGCGATATCTTGCTCATACCATTCTCCACTGCCTGTCTCGCAAGAAAACTGCGTGGGATGAACTTGCTGCACCTCAATCATCCGCTTTTCATGGATTGGTAAATGGGCTCAACTTTAACTTTTCAAAAATGATATTTGATGGAATGATGGAAAATCTAAAACCTAAAAGGATCTTTTACATGTACCCCAGATTCATCCAACACATTCTCAATTGTGAATTTCCAAATCTGCAAATCTCTGATCAACATCTTGAACTAAAATTTTTTACAAGTAAAACATTTTCTAACATGCAAGTGAACAAAACTGTTTTCCTTGGTAAAGACACATCACACCCTATTCCTAAGGCCAGGACTGCTCCTGAGCAAACTGCTCCTGGTGACAACATTGTTACACCAACAAGTGTTGAGCCCACACCAGACCGCCCATCCTCTTCCACTGATATACAAATTCCCACCATTCCCACCAAAAGGAAGAGGATGTCCACATCAAAAACCACACCCAAAAATACCACACGGACTCCACAATCACCCAGAAGGAAGAGGACTAGGTCTCCTTTACTTAGACCCTCCACAGGACTACCTCAGAATGAGGGTGGTATATCACCTAGGCCACGTGAAGTAGATTCCCCAACCCTTATTGCAGGGAATATACTGCTGGACTTGGTTCAATCACCCAACCGACATTCTGGTGATAAGGTGACTTGCAGTAGTGATGAAGCAAGTCAGGTGGAAAGGGCTGACACTACTCATGAAGTCCCACTGGACCCTGAGGACAGTGCCAACATCATTAAGACCCAATCCACGGCAACTGTTTCTGTCAGGGAACCTATTCAGGAACCTTTGATTGACAACAGGAATCCCATGTGCTAAGAAACCATGGGTGTTGAGCATGAATTGACGGTTCGATGTACAAAACTTGAAAATGAATTGGCAGCTCTCCGTGCAATTGTGAGAGCTCAAGGAGAAGAAATTGAACGGTTGAAGGCAGGACAATCTGTGAAAGCCACTGATAGGTAAGGTTGTCAACCATGCATACGTTGAAATGAAATTCACATGCAAAACTAGATTTAATTCAAAATAGGATCTTGCACAGGGTGTCTTCCTCAGATGTTGATGAAGTTGAACAAGTTGATCCGGTTGAATAACTTCATCCGGAGGAAGAAGGCCATGTTGATCAGGTTGAACTAGTTGATCCGGTTGAACAACTTCATCCGGAGGAAGAAGGCCATGTTGATCAGGTTGAACTAGTTGATCCGGTTGAACAACTTCATCCGGAGGAAGAAGGCCATGTTGATCAGGTTGAACTAGTTGATCCGGTTGAACAACTTCATCAGGTGCAAGTGACTGCTGATAATCAGATTATCACAAGCGTGATGAGTGATCTGCAAACCACAAATGTGGATATAGCTCCTGAAGCTCTATCTTTCATGAGAAAAATGGTGATTAGGAATACTCTTAAGTGCACTTGGTTTAGGAGTGCTCCATCTCTGCCCACCATTCCTCTTTTAAAGCCTAGTGCTCCATCTCTGCCCATCATTCCTGTTTTAAAGCCAATCACTGCTGAGGAAATCCTGAGCAAGTTATCTCGGAAGCCAGTCCCAATGCTGCAACTTCACTTCATGAGTCTCCAAAACCTGCTGATGATGATTCTCTTGATGAGAGAAGTATCTCTGGTTTCACTGACATGGAGGATGATGATAATCTGAGCACAGGAGGCCAGAGAGAAGACATGGACCCTGTTACAAAGGCTCTGTTGGATCAGTATGAAAAGGAGAATGCTGAGATACGAAAGAAGTTCCAAGAACAGAAGGAAATTGCAGAGTTTGAAAAACAGAAACGACTATTCATAGAAGAAGGTATTTATGAGTATGTCATCAACAATGCAGACCTAATGTTCTTCATCAATGCATCAAGGAGAAGATCTGATCTGTACATAGAAGAAAGAATTGCCAAAGCCGAAGAGAAAGGTCTTTCAGACAGAGTTGAGATGTACAGAAAGCTCTTATGTAATGAGTATAGGATGATTCGGATGAAGAGAAAACAAAATTTTCCTATGTCAGTTCAGTGTGATGCTCAGAAGCAAGGAATGCTTTACTAATGCATGGGTTGATGAAATGAACGGTGATGACTTGATCAGATGGATGTACATGATCCTAGTCATCAGAGCTGATCAAGCCAATGAGATGAATGTAAAGAGATTTGTTGATAGCTCTTTAGAACAGGATCAACAAGAGAAGCAAGGTACTAGATATCAAACTCTATCTGAGGAGGATGACTTGCTGATTCATAACTGGTACTTCAAGGAAATCTTGGCGAGGGACCCAAAAATAATCAACTCTTGCAAATTGCCAAGGCTGAGAAACGACTATGATGCTATCAGGAAGAGCCAAATTGAAAAGGAAAGAGTTACTGGTGTGAAAAGGCCACCAGGTATGCATGCTCTGTTTGACTCCATACATCCTGAAGGTATCAGCTACCTCAAAGAAAAGAAGAGTAAAGCTCATGTGGAAACTACTCAGCAAAAGAAGCCAATGATCAACATTATCAAGGAAATGTTTGACACTGTCTCTGATCCTCATCTCTCATCATCTCAACCCTCCACCACAGCCTCACAACCGACTGCTCCCTCATTACCAGGTGCATTTTCTGGTCTGAATAGAACTCTAGCCTCACAGCAACCCAGAAGAAACCCTGCTGCTAGAACTAGTAGACCAGAAAAAAATCCTAAACCTGTAAAATTAAAGCCTATTCCACCAAAGTTTAGAGCAGATAACTTCACACCCATTGTACCACATCCTCACCTAAACAAACCCCGAAAACCCTCATCT
This sequence comes from Deinandra increscens subsp. villosa, assembly GCA_039602395.1. Lineage (NCBI taxonomy): Eukaryota > Viridiplantae > Streptophyta > Magnoliopsida > Asterales > Asteraceae > Deinandra > Deinandra increscens. The sequence continues at coordinate 69,336,875 of JBCNJP010000007.1, forward strand.
CCACCCAAGTCACCAGAAAAACCACCCACCAAGAGAATGAAGTCAGTGGCTAGGAAGGGAAAAGGAAAAGTGATCAATGAGGAGGATGAATACAGAGATGTCCCTGCTGAAAGGAGAAGAATCATCTCCTGGAGGTATGATGATGAAGCGAAAGTATACATGTTCACAACCAGTTCATGTGAGGTACTAAAGTTTACAGCTGAAGAAGCTATGTACAACCTCACTAACCATGAGTTGGGTGATGTTAGACAGTCACGTGGTGATATGAAGGGTGCGTGTTCACAAGAGGAATCCTTAATGCTGAGGATAAGGATGTATTTGGATGAGTTATACGGGGAAGTAGACGAAGCCACACAATGCAGCATTGACAATCCTGTTTCGACACTTGAAGTTGATAAGGATGGAAATTTGGTAGTCTATAGAGCTGATGGGTCATTCACAACGCATAGTACAGTTCAAGATCCAGAATGGAGCCAGGATAACAAAGACCGAATCCATTTAATAATGACAAGTAACAGGCTTCATCAGATTTTTATTAAGAGAAAAAGGGTGACCAACTAGGAGTATAAGAAAGAAACAAACATGTATCACATTTTCACCAGTGAAGGTGAGACAATTAGAAGCTTACAGGATGCTCTAAATGGGCTTTCTGAAGATGAGATACGAGATATTGTCAGGATTGGTGATACTGAGAGCAGAATAATGACACAGACCTTTCATGAAAGTCTCCTATGTAACAAGGCCAAATTTTGGTTACAAGCTATTGAAGAGGAGAACAAGATGGGAACTGGATGAACTTGGCTGGAAGAAGAGTTGATCCCTGTATATGTGTACAATTGCATAAGTTGTTCCAGTTTGTATGTTAACATGATAGTTGTTACAGTTTTATTCATACACTTTTCATCTATAATTAATAACATACACATTTTCAATGAATCATAGCAGACCTCCATTTCACTCATAATTAACTGTGATCTTACATGAAGGATATATTCATATGCTATGTTAGTGTAGTATATGTTGGCATTTTGATATGGTGGGATGAGATGATATATAAACAGGATAAATTTTACTTCTTAAGTAAATTAGAAGAAGAGAAACCGGATGAACTACAATTCTTCAGGAAGAATAGTTCATGAAGATTGAGAGAAGATGAACTAGAGTTCTTAAGGATGAACCGGATAAACTAGAGTTCTAAAGTTCTTCAGGATGGTTAACCAGTTTTCTTATATTATAAATACATACACATTTTCAATGAATCATAGCAGACTCCATTTTACTCATAACTGTGATCTTACATGAAGTATATATTCATATGTTATGTTAGTATATGTTGGCATTTTGATATGGTTGGATGAGATGATTTATAAACAGGATAAATTTTACTTCTAAATTGGATAAAATCACATCAGTTGACTGTAAAATCTACTTGCAACAATCAAATTTAGAATAAAATCAACTTAAATGATTGAGATAAAATCTGTCTATATAATTAATGGTGTTAACCAAAACAAAACATGAGGAAGAGCTTACAAAAACTTTCATATATATATATATATATATATATATATATATATATATATATATATATATATATATTGATCTTTATACAAAGATTTTCATCAGATCCTATACAAAAATCTATCTAACTAGCTAAGACCTAGCATCCGACATATAGTCTTCATCATCCAAGAAGCTGCTGCTGCTGCTGCTGCTATCATCAGGATACAGCTTTTGACCAGGCGGCAATCTCGGTCCCAACTCGAAGGTTCTGTAGGTGGAATCCCTGTTCCGGATTAAAAACACATCCACCTCTCTCTCCCCCTCTGGTCCCTAGAGATGAAGTTTCATATCCCTTACAACTTCGGGAGTGATGAAATCAGCGTACTCAAGCCCGTATTTGATGGACAGAGGTGGGATCCTCCAGTAAATGAGGAAATACCCAATCGATGTGTGGTTTAGGTATTGCACCATTTGATCCAGATCATGACAATCAAATGTGCGAATGTCGACATAGTCGACATAATCTACCTTTCCCTTCCACACATCCTGGCCGGCGGCATTCCGGTGGAAATCGCCACAGTGATGGACCTTTAGGGTGAACCTCCAACCACCTGTAAAAAACCCAAATGCAGAGTAGAGAGTAAGTAACTAAAAAACATAAAACCCTAAAAAATAAAAACGTACAGCCATTGTTGAGTGAAAATACACTTACGGGGAGTCTTGCCGTAGTAGGGTGCTGGTTCATTAACACCCCTAATCCTCCATTGTTTACCAAAGGCAGCCATTGATCGATCGAAGTTTTTTTTCTTGTTGATCAGGAAATACGTTCGTACAGAAGATTTTGGTGGTGAAAAAGTGGAAATTTAAAGGCAGACAGGGCACGCTACCAGCTATGGTGGGAAGAAGTGGAAAGGTCAGGCCAAGATAACCGTGTATATTTATTACCTTTACCACGCAAATCCTGTTTTTACCGTGTCTATTTATTACCTTTAGCAACGCAAATTTTTTTTATCAATTATTTCTTATGTAAATAAGTTCTGGTTAAAATATAACCAATTAACACTTCTGTCTCAATGGTTCTTCTTAATCTTGTAGTGAGTTCCTTTCTTTTGACTGACCCAGGTTCAAGCCTTGTTTGCTACAATTTATAATTTTTGATTGTCTAATAGTGGATGACAGGATTTATAAACTGGCTAGATTTTAATTCTTCAATAAATTGGAACAAGAACAAAACCGTATGAACTAACAAGAACAGAACCGTATGAAGGTTCAAGCCTTGTTTGCTACAATTTATAATTTTTGATTGTCTAATAGTGGATGACAGGATTTATAAACTGGCTAGATTTTAATTCTTCAATAAATTGGAACAAGAACAAAACCGTATGAACTAACAAGAACAGAACCATATGAACTATAATTCCTCAGGAAGAACAGGAAGAATAGAACCGGATGAACTAGAGTTCTTCAGGATCAAGAGTAATTATTCAGTAATAGAACAGGATGAACTACAGTTCTTCGGGATGAACCGGATAAACTAGAGTTCTTCAGGATGAACTATATATACTATAGTTGTTATTTCTGTTCGTAGTCTATTGGATATTCCCATGTATTTAAACCCATTATCTAGTGAATTAAAATCATTCTGGTTGAATACAATTCTCTATACACTAATATTTAGTCACACAACCTAATATATATGTAGAAGACTATAACCTTAGGGAGAAGATTTCATCCGGATTGAGAGAAGATGAACAAAAACGGATGAAAATACATTATATTAAATTAAAAATCAATTCATTACATAAAAGGGAAAAGAAGCGGCTGAAGACAAATCCCTCTTTGCTTTCTCACAATTACATACACATAATCCAAAGGGGGTATGATTCCATTAATACATTGATCTATAAAATTACAACTTTAAAACTACTAACTTAAAGGGAAAAGAAGCGGCTGAAGACAAATCCCTCTTTGCTTCTCACATGGTGCTCTAGAGAGATTGTCTGAGAATCATCATATAACGGCTACTTGCTGCTTTCTCACATGCACTTGCTTCTGATCAACTGAAAATGGTGAAGAAGTGGCTGGAAGAAATCAGGTTCATGGGGCCAGAAGCGAGAGAAGCACCTGGACAATACAGGTGCTGCAAACCACAACATGTGCCGGCCCTTGCCGCTGACTTTACAAAATTATATTATAACTTAAAATCTGCTCCCAGGAGTTATGAAGCCGAAACCCTTGGTGTCGTTGAACCACTTCACGGTACCTGATTTCCTACCGCCTTCGTCCGCCATTTTCGTTTTCAGATTGTCTGGGGCTGAGGGAACTGAAAATGGTGAAGAAGCATCTCTTTTGCTACATCTCCTACATCGTTCCCCTTCCACAATCCAACATCGTTATCCGGGCCATTTGAGTGATTGGTACCACGCAATGTTGCAACTAAAGTTAGATCTATTATTAATAACAATAATAAATCATAATTTATCAAGCACATTATAAATTAATCAAGGAATGAGTAAAAGAAAGAAAGGAGGGTAGTGAGATCAACTACCTTGTTCAAGTTTAGGGTTGCAACAAACAGGGCATGCAAACCTCATATGGGCCCTTACTACTGATTGTTATAAAATTATATAATAACTTAAAATCTGCTCTCAGTAAAGCATTTGTATGAACCATTAGAGACTCCTCGTCTCCATGGTTTCCACAATAACTTAAAATCTGCTCTCAGGAGATACAGAGCGCAATCTTTCCCTGCATAAGAAAAAATTACCAAATCTGAGACGAAAATTTCAATCGAACTTCAGTGGTGAAGATGATAACTTACCGTTTTCCACATACGGATGACACCAATTCCACATTTTTTTTCCGGCGATGATGGACGAAAAACAGAGAGAGAGAGATTGGGAGAAAAGGGGCATGGTGGAGATGATGATGAAAACTGATACAGAGATATAAGTAAATGAAATAATCATGATTACAAGCGCCGTCGACTGTTTGTCTTCTTTTAGCCACCTAAAATTAATATACCGTGACCATTTGTCATAATTTGTCACGCAACCAATGTTTAATATGAGTGGCCATATCACAAGATAATAAAAAATGATAAACATATAAACACAAATCTTCTCTTTTTCGCCACGCGTTTAATATTACGTGACCATAAAATAGATTTTTGTCACTCACAACCTACCATTTAGTCACGGTTAATATATGTGGCCATAGGTAATAGATTTTTGTCACTCACAACCTACCGTGACCATTAGTCATCTAATATTTAGTCACACAACCTAATAACAGTGGCCATATGTACTAGCTTTTAGCCACATAACTAAGTAAAAAGCGTGGCCATTGCTCACATTTAGCCACACATAATATATACTTAATAGTTTTGTTTTCTTTTAATTTACTAAGTAATAAAATCTACTATTTCGTCACACAACATTATTTAAGCGTGGCCATACATTCCTTTTTGGTCACACGAATAAAAAATCATAAAAATTTCGTCGCCGTTTGGTGCATTTCGCCACTCTTTTTTAAGTGTGACAAATAAGTGCCACATGTTTTTGTAAAACAGTGGCTAAAGCCACTGCAACTGATTGTTGTTGTCACATAAACAAAAAAATACGTGGCTAAAAGGGTCCAAAGGCTATATATTTGGCCACGGGTACAAAATATATGTGGCTAAAACGAGAATTTCTTACCTTTGGACACGTTTTTTACAAAACAGTGGCTATGCGATATCAAAAAAACCGTGGCCAAAGCCACTTTTTGACGTAGTGATCATGAGTAATCACCATCACATAATTTTCCCATTTCTCGGGTAATGCTTTCAAAATATTTTCTTTCAAATCAGCCTCTTCCTTTTTAAGACTTAGCAAACGCATCTCACTCATTAAATGTGCAAATTTTGCAATCGGATTTGGAATTGATTCATTCTGATAATGCTTGAAACTATCAAATTCCTTTTTTTCAAGACCTTTTTCAACTTTTCTTGTATAGGTCATTACCCTCACATCTCTTTTCCAAAGCATCCCATAAACTTTTAGATGTATAGTTGGCTGAAAATTGATGTAGCAATTCTTTGGGCAAAGCCATGGTCAAGGTACCATACACATTTTTCTCAGCTTGATATGCTTTCTTTTGTTCAGAAGTGAGTTCTCTCTGAAGAATCGGCTCGCCAGACTCATCCTTAGGATAGATGTATTGTTCATTGAACGATAACCACATATCAACATCAACCATATCAACATAAGCTTCAAATCGTTTAATCCAACTATGATAATCTTCCAATTTTAACAATTTGGGAACTTTCTGACTTGTTCCAATTTCATTATCATAGTTCATCATCGTTTGCATTGTAGCTTGCATTGAATTCTAAATTGCAGCAAATGCTTGAAAATCCGATATTTTGAACAAACTGGTTACTGTTCACCCGAACTGAATCCGTACTCAATATTGCTTATCCGAACTCTGCCGAACTGGAGTCGAACAGAGAATTCAAACCGAACTAGAAAGTAGCCAAACTAGAGCCGAACTGGAAGCGAACTCTCAGACGAACACTCCTTAACCACCACTGCGTTTGAAAATTAACCGAACTGGATCCGAACTCTGAGTTTGGAGCGATTACAAACTCGAAAACTCAGATCTCACCCGAACTGAATACGAACTGGAACATTTTCGACTCAAATTTCACGATTTTCAGTGCTTCGAACGAGATTTTCAACAAGAACTCAGATAAACTCAAAAGGAATGATGTGGGAGAAGATTTTTCACGAAAAACACACTTAAGTTGATCAAATGAAAGCAAAAACGAGAAGATTTTTCAAAAACCGCAAAAAATTTTACTTGAAAAGCTGATAAATAGTGATTTCTAGACTAGTATATAGAACCAAAAGCTCTTACACCAATTGAAATTGCGTGAGCGTCGGATCGTCTACTCGATTGTAATGAAATCAATGTAAAACGTGAGCACGAGGAATAAATACAAAGGACTTGTGTTAACGACGGAGAGATTACACAGTGAAACACACAGTAGAATGGACAAGTGGTTGTGAATTCTATACAAGACAAGCTATTTATAGATAAACATAAAAGCACAAATGCACGATCAGCCGAACTGCCAGTTCGGACAAGTTAGTGTGAGTCCAAACTGGTAGTTCGCCTTCAGTTTGGACCAACACATCTTTGTAACTCTTTGTCTTGTATTTGATACTTCACATGACGACCAAGAACCATGCATCAACAAAGTTATTTCTAAAACAGTGCGAAAGCATTTTCAAAAGTTTAACTTTACGTATGCGGAAGCGACAATCATAAAAATAGTTTAAGTTAATCCCTTCGTCGTGGAGAATAATATAATTAGAGTGTTTACAAACCATCTAGACAATTAAACGATGATCCTAACGTGCGTCGTTAGCTGACCTCCTAAGAACCTGAGAAGAACATACTAAAAAGTGTAAACGCTAGGTTGGTGAGTTCATAAGTTTGAGCAAATAAATAAAATTTATCAGAAAATAGTTATATAGTAAGTTACCCCCGAAGAGCATAACCCAAACAGGGACCACCCTGAAAAGCAGAAGATTTATATTCCTGTGGGTAGCGAACCCAGAAGACTTTTTATAACCCCATAGGATTCGTGACACCATTACTGACCACAACGCATGCCTTCCAGCCAAGTTGTTTGCAAGTTTGACCACGCTAGAGACATTATAACACTCGCCCTGCTCCCAGCAGTCGAGTGGGGTTTGTCAAGCCCAGTAGATCTACCTCATAATTCCCCGTTATAAACTATTCGGTTCACCTAGTGGAAGGACTTAACGCAAATGTTTTCCTGCATGGTTTATAAAAATTTTTGGTATAAAACATCAAATTGAATCGTACATGTAGAGTTATGGTATGTCTTCTCCCCCAAAAGCTTTAAGAATTAGCTATTCCAACAGTTAAGCGATGTAAGCAGTGAAGATCTCCTAGACTTGACCTAAGATAATAACAGTGTAAGTGTTGACCAATTGTTCGACTATGCGCGAACATTTGACAAGTCGACTTGGTGATTATATTGATGTTTTCCATAATTAACCTAACACGTATCACATATACAACACAATGTACAATATTAAACATAACGCGTCATAATTACTTACGACATTATCCCGTGTATACGATGTACGATCGAGGGAACAATCATACAAAGTCTTGTCATTTTCTCCGAGGTAGGAGGCCTAGGACTTGGACACGCGTATAACTCATAATTTATTTAATCCAATAGCATGTAATCATACAACCAAGCAGTTACACGATCATATGCATGCATCACATAATCATTTATTTTTCCGGTAATTATATATTTATCGCATACGAGCCAAGTTCACATCAAAACCACATAGTTATTGCACGTTAAGTCATAAGGAACCACGTTTAGCACACTTCAAGTCACATAAAGCATACGCAACATCTAACATGCAAGTCACATCATCTTACGATCTCGTTTCGTATGATAAAACTAAATATTTATTTAATTACTTTATTTTTCATGCATCCACATGTTAAGTTCACAACTTTACCATTCATCATGCATCTTAGAACCTAGATCATGCATCGTTATCATAGATTCAACATCAATCAAGCATCGATCTACCATGTACAAATATAAAAGATGTCAATGTACATAATAAAAGAGACCTTCTAGCGTCCAAAACCCCTTTAGCCCTGACCTTGCGACTAGGCTTATGTGTTTGATGAAAGGTTACCACCTGACTGAAAATTGCCTCTGAGTTGAAATCGTACAAGTCTTTGTATATTATCCTTATCTCTTATGATCTGTTCTTTCTCTTCTCAACCAAGTCTCAAGAAAAGATTCAAAACTCTGGATATGGGAATGTGAAAATATGTGGTAGGGAATGATCAAGCTTGATAGACTACACGTTTTAATTACCTAGGATTTGTGTGTGACTGTCTTATGTTCATAATTAATGTACCTAAAAGATAATCAAGTGACAAAACAACCTGAAAAAAAGGAACATGAGTTTAAAGAGGATCAAAATACTGGCAATCACCTGGACGTGTTCGAGTAACAGATGCTGAAAAGGGTTCCTTAGTTCAGACAAAGACGGTTTGATCCCAAATAAAACCTTCTCGTTTAGTAATTTGGTATGTTTGTTTTAATTTTATTTTTCTTTTGAGTCTTCTTAAGTTTTTATTGTTTGTTTTACAACCATGGCCAGGTTAACTTAAAGGTTGTTAATATGTTTTTGTGGGTTTTATGCAAGAAACTATGCCCCACCCCAAAAGAGACCCGTTTTTTTTTTGGGGGGGGGGGGGGCAGAAGGGGAGATATGGATATAATGGGTATTATCTCAGGGGGAGTCATTAGCTGAGTGAATGATCAGCTAAGGGGTAGTGTGAACAGTCCTTAGGCTCTGGGGAAGTATTTAAAGGAAACCCGTAATCAATGTTAGGGTTTGAGTTAAATAATGTTATTCACCCACTAACCTAGTAACCAGTCATCATTGTCTGGTTAGTGTTTGTTCCATGTTGTGCATTGCAGGTTAAATGCAAAAGAAATGTCATGGAAAAGAAAATTCATGGACTCTGTTGATAAAAGCATTGCTGCTGCTGCTACTTGTGTTGAAGAACCAGCTGGAAAACGACTTACCCTACTAAAGAAGCTAATGCTTAGGGGAAGTTTGTTGGTTCAAGTGAAGCTTCCACAGATCAAGAAGAAATTGTTCACAAATTGAAGGGAAGCTAAATGCAGCGAGCCCAAGATCTACAGTCAAGAATGCCAAGATAGAGGTTTTTAAAAATTTAGCCTCTGACGACAAAGACATGTCAAGACAGTTACTATTGATTCAGCAAGGACCAAAGTTTCTTTCAAGAAGAATCAAGTGTATGAGAATCCTCCTCTCATTACTTGTTCGTCATTTGAAGTCCAAGCTGTTGCTGATTGAGAGAAATCTCCCAAAAGTCTCTCGTGCTGCCCAATGAAGATTGTTGAAAGAAAGATCTTCATCAACACATGTTCAAGCCAAAAGAAGTTAGAAAAGCTGAAGACTAAAAGTTGAAGACATTTAATATCACAAGCCTAGGGGAAGATTGTAGAGGCTAGATATATGAGGCTTGTAATATTAAATAAGTTGGGCTGGGCTTAGTGGGTTTAAAATAGTTTAATTGAGTTAGGTTTGGGCTTGGGCTGAAATAAGCCCATGTAGGCTTATGTGTGTGTCTATATAAACACACATAAGCCTCCTAGTTTAGGGTTGGCCATTTGAGAGAGACAAGAAGTTTAAGTTTTCGATTTGCTCTCAACCGTGGGTGTACCAAAAGAATCGTTGATTCGTGTGCATCTAAATAATCGGTATTTCATTGTTTTATTGTGTTTAAGTTCGTTTTCTCCATCTTTGTTCCTGAATCACTCTAGTGTTTGGATTCCGCACACTCACTATACATCGTTGATATCGTGTTTGGTCGTTGATTTAAATCCTACAATTGGTATCAGAGCCAAGAAACGAGGTTTCGTGGCTCTCACGATATCTGATTTAAGTATTTTGATGATTTCCGGGTTGGTTTTGGATGTATTATGTGTTCAACGGTTTTGAATGAAAACTAGGGTTCATATAGTTTGATTTTTTTTTCCATAGAAACCTTTTAGAATTTTCTGGTTCGTATTTTTTATTTACTTTGTGATCTGGTATTTCCAATCTCATTATCTCTATTGACCATATCCTTGTTATTTGGTATTTGAATTATTCACGTCAACAAAAATTCGTTTTTGCTAAGTCCAAATTTGATTTTGATATTACCAATCATGCTCTATATAACAACATTAATTTGATCGAATTAAATGAGAGTGCAATTAATTTATTGGATTTGAAGATCCCTGAATTTGGGGGATAGGTGAATTGAATTGCTTGGGAACTCGAAGACTGCAATTTTGGTTCTCGGCCATCGCGGAAGTTTTCTGCATTCAAGATCCCGGCTCACATAGTTTCCGACCTTATCAATGTTCACGACCGTTCCATTGGTTTTCGGCCCTTGAACGTCTTCAGAGTTTTTGGTCGATAGTTAGTTTTCGGCTCTACATGAGTATTCGGCTCGGATTCGGTGTTTCTGGTTCAGTCTCCACGTGTTTTCGACTCGGTTTTGGTTCCTGGTTCGGTTCCTGCCTGTTTTCGGTTCGGGCCATCGAGATTTCGGTTTGGCTCCACTTTTGAGTTTTCGGCTCACATTCAAGTTTTCGGCTCACATTCAAGTTTCCGTTTCGGTTTTTTGAGTTCTCGGTTCGGCCATCTCTTCTCGGTTTTTTGAGTGCCTGGTTTGATTTCGCCTTCTCAGTTGCATCAAGCTTTTGCTTGTACCTCTTGTTCTCGGCCCGTGATTGAGTTTTCAGTCGGAAATTTTAGAATCGGAGTTGTAGGTTTCGGTTAACGGCATATTGTTAATACGTATGAAGAAGACCGGAATTTGGACGTAATTTGCATTTAAATCTGAAGTTAACATAATTACGGTTGTGCCATTGGAAGTTAATTAGATCGTGTGGTCCAGATCATCCGGTTTTTGAAGCGATAAACGGCCACTCAATTCAAGTTGATGCAAATTATTATTGACGGGGTATTGTTCGTTGAATTTTTCTGCACCTCGTGATATGATTTGTGTCTTGAGGTTTTGTGATCAGGCTTTCGGTTGCTAAGTTTTCGGTTGTCAGGGAATTTCTGCTCGTGAAAAGATTATGGCAGACATCCAAGCAAGTACTTCTGGTGTTAACTCTCAAACTCAGGAATGTTCTAATCCCACATGTCAATTCTTAATTAATTAACGATTGGCAATCTAAATTTACTTATGAATGTATAAATCGTGAGAAAACTAAAAAGGAAGTTACAGAATGTAAGGAACGCGCTCGAGTATTTAAGGAAAAATATGAAGCAGCCAAACAAGAACTGAAACATGTTGAACATAGTCTAAGCGATTACAAGTGTGTGTCTAGAATAGCTGAAACTAAGATAGAAGAACTAAAAGGGGAAGTTCTAGATCTTAGAACTAAACTTAGCATTGCCCAATCTACCATTGAAAAACATAAAGCTATACAAAAGAAAATGATGGACTCTCATCATGCTTTGTTTAAATCAGAAGAGAGATTGGAGCAGGTAAAAGACAAATCTGGTCTTTGGAATGAAAACGTTCCTTTCCCGTTACAAAATCAATCTGTCATATTGCCCTCCACTGCCGAGGAAGTACAAAAACAACCAACATTTAGAGAAACAACTACATATGGCAATAAAGAGAGCGCCTCTAGGAAAATATCATGTTGTTCCTCACTTACTACAACATGAAATAATAAATCAAACGATTCATTGATTATTGTCGAATGATTACAACAAATCGAATGATTACAAACTCGTCATAGGAAATCCATGGTCACATTGGGTTGAGCTCAAACCCAATGTGAGACTCTCTCTCTCTAGAATGGTGCTCACTCACTCTAAGAGTCGTCTCACTTACAAATGAGCACACTCACCCTATATATAGGAGAGCCCATGTGCTCACTAGCCCACTAACTAGCAAGACACAAAAATAAAATGAACTTATTACAAATAAACAACTAAAGTAAATTATTAATAAAATCAAAATTGATTTTATTAATATGAAGCTTGACTCGCTCGAACCGATCTTCCGTTGACTTTTACGTTGACCGTTGACCCGAACAGTTGACTTTTCAAGAAAACGTCTTCGGTCCAAACCTGCAAGCCTCGAGCATCACAACCCGTGTCTCTGAATCAAATCAAAATGGATTCTTCAACCGAATTATTCGGGAATAGATTTGATGGCGTCAGTCACACATATTATTAGTTCCAACAATTCCCCCTTGACTGACGCTGTCAAATCTGTCATACTGGTGAAGAACGCTCTGTCGTACATCTTCAAAGAATAACTGATAAACCGGAATCTTTCTGTTGTAAAGATTCCCCCTTTGAATAAGCTTTTTCTGTTCTTGTTGCTCCAGTTGAGAGCCAAGTGCTGCAGTTCACTCGGTTCACACAGTCGGGTACAATACTAAGAATGCTGAACGTTGGAGTCAAAATCACAACAAATCGACTCAGATAAACCAAACAATCACTGAAAATGCTCCAACTTCTGATAATCAACCCGATAATCCAGTTCTATTATTGTTCCCCCCTTTTCTCTAGATCCCTCTGAAAATATCCGATGCGGAAGCGGAAAATCAGATGCAGAGAGTGGAACCGTTCCGCTCAGTTCCGAAGAGAAAACGGTATTAAAATCCTGAAATCGGACAATCTTGCGAAAAACCGGAAGCCGGGTGCTGACAGTTGTGAATGATCCATAAATACTGAACTTGTTCCGCGTGACTGGGTTAGATGCAAAAATAAAGTGTCAAATCAGTGAAAAACTGAGATCCCGAGCATAAACGCGAAATTTATTCATAACCGGAGTCTTCATAATTTTGGGCAAAGAAAATCGAGTTCGGAAAAATATTCCGTGAAGAATTCTGAGTAAAACGGTGCAATTTGGAATGAATCTGAGAAAAACCGTCAAATTTTATTCAAGTAACGGGCCTTCCGTTAGAGATTTAACGGAATATTCCAATATTTAACTGAGATTCCAGTTAATTCGGTTAGATGACATCAGCACTGCATCAGCTAAACAACTTGAACTGAGACATAACGAAAAAGTCGCATACTTAACCGAGAAGCGAAACCAGTCCGTCAGTGGTCGTTAGCTAACGTGGTCTTGACGTCAACAAAAACTCGAAACCCGGTTGAAATATGACGGAATAAATCCAAGACCAATAAAATATTTTCATAATTCCGTTGCGGCGTTATTCCGTTTGTCTCGTAAAAGACTTATATGAAAAACCCTGTGATTAACGAAAATGCTAAAAAAAAATTTAATAGAAAAAAAATCTCTTATGAAGAAGCACAATCCTTGTAATTGGCTATGGACCAATCAGAATGAAGGGCAAAAATCATTCAACGGCCGAAACAAATCAAATCTGACGGCAAGGTGATGGTGATCCGCGTGATAAGGTTGACAGCCAATCAGAGAAAGGCTGGAAAAGCACAAGGGCGACATCTTTATTCTCGGTGGGGGCCCACGCGCATTCACAGTTGACCAATCATGGATCGACAACCATTCAGCATTCAACGGATTACCTTGTACTAATGGGACCCACACCATTCCATCAACCAACCAGTGCTCGACAACGAGAATAAAGAGTTGACATGCAGACCGACAATGGAGAGAGAAAAATTCCTCTTGCAGCCAGTAGGCGATCGCCACGTCAGCATGCAGAACCCATGTCGTCTTCAACCGAGTAAACCCTAATATGATCGGAAATCCTCGTCGGAAATACGAACCACCACCGGAAAAACGTAAATTGTTCATAACTCCATCAATTCTTAACCAAAATTCGCGATTTTTAGCTCATTGAACTCGTGAGTCGATCCTCTACACATCTATACGATCGAAACTCACTGAAACTTATTTGAATGAAACCCAGAAGTTGAGATTCAGTCGAGATCGCCAATGTGATCGAGATCGCCAAGCCCATACGAGGTCGCCAAGACTTATTCGAGGTCGCCAAACCCAGATCGCCAAGCTTATTCACGAAATCGCCAAGAAGTAAGTGAAATCGCCAAGAATCGAGTGAAATCGCCAAGAACTAACCTGAAATCGCCAAGAGCAAACTTGAAGTCGCCAAGCACATCTTCAAGTTCTTTCCAGATCGCCAAGAACACCTTCAAAGTTGTCTCGAGGTCGCCAAGAACATCTTCATAGGCTGCGAAATCGCCAAGGCAATCTTCAACCAAAATTAAGAACACCAAGAACACCGTGAAACACACACTACTATGTGTTTCTCCAGATCTGCCCAAATCGTTGCATTTCAGACAAAACCGATGCTCCCAATGGATCCGGAACGCGTTTTCCATCAAGATTCATACTTTATTTCATCCAAAAACACTGATTATTACATCAAAAACTCAGAATCAAACTTGAAATCTTCAAGAACACCCAAAAAACGTGAAAACCCTAACAGCTTCGTTTTTCAGCCTCAGATCTCGTATTTCTTCACAGATTATGACATATGGAGCATGAAATCACATCTAAATGAACCCAATAACAAGAATCTATCATCAGATTCATCCAGAAATCATCCAAACAGCTCCAAAATGTAGAAAAAGTAGAAAAAGTCTCCAAAGTGGGTTTTCCAATCAGCACCTCATTCAAGCTCAAAATCAAGATTCGAGTGACCAGATTCGTCGTGAGATGAGATCTGATCGGTACCCGCTCTGATACCATTTGCTTTTAATATTCTGCCTATCTTGAGACTCAAAAGGTAATGGATTGTCGGTTAGTCAGGTTGGTTGATTACTTAGGATAAATTTGTCCCAAAAGGAAATTCCCTAGGGTTGTTAGCTAATTTTCTAGTCGTGTCAGTTGCAGTGATTAGAGGTAGCTCCGGCTATTTTAGGTGTCTTAGATTTTTTCGAGGGTGGCTAGGATAGTTGAAGTGGGGAGTACTCAAAAGGTGAACCATTGTCCGAGCGTTAGAGTTGTCAATTTGGAAGAACTCAAAAGGTGAACTAATCAAACCGGTAAGCGTATTCCAGTCTTTAGGTATTCTATCAGTAACATCCGCAGAGTGGTTTAGGGGCTCATAGAGTTTCTATAGGTTGTGTGTTAAGATCCCGGTTCCATCAGAATTTTCATAGCCGAGTGAGGTCATTAATACTAATTAGAATTCTAGGTCTAGGTGGTACCTTTCTCATTCTTGGTTTTTCCTAAGTTTTCTGAGTCGGTTGTTGGTTAGATAGTTAATTTAGTTAATTTTAATTAAACAATCCTAAAATAAAAATCACTCAAGGTTGATTTGCTAGAAGGGGCAGAACCAATTGGTACCAAATGGGTGATTAGGAATAAAAAGGATGACAGGGTTATAGTAATCAAGAACAAATCAAGGTTAGTGGTTCAAGGGTATGCCCAAGAGGAAGGTATAGATTATGATGAAGTTTTTGCTCCTATAGCCAGACTTGAAGCCATCAGAATCTTTTTGGCTTATGTTCCATTCAAGAACTTCCAAGTTCTTTAAATGGATGTTAAAAGTGCCTTTCTCTACGGGTTGTTAAAACAAGACATGTATGTATGTCAACCTCCAGGTTTTGAGGACCCACACTATCCTAACCGAGTGTGTAAGCTTATCAAAGCTTTGTATGGTCTGAAACATGCTCCTAGAACTTGGTATGAAACTTTTTCCAATTATCTTTTGAAAAATGGATAAAGGAGAGGAGTAGTTGACAATACACTCTTCATCAAGAAAGTTGGTAAAGATATGTTGATGGTGCAAATTTATGTGGATGATATTATCTTTGGTTCCTCCAATTCTGCTCTTTGTAAAGAATTTGAAGCTCTTACGCAAACAAAACTTAAGATGAGCTAAATGGGAGAACTCAGTTTCTTCTTGAGGCTGCAAGTGAAGGAAACTGTCTCTGGTATTTTCTTGAATCAATCAAAATATATTCAAGATATGCTTAAACATTTTGATATGCGGTTGGCTTCTAGTGCCAAGACTCGCATTCCCACATCTCACAAGCTTTCAAGTGACTCTAGTGGTGAACCAGTGGATGAGCACATGTATAGAGCAATGATTAGACCTTTGATGTACCTCACAGCAACTGGGCCAAACATTATTTTCAGCTTTTACCTATGTGCAAGGTATCAAGCATCACCAAAGGAATCCCACATGTTGGCAGTCAAAAGGATATTTGGATATTTGGAGGGTCAACCTAAACTAGGTTTGTGGTATCTTAAATATTCTGATTTCACCTTCAGAGCATTCACTAATAGTGATTATGGAGGCTACAACCTGGATAGGAAGTCAACTTCAGGCGGATGTCAGTTTCTGGGGGAGAGACTTATATCATCGCAATGCAAGAAACAAACCTGTGTTTCTACTTCTACTGCTGAAACTGAGTACATTTCTGCTTCAAGCTGCTGTGGTCAAGTTCTATGGATCCAAAATCAAATGTTGGACTATGGAATCACCTTCATGGAAACTCCCATCTACTCTGATAACAATAGTGCCATATCCATCACCAACAACCCTGTGAAGCATTCGAAAATAAAGCACATCGACATCAGGTATCATTTTATTAAAGATTGTGCTCAAAAGAATTTGATCAAATTTCTTAAAGTTCACACTGATAACCAACTAGCTGATTTATTCACAAAATCTTTTGATGAGGCAAAATTCTTCTACCTCATTATAGCAATTGGCATGATGAACTTTGATTAAAATGTTTTCAGAAACCCTTTAATAAAGAAGTCCTTTGTGTCAAAGAGTCCGTCTCTTGATACAAAAAGAAAAAGAAAACTCATTTTAATTCATAGTCAGTAACATCTGCCAAACTATGAAAATTAACACAAGTCATTTTAAAAAATTCATGTGTTTTTTTCCCGCTTCAAGTTCCAGTTCAACTTATGAGAAAACCAATTTTGAAATTCTCCGGGTGAACATCAACGGGAAACAAGCTTTGTCATCAACGTGGAAAAGTCTTTGAAAACAATTCTTCCAAGCGGAAAAAAAATGTCCGCTTGAAGTTCAAACGGAAGAAATTTAGTTTTTAATAAAAGGAGAAAATGGGTTCCGCTTGAACTTCCAGGTCAACAGTCAAAGTTACTGTCAAAAAGGGGCAACTGCTACACAACTGTAGATTCCTTGCCCACATATTGCTAGTATGCCTAACCCCCAAGAAGGGAGGATTTGATGAACTTGCTGTTGAACAAGCATCGACATTCTATGCAATGGTTAAAGGTGAAAACTTTAATTTTTCTAAACTGATTTTTCATGTCCTAACCTGCAATGTTAAAACTTTCTCTTTTTACATGTATCAAAGATTTTTAACCTACATTTTACAGAAAGAGTACCCTCAAATTCCATTGAGTGGTAAAGTTTTACAACAAAAACAGTTAAATGAGAAAACCTTTTCCAACCTGGCTGTAAACAAGTCAGCATATCTTGGAAGGGACACTGACCATCCCTGGCCTATTCTAAGAAAATTTCTGGTTGAACCCTCATCTGCTGAGGATCAAGCGGAAATTGCTGTGCAACTGAGCAACTGGCTCAAGATGACAGTGCTATTCACCCCATAGTCACTGAATCCACATCTGTCTCAACTTCCTATACCATTCAAACATACCAATCCAAAAAGAGGAAGTCATCTGATAAAAACACCAACATCACTTCCACATCACCTACTGAATCCCCTATTTCCAATACTCAAGGCACAAGTATGTGGTTGCTAGGTCTCCTCCACCTATGCCCACTGAACCAACCCAAGCTTAAAACCCTGCCAAAGGCAAAAAGCATGTGCAGAAACCAACCAAATTGGGATTATCTCTCAGGGATGAACCTTCATCTAGGGGGGGGGGGGGTCACTATAAATAGATGCACAATCCCCATCTAATAGGTTCTCAACCCCTATTTTCATTTCACCTAGGAGTGACAATGCACTCAATCTAGATCCAAATGAAGGTGCTATTAACTCAAACACAACATTACGTGGGAACATCCTAATGGATTTAGACATTGTTGCATTTAACCCCCACTCTCCTTTGGAGGTGAATTTCAGAAGTAGCGAAGAATTTCATATGGAAAGGGCTGCTGCTGCCCAAGTGTCCCCACTGGACCTTGGTGCTACCAGTAACATCAATAAAACCCAATCCATGGCAGTCCTATCTGAATTCGCTACTGAGGGTCTTTCATTGGAACCAAGGGAACCTGAGACAATAGTGGAGAATCCTAGGTGCCAAGAAGTCGTGGGTACTGAACATGATCAATCTCGGATTGATGGCTTAGTTTCGTCCAAGGATATTGGAAAACAACTAGTTGAGGACTAGGGGTGTTCGCGGTCCGGGTTTTAAGGTTTTTGGGTGAAACCGTAAACCAAACCGTTAGTTACGGTTTTTAATAATCGAAAACCTAAACCGAACCGTTAAAAATTAAAACCGAACCAAACCAAACCATTACTTCCGGTTTGGTTTCGGTTTGGTTTCACGGTTTAGGATATTTAGGCTTTCAATATAAGTTTAAAATATATAATTTAAATTTAAAGAAAATTCGAAATCAACTTTATCAAATGTGGGAATGAGAATATGAGTTAGTCTACTATACTTGTGATCTCTAATTTGTTAATACAAAATCCACCTCTAAATACACACACTATATATATATATATATATATATATATATATATATTATTTATTATATGTACATGGTCCGGTCCGGTTTTTTACAACCGATTTTTCATATAAATAGTAAACCAAACCGTTCACAATGGTTTAAAATTTTCGAAACCGACCGACCGTTCGTTAAGATAAAAAACCGACCGTGAAACCGAACCGATGACCGGTTTGGACGGTTCGCGGTTTGAAACCGAACCATGAACACCCCTATTGAGGACAGTTATACACTACCGGAATTGACGACATTGTACAAATCACTACAACAGTAGGTAGATGCTAACAGAAGAGCAAAGTGGAACTGCATTGGTTGAAACTGAGAAAATTGATGACAACATTCTAGGTGAGAATGAGAAAACTGAGGAGCTTGAAATTACAACTGGTGAGAATGAAGTCAACAAGACATGTGACCAAGCTGTGGTTGTTCAACTAGAAACTCAAAGAGAGGTAATTGAAATTGATGAGAATGAACTGGATGAAGAGAGAACAGGAAGATTTGAAAAGAACATCTCCATCTTTGGCACCGATCAATTTATATTCCAATCGGTAGTTCAACCGGAGATTCAGGCAGAAGTTGAAGCTGAAGATGCTGCTCGAGATGTGCTCAAACTCTTATTGCTCTGCAAGAAGGTGGAAATCAACCAGTTCAAACGGATGAACCAGTTCAAGCTGATAATGCTCTGGTAATTCATCAAGCTGTGCAGATAGAAGAAGCTGTAACTCTCAGCAAATTTGTATAAGCAGCCAGAGTAGCAGTAGAGAATGAAAGGCTGGCTAAAGAATATCAGGAGGAGTTGGAACTATACTCAATTAATTTTGTGGTAGAAAGAGTGTTTGAGGAAGCCAAGAAGAGATCAACTGAATGGAGAATGCAAGTGTATGACTTGGTGAAGATGGATGACAAAGAAAAAGACAAGTTGATGAGCATTGCCTCAAGGATGCATACTAAGTTGGTGAAAAATGATGATAATTATGAACTTCTCATAAAGGTTAAGAGAATTCTGGTCATAAGGAATTGGAAAACAGAAGAAGAAGCATTCAAAATGGAAGTTAAAGAACTCTGCAGCTACATTAACTTTCTATATTAAAAGCTGAAAGGAGATGACTTTGTTGTTGATCCCAACCTGGTTATGCCTGACCCTTCTACAACCATCTTAGGTATGTCCAAACTTCCACTTATTAAACTTGAGCCTGAAGTAGAAGATACAGATGCACCAGTGCTGCCACCTCCATTTATAACAGTACTATTTCCTTCCCTTAGACAAACTCAATTATCCTCATTACCAAAAGGCCCAACCAGTTACAAACCATTCCAAACAAGAAAAACAAAGTATCTCCATCCGCAATACAGGAATGATAACTTCATCCCATTCACTCCCTATGACCCAAAACCAAAGTCGACCTCAATTCTGGACATGTCTGATATATTTCCAGAATCTCCTGAAGCCAATAAACCACCCTCAAAATCCCAACCATTATATCCTCTCACCATCAGAGAACCATTTGCAGCAACCAAAATTGCACCACCACCACCAAAGTTCACCTTTGCCGAGCCTTCTTCTTCTTCAGTCAAGAGAAAAGAGAAAATGACAACTATTGTAAAAAAGAAGAAGATAGTTCACAGAAGAAGAAACAGTCCTCATGATGACCCATCTGAGACTAAAAGTTGTTGAAATTTTCAAGTACAAGTCAATTTTGTGGATAGCTTCGATGATGGAGAATAATTTGACAGCATCAGCTTAGGGGAGATTGTAAGGAATATCGCCTTTGATATTCCGGTTGAAGATAATGTTTGAAGAAAATCCGGCTGAACAAGGTTCAAGTGGAAGTCTCAGTCAAAGCGAAGGAGACCATTAAACCGGAAGAAGCTCTTTTGTACCAGACGCGAATATTCCGGGTGAACTTCTTTGTCCACTAGATAAAGAGTTCAACCGGACTTTTCATGCAACATCTTTTCAACTGTCTAATCATTGTTAAATCATTCTAGTTGCTTCCTTTTGTATCAAAGCTGCTCTCCTCTTTTGGTATGTTGTTGATCTATGTTTCTGATCACACGCCATCAAGCCCATCAATCGAAGATTATTCTTTTGGTAGTTAGTTTGACTTTTGTAATCAACGGTCTAGATAATCGTATAGCAATCAATGGCTATCATTGATTTCCCTTAGCACTATATATAGCATAGTTAGCTCTCAACATTTGTATGCATGAATGTATGCAAGAACACTGTATAATATTTTTGAGTCAATGCAAATCATGACGAGTAAAGTTTACTTCTTGTGTTACTATCTTTATGCAAACAACTATTATTTACAAGTGTTAACCGGTTAAATAGAGTGGATATTAACTTAATTCCGCGAGGGTAATCTTACAAGTAATTCTTGTAATTAAACTAAGTGTTTAAATCTCGATCCTACACTGAGTTTACAGGAATCTGGCCGAATTTGCTCTGTTTCATACTTAGAATATTTTTGACAGTTTTCCCATGCTTTTAGTAACTTCACCTGGGATATTTGTGGACTTACATTAGGCACCTTAGACCTTCTATAAGAAATTTGGAACATGTTTTCATGGAAATCACATACCTTAGTCATGATTATAATACATTAACCATCCCCGCGTTCACCTAACCCTTTTGACCCGTTAAGGAATTTCATTAAGGCATCCCCATTCTCTATGATCCAGAAATGATCTACAACACTCATAGCGTAACTATATTCGTGCCTACAAGCAACTGGCTTGGGTAAGACTCTATGCAGACTTAGACATTAGTTTAGACCCCCTATTATGCTATATAGCATCTCATATTGCATTTTACTTAAGTTTCATGGGCACAAGTCATATAATATAATAACACATCATTCAAAATGTCATTTGGATTGCATTACTATTTTAATTCTCATCCGTTAAGACGGCTCCTTGCCTTTGGTGTCTCTAACTGCCTTATTTGACCAAAATTTAGCATTGAGGATCTATGGTTATATAAACCATTTGTGATCCTCCATTATTTGTTACATGGCATGGGTTCAAAAGCCCCATTTCCGCCCATTGCAACTTGTCATTCATTATATGATTCCTCTGAATCTTGCTTTGGTCAAATTTAATAATTGAAGAACCTTTTGGCAATTAGGCTTCCTGGTTCCTAGAAACATTCATCACCTATTTAGAATAGCTCATGGTCCATACAATTTGTTTGTAATCATACGTTTTACATAAACTACTACTTTTAACATAAACAATGTTACCTCGTGAACTTGAGCTTCCACTTCTACCAACTCCTTGGTTATTACCTTGGTCAACTTGATCACCTAGTTAGTCACTAACATCATATGCACTTATACCACATTTCCATTAACATGATTTCAATGCTACACATACACAATTACACATAGATGGAAATCAAGCATATTTATCAAGTTTACATCTAGCTACATGGTTTCATCAACATCACAATATCAATTAAGGCATTCATTAACCAAGATAGCCATGGATCATTATTTCATCAATGATGGGTCAAACTTTTGAACATATCGTTCCCTATGAACATTCAAGCTCAATGTCTAACAATTTAGTTGTTTTACCACACTTTGGTTCTTTTAGACATTTTAACAAACACCTTGTGTGCATACATATATGCACATATGCAACCCAATCCCATGAACCTCCCACTTGGCCATTTAACATAGTTTAGGTGAAATCACCTCCAACCGATCATCAATTCATCACATATCATCATATTCATGCTAGAAATCAATTAATAGAACCAATTTCACGACCTTCTTAAGTAGTCATCTAGCATGGAGGTTCAAGTAAGAGAAATTTGTGACTACTTCACCAATTACTAACCAAACTAGACATTTATGAAACAAATGAAGTTCCTAACATCATGAGATTCATAAAACATCAACAAATGTAGATTTTAGGTCCTAATTTTCGTGACCTACACATGCAACATAAAGGGGGTTTTACTTACTTGCTTCACATATGAGTTTAGGGCTAGAAAACACTCTTAATTCCTGATTTGATGCACCAAAATTGCAGCCCTAACACCCTTAATGCAGAAATTCAAAATTTGGAGAAGAAGAGGAATGGAGATTGATCTACAGGTCATATACACAACCTCCTCCATCTTTTCTCCTATTTTACTTATTCTATTTTCACATATTCACAATTCTGGCCCCTTAATTTAGTTCTTTGTTTTAATTTTTAACCAAAACAAAAAAT
>JBCNJP010000007.1:69360346-69383097 GCA_039602395.1 Deinandra increscens subsp. villosa
ACAGATGGGTTGGATGCATTTGCGCTCTGCTCAACCGCAACTGCACCACTTCCGACAAGCTTTCCATGTGATGTTTGTACTTGATACTTTATCATCGGTAATGTAGTTTGATAAGCCACTTTCACATCCGATTTCCATCTATCCTCATCAATTATCAAATAACAAAAACCTGGGTTCTTAATTTTAGATCACAAAATCAAATTTTTAGACCTAAAATTAGGGTTTTCGATTCTGCTAGAGGTTTTCGATCCGTTATATAGTTTTCGATCGGAATCAGGGTTTCCGATCAAGAACATCACTTTTCGATTAGGGTTTACGATCGAAACATGTGTTTCCGATCGAAACTAGGGTTTCCGATCGGAAAACAAGGGTTTTCGATCGGGAGTAGGGTTTCCGATCGGAAAACAAGGGTTTCCGATCGGGAGTAGCCTGCGGGTCGAAAAGTGGTTTTCGATCGGGTCGAAAAGCAGTTTTCTATCGAATTTTTGAGTTTTTTCGTTTTTACCAATTTGCGAAACCTTTTCCAATTGTAAAACACGATTTTTAATTGGATCGAAAAGCTAGAATCTGATTTGTTTACTGTAACCTTTGGGTATAAAACGATTATCCGAGTTGGAATTTTCAATGAGAAACTCTCAAAAGTTTCTGAATTACAAATTGGAGCGGTACGCCTAGGATGGGGAAATCCTAGGCGGTACGCGACCCATCTGGTAAACGGGTCGGGTTGCGGCATCCGTCGGATTCTGGTATGTACGAACCTCAAAATCCGGGCGGTACGCCCCGGAACATGTACTTTGGGGCGGTACGCCTCAAAATGTCTGATCGATAAGAACAAGGTTTTTGGCCTTTTTAACCTTGCACACTTGTGAATCCTTTCACTTCCGGTCAGAGCATTCTCTTGACAGTTCCAGAGCTCTGCCACCACCATTTTCAAGCCATTGGAGCATTGTGAAGGATTAAAGCTTCATAGGTAAGTGTTTAATCATCATTTTCATACCAAAATCATGTGAAGCTTAATGTAACCCTCACACACTACTTGTGTTCTCATCAAATCAGTGATATTGAATCACTTGGAGAAGGCTAAGGAGGGTGGAAAACCAGAATCAAGGACAATCTAGGTAAGAACATCTTGATTTTTGGTTTAGCAAAGTGATTTAAGTTCTTTAAAGATCACACACTCATGAAATGGTCATGGATCATACATGCATGTTTAGAATCACTTCTGGAAATTGGATTGGGGACTGAGGAGTACTAGAAGATCAGAAAATCTCGGTTGTACAAGGATCTCTGCACAAGGTACAACTCTTCCATGCATGCATGTTGATTTCTTTCCATAAATGGAAACTTTGCAAACTTAGATCCCTTGAATCCAGAGTGGATCAGTGTATCTAATCAAGAAATGAGTCATTGGGACATAGGGACTCTGTCCCTAGTAAAATCTGTGAGAAACGGGGGTCGAAACAATGACAATTACCATATTTGGAAAGCTCGGGAATTGGGGTTGTGCTTGGTTAAGGTTTTAGACTATAAATGAACCCCAAATTGACCCCTCGTAACAATATGAAACTGATCGGGCATGAATTCTGGACTTAAAACTCCAAAACACAAAAATGGCACTAAAAGACAAAATAGTCGGGCCCCTGTTCACAGATGGGGGCGTACCGCCCATAATCTCGGCATGCAGAGCGGTACGCCCAGAAATGCAAAACAGAAACCGGAATATCAGATTCCAGCGTACCGCCCAGAAACTTAAGAATCAGCGCGGTACGCCCGAAAATGAAAATTTGGAAAACAGTCAACCACTTGAAGCGTACCGCCCAAAAATGAAAGCTTTCAGGCGGTACGCCTATGAAGAAAAATGACAGAATGTTTGGTCAATTTTTGATGAACCAAAAATTAACAAGACTGATTCAGTGACTGTAAATTATGATAATTTCAACCTGAGAATGATATGGGACATGATTAGCCTTATTTATGACGTATATGAATACGATATCAATGATAGGTCGCTAGGAACCTAAGAGAGGATACTTTCTCGGATATTCTGTCTAGCCACCGTTTCTGACTTCTTTGTGTGAGTCCTCTGACTTCTCTCATGAAATTAACTGTTTAAGATCACAATTCTGTTTGATGTATTTGTTATATCTGTTATGAACTTATCTTGTCAAACACTGTTAGTTCGGAGATGCCCTGTGTGGGTTATCATATACTTTCTGGTCATTAAGGTTGAGCCACTAGGCATATAAGGGATTATAACGGCCATTATAGTTGATTTATCCATGTTCATCCGGATCCTCTAGGATTAAGAAACTAGGGGGAATATGTCCTTATATGTTGAATATGAATTCTTACTCGTTGATGGTTTACGGCTGATTGCGACGTACCGTAGAGTACATAAAGTTTGACCTTTGGTGTGATTTGATAATTTCATAACCAGTATGTGTTTGACAACTGTTAATGATATGATAGTAGTTAAGACTCACCAACAACATTGTTGTTGACCATGTTATGAATGACTTATGTTGCAGGTAAGCAAGTGTAGGAATGAACCTATTATGAACTTGGAACGTTGCTGGGTGATGCATAGCATCTTGTATATAAATAAATTAAATAAATTCCCTCATTTAAATGCCTTTTAAATTTGAAAATATCAAATTTGGTGCTTAATTGTTTTTATTTTTGAATTTTAGGTTTTTGGTGGATCCGTGATAAATTTAGAAGAATTCTGGAAAAAACGAGAGCGAAAACGGAGTCCTGATGAGAAAGTTATGAAGGGTTAAAGAAAAAAAAAATAATAATAATACAAACAGCAGCCCAGCAGCTCTGGCCCAGTTCTGTATCCAGTTCAACAGCCCAACAACGGACCAGTGGCCCAGTCCTCCAGGCCCAGCCTTCCAGCAGCTCAGCTGCACCCTGCAGCTTCAAATTAAAAAAAAGGGGAGGTTACAGGTTTCGAACCTGTGACCTCAGGATCAGCAGCGAGAGGTTTAACCACCAGGCCAGCTGCCCCTTATCTTTTTATTCTGGTTTAACTGTTATTTATCTTATTCTCTGCCAGGCCCACTAACTTCGGCCCAGCTCACTGTTCGCGACCAGACTCGTTTTTTTTTGCTATAAATTCGATTAGCAGCCGCATTTCTCGAGTTTTAAGCCCCCATAAACCCTAATAAAACCCCATACTACATCTGGAATCATCTTGGAAGGAAAAAGGGTCAAGATCAAGGCTTTTTGAGAAGAAATTTGAAGATTTTAGCTCTCGCGGGTCGGATCTTTAATTCGGTTCTTCATCTTTGAGCTTTTTGATCTTTTTCTTCACCATGGTCAGTCCCAAGATTAGATTTTTATTAGTTTTTATCATGTATCTTGGCTGATTTCATAGTGTATCACTTAGATTAGACGAATCTAGGCTCATTTGACCCGTTTTGGG
Source organism: Deinandra increscens subsp. villosa (assembly GCA_039602395.1). NCBI lineage: Eukaryota > Viridiplantae > Streptophyta > Magnoliopsida > Asterales > Asteraceae > Deinandra > Deinandra increscens. The sequence continues at coordinate 69,363,774 of JBCNJP010000007.1, forward strand.
TACCTTTTTACTATGAACTTGTGTTGATTGCTTCAATGATGATTTGGAATGCTTATGATGGTTTTGTATGCTAATCTAGTCCCTATTATTACTGATTTAAGTGTTTTAATTGCCATGTTTAGTAGAACTACTAGTATGTGTGATTATTTCACTGTTAATTCGGTTGACTTTTGTTAGTCAATCGGGTTGATGCTTGATAGGAGAACTCCTACTTGTTGAATTAGCTATGATTTGGGGCTGATTTAGTGTGCTTCTCTATGAGATAGGTTTGAACGAATCATTTCATAGACTAGGATCTAGCTTTGCATTGTTTAATAGGATAGTTTGCTTGTGAACATAAGATTCGATCCTATTTATTCGTGTTTAGCGGTTTCTAGGTCGTAAGCGTTTTGAATCATCATCATCGCATGATTTAGGCATTGCTTAGAGAGACCTCTCTAGAATTTGCGCATTTCATGTAGGATTAGTTGACTTTGACCGAAGTAGCTTATCCGTCAGGCAGTTAAGCATAATTTGCTATCCGTGCTTCATTTAGGATTTCTGGATTATTCGGGATGTGTCTATAGTCCTAGGTAGTCCTGTTTTCCACATTAGACGATAGTGTTCATGGTATTAGTCATCCGAGGGTCTGAGCGAGTCTAGAGGAGTCTAGTCTAGGTGATGCATTCCTTCCTCTGTTTTTCCAGCGTATTATCCGGTTTTTAGCTGTTTTTAGCTGTTTTTGTCGGTTTTAGTTATATAGATTAGTTTTCATTTTATAGTTCTTCAAATCACTTTCTTCGGTTAAATATTAGCAACGATTCGGTATCGGGAGACTGTTGAGCGTCCACGGATTGATATCCGGTTCTTACCAATACTATATTGCATACGACGGGTGCACTGCCCTGGTGTGTAGTTTGGTCACTTGGTATTAACCATTTTAAAACTTGACCATATTTTCATAGTACACAAATCCGCACATCACTGGGTTGTTGTTGTTAATATGAATTTGGGCATGTATGAACTATGAAATATGAACCACGAACTATGAATGAACTATGAAGACATGATAATGACTATGTTTCCTTCGATATAATGTATCCTTATTCAGTTCCAGGCCATATCCGGTGGCTATTGATTCTGTTAGATCGAATAAGAGGTGCGATGCATCCTCGCTCATGAGCCGGTCTAACATTTTCTTATGTGTGGACTGGATGTCCGTTGTATGTGTATGTGTTTGTTGTTAGAAGCGTTGGTAATCTCGGGTAATGATACGGACAGCCGGTCCAACGCCCTCCCCCACACCTGGCAGGGTGCGGAGGAGGGGGGTGTGACATTTACCCCCCTTCCAAGTTTTTATCCCCGGTAATTAATTAAAATCATAGGTGGCTCGTGATACCACAGTTGGGTTATATAACAAATTATCACTTTAAACACGAGTACGCAGCGGATATTTTCCTATGAATTAATCTAACTAACCGGATAGACAACATGTACCTTTTTAGCTCGGCAAGAGAAGATCTTCTAGGATTTGAAGTAAATCCCTCTACGATCGCACACACGACACACCGATGTACGTATGCTAGTACTTGATCATGAACTTCTCTCGATGTAGGCTTTGGTCGAACCACACAAGAAATCGAAACCCCTAGGGTTCTTTCTTGTTTGCCGAAAATTAGAGAGAAAGAGAGAGATTAGGGTTTTGCACTTTTATCAGATAAAATCAGCTAAACCTTAAACCCAGAGGGTCTATTTATAGGTTTTACAAACTTGATAAACAAGTTAGGGATTGGGATGGGGACCATCCACGAATTCGGCCCTAAGGCCTTATCTCAATCCTTCTCTCAATTGTAATCCAATTACAACTCTCTCTAATTACAACTAACACCCCTGTTAACAATTAACTGTCAGTTTTTAACGATTCCTCGTTAAATGTTCGTGATAAATATCAATTAACCAATTAATTAATATAAATACATTAGTGTCGAGACGTGTAACCCCGTAGGCTTAAATACTTTCCGGACATACGCTTATTAATACGTGATCATATCCCTACAACTCCCACTTGAGCTCGTAGTAATAAAGGTAATAACATTGGTTAGCGTCTAGCAACACGCCAATGCTCCCGGAAATATTTAAGTACAGTTTCTCAAAGTGTATTTAAATGGTACAGTCATTTACTATCCCTTTGCTACTGATACCGTTGTTAAATATGAATATGGATCAAGTCATTTCATACTTTAACGATTCTGTTTCTCATTCCACAACTAATTAAAGATTACCAAATTCAAAATCGAGACACATCTGGATTTCATTTGGGCACGGCCATGCAGACATCTTAATTAGTCCCAATGAGGGGCCTAGTGGTATCTTCTTCAACTTTTAAGCTGAAGGAACAAATCCTCTTGACTACACGTGTCCAGTCACATACTTCACTACACTTACTAAAAATAGCCCTTTTGTACTACCTTATTCAGGATAGTTAGAACTATATCAAGTAGGTGCAATCCATACATGCATGACCTGCTTGTATCTCAAGTCTAAGGATAAATAAAGCAACCATTTACGAATTTCACTTAATGACGACGATCCATAAAGTGACAATTCGTTAGTGGGGTTGTCGGATATGCATCTTTTGAATAGCATGTGAGTTTGGTGGGACCATCCATTATATATTCCAAGAATATTACCAATCACTCAGATTTGTCTTAGTTTAACTATATTCCCATATAGTTAATCGACAATGGACAATTTAGAATACTTGACAAGTACTCAAGGATTAAACATGCAAATATAGGACACAATTTACTATTAAATGAAATCAAACATATCAAGTACTTTATTTCATTATATAAATAGAAATTGTTTAACATCCCTTATCCAAATACCGAACATCAGACATACATGATTTAACTAGCTAATTTAAGTCCCATGCCCTCGGCATGCCTTTCAAGCTTCGACCTCGACAAAGCTTTCGTGAAAGGATCAGCTAAGTTAATATTTGTGTGAACTTTGAGTAATCTGATTTCACCTAGTTTGATCTGCTCACGAACATAGTGATATCTCCTGGCATAGTGTCTGGCGCCCTTCTGAACTCCAGGTTCTTTGGCTATAATTAATGCACCAGTATTATCACAGTACATATCAATAGGCAAGTTACTTGTAGGGATCACGTTAAGCCCACAAATAAACTTCCTTATCCAGATTGCCTCCATTGCAGCTTCCGAAGCAACAATGTACTCAGACTCTGTTGCAGACATATCAACTGTGGTTTATTTCTTGCTTTTCCAATCCACAGCACCTCCATTCAGAACGAAGACGTACCCAGACTGAGACTTCGTGTCATCTCTATCAGTCTGAAATCCAGCATCGCAGTATCCGGTCACTTTGAGCTCTTGATCTGGATTTCCCCCATATACCATAAACAAATCTCTAGTAGCCCGTAGGTACTTGAGAATGGTCTTAACAGCAATCTAGTGACTTTCACCTGGATTCTGTTGAAATCGGCTAATGATATTTTGCGCAAACGCTATATCAGGTCTAGTGCATCTTACCGCATACATTATAGAGCCTACAACCGAAGCATAAGGGAATCTCTGCATACGCTTCACCTCATCAGGTGTAGAAGCACCTTGTTTGACCGATAGACCAATTCCTTCCTGCATAGGTACTATACCACGCTTGGAATCCTCCATCTTGAATCGCTTCAAGATCTTATCAATATAAGCACTTTGACTTAGTCTAATCAACCGCTTAGTTCTATCTCTATAGATCTTGATTCCAAGAATGAATGCTGCTTCTCCCAAGTCTTTCATGGCAAAACACTTTCCAAGATGGGATTTTACATCTTGCAACATTAGAATGTGTTTTCCTATTATCAATATGTCATCTACATATAAGACAAGGAAAGTAACATTACTCCCACTAGCTTTGCGATATACACATGGCTCATCGGGATTCTGAACGAAACCAAAACTTTTGATTTCTTCATCAAACCGTTTATTCCAACTCCTCGATGCTTGCTTTAATCCATAAATGGACCTTTGAAGCTTGCATACTTGGTTGGGATGTTTTGGATCAATGAACCCTTCAGGTTGATCCATATAGACTTCTTCATCCAAGTAACCATTTAAGAAGGCAGTCTTAACATCCATTTGCCATATCTCAAAGTCATAGTACGCTGCTATGGCTAAGAGAATCCTAATAGCTCTAATGTCAGCTACTGGTGAAAAGGTCTCATCATAGTCAACGCCAAAACGTTGAGTATAACCTTTTGCCACGAGACGAGCTTTATAGGTGTGTACAATTCCATCCATGTCGGTATTCTTCTTGAAGATCCATTTACTCCCAACGGTCTTCGCGCTAGGAGGAAGATCAACCAAGTTCCAAACTTGATTATCTCTCATGGATTTCATTTCCACGTTCGCAGCTTCAAGCCATTTGTCAGATTCCGGATCTGATAATGCAGATTTGAAGTTCGGAGGCTCATTGAGATCTCCTGATACGTTTTCCTCAGATTCGACTAGACCAATGTAACACCCCGACCGAAGGCGGAAACATCAAGGTGTCACGAAAAGAGTATAGAAGCACAAGGAAATAAAAGGAAAATCATATTTTATTATTAACTCAAAGCTTAAACGTCTATTACAAGGCACAATGCTTAAATGATAATATAAGCTCTAACTAGGTCCAAAAGCTCCTAGTTATAATCAACAATTATGCTGGATGTCCATATTCCTGAAAAACACGCGAAAAGGTCAACTATGTATATAGTTGGTGAGTCATAGGTTTGAATAACAAAGCAGTTAAGGTAAAACGTTTGATAGGGTTTGCAAAGTCGTGTATGTTAAATAAATAAACCAAAAATTAGCATGAATCAGTCAAATAAAATGAGACAAATAAATATCATGAATGTTTGTCCGCGTGTTCAATTCCTCGCAAGGAATCTCAACGTTGGGACCAAATAGCATAAACGTTTGTCCGCGTGTTCAATTCCTCTCAAAGGAATCTCAGCGTTGGGACCAGATAGCATACAAGTTTGTCCGCGTGTTCAATTCCTCTCAAAGGAATCTCAGCGTTGGGACCATATAGCATACAAGTTACACAAAAGCATATAATGAATAATATGACAAAGTGTTCGTTTATACGTTATAACACGTATAGATACAAGTATTCAACAATATTTGACTTTGCGTAGTAATAATAGACTGATTGACTTAATAAAGTTTCATAATGAAGCATGACAGAATGTATGGTTTGCTTAAAAATAAAGTAAAAATGATGAGTTTAGTTTATGCGTATTTTCCACCCCAAAATAGTTTGAAATTTAAAGAAAGAGGGACTATGAACTCACCTTAGGTTTCTTGATTCACTAGCTCGACGTAATGAAAATGATTCAAGTGCGAGGATATCCTAAACGAGTAACGAGTTTGATTAACCTAAACTCACGAGGACATATAAAAGTGGTTTCTAGAATATCTAGGGTTTCCATGGATTTCAAGATTTGAAGAAGATGTATTTAAATTGTTTTACACTTTTGATGACTATTGTTTATCTTGCTTTATAAAAAAAAATGGAATTAAAGTATTTAATAATTAAATGAAATAAAGAAAACGATGCTTCATCGTCTAATAAAATAAATGTGTTAGAAGTCTTGTCAAAACAAAATAATGGATAACAACTTCGTTTTGATGTTAATATTTCATTCTTTACTGTTTATGGGTTTTAGATATTTATAACTAGATACAAGTAAGACGTTTTTATAAAACTTGTATTTTAAAGAAAATAAATAGCCATATATTTATTTTGTTTCAAAATATGATACGGAAGTTTTCAATTTTTGAAGCTTTACAGGAAATTTTGTAAGTTGTTTTGAGATTTCATAGATTTTAAATATATGGGACAATTTAGAGTTGTTAAAGAAAAGAACACAAAAACAAAACAAAAGTATATAAAGGACATAGGTGGTCTGGGATCGAACACACGAACACTTACCTAAGATTCAAATGATTTACCAACTAGGCTAGTGGCCTAATTGTTGATAACTCAACAAACAAAAAAAAAAAAAAAAAGTTAAAGTATATGTGCAGGTCATCTTCTTCCTTAAGACATCATCCGAGAAACCCTAGATCCTAAATCCCAGAACTTGAACGTATAACCACGTATGAATGAAGAATTTGGATTGGGACTTTTAATCCCCACAGAAAACCGATCTAGATGGTGTATAAACTTTACCTCGATTGTGTCGGATGACGAGAAAACTCAAGGTTGCCGGAGCTAGGTGGCGGCGGCGGACAAGAGCACAAACAACGACCGATTTCGAAGTGTTTTAGGTGTGTAGTCGACTGTTAGTGATTGTGGATCGATTTATAGTGGTCGACATCAAGCAAAAACCGATGTCTTATGGTGCATTAATGGTCCGACGGTTTTGAAGTTTGAATCAGTGAATCGAGCTTTAAACACGTTAAATATGTAATTATTATGCCGTTAGAATGATTATGGTTCATAAATATGATGTTTCCTGATTAAATGGGGGAGAACAATGGAGGTTTTAGCCGGTTTTAATGTTTTCCGGCGAATTCATGGCTGCCCGCGGCAGACTTGACCGGAAAACTGGGGAGCGCTGCATTTTTTTTTCCTTTATTTATTTATTTATTTTTTTGTTTTCTTTTTTTTTAGAAACTCAACTTAATTAATAAGCATTTAAAGAAATCTTTATTTTTATATGTGATTGCTTTTATTTTTTCTTTTCAAACAAACAACGTAAGATTTTATAAAATGCATTTTTTTTTCTTTAAATATAAATATTTAAAATAAGGATTAGGCCTAAAGTTTCAAATATATTCATATTTGAACAAAACTTATGTAATTTAATAAAATTCCCATAAAAGTAACATTAATATATATTTTTAGTAATAATTGTGGCAATAAATTTGCATATTATTTTAAAATATATGACTTTTATCAAGCATTAAATGTGAATACACTAATGATGAATAATAGGAAACGTAATTAAATAATTATCTGAAAATCAAAATTTACCTGTATTGTTACAACCAATCCATCTATCCGGGTTACGTACGACCCTTTCGGATATACGAAGTGGAATCGCAACATCATCGACTTGAGGTTCACCACTTTGAACATTCCCCCCCCCCCCCAAGTTGATGATTGCTAGTTGTTTCAGAAGGTGACACATCTTCTAGTAGTTCTACAAGTCTCCCACTGTTCTCTTGAGCTATAAAATTCTTTTCAAAGAATTCAGCATATCGAGCAACACGAACAGTATTTTCGGAAGGATTGTAAAAGTAGTAACCCATTGTTTCCTTTGGGTATCCTACAAAGATGCACTTAGTAGTCCTGGGTTGTAGTTTGTCAGGCGTATCACGCTTCACAAGTGCCTCACATCCCCAGACTCTTAAGTAAGACAACACAGGGACTTCTCCATGCCACAATTGATGCGGTGTCTTTTCAACCTTCTTGGTTGGAACCATATTTAGAACGCGTACAGCGGTTTCTAGAGCAAAGTCCCAAAATTATATTGGGAGAGTTGTAAGGTTCATCTTCGACCTTACCATTTCTAGTAAGGTTCGATTCCTCCTCTCAGAGACTCCATTATGCTGAGGAGTGTAAGGAGGAGTAAGCTGTTGGACAATTCCACACGCTTTAAGATAATCCTTAAACTCTTGGCTTAAGTATTCTCCACCACGATCCGATCGAAGGATCTTGATGGTCTTTCCGAGTTGATTTTCTACTTCGTTCTTGAACTCTTTGAATGTTTCAAACACTTCATGTTTATGTTTAAGCAAGTAAACATAACCATAACGGCTGAAATCATCCGTGAAAGTTACGAAGTAGCTAGCACCTTTTCTTGACACATGCCTAAATGGGCCACAAACATCAGTATGAATGAGTCCAAGTAGGTCTTTAGCCCTTTGCGGCTTGTTCGGAAAAGGGTTTTCTTGTCATCTTTCCTGAGATACAGGAAACGCATTTTTCAAATGATTCATCATTTGATTGTAAGATCCCTTCACGTTGAAGTCTTTCAATGCGGTTTTTGCCAACATGGGCAAGACGACAGTGCCAAAGATAGGTAGAGTCCAAACTAGTTTTGGCTCGTTTGCTAATATTGTACATTGAATTATTTGAAACACAACCACGCATATCAATTTCATAAATGCCATCACAAGGAATAGCATCAAAATAATGAACATTATTTTTAAAAACTGAAATACCGATATTATTAAATGCATTAATAAATCCTTGGTTTTTCAACAAAGAAACTGAAATAACACCTCTAGTAATAGAAGGTGCATAATGACAATTGTCTAATACAATGAATAACCCAGAAGGCAGAATTAAATGATATTCTCCTATAGCTTCTACAGCTGCTGGCAAACCATTTCCCACGTACAACTGCAAAGCCCCAGGCTTCAGTTTCCTCCTCTTTCTAAGACCCTGTAACGAATTACAGATGTGAGTTCCACAGCCGGTGTCATACACCTATGAATCACACTTAGAAAAGGAAAATAATTCAATTGTGAAGATACCTGAAGTACTAGCCCCGCTAGTATTCTTTCTCTTCTTCATCAACTCAGCTAGATAGGTAGGACAGTTCCTCTTCCAGTGTCCAACTTCACCACAATGTTGACAGATCTGGTCTTTAGCCGGATGCTCTTTTGCGGCCGGAGGGGTTTGCTTGGTTTTAGGAACAAACGCAACTGCCTTACCTTTTCCTTTACCATCATTCTTGCCCTTCGCCTTTTGCGGTCGTTTAGCCTTTTGGATCTTTCCCCCCTTGATCATAAGAACTTGGGGTGTTTCAGTGGCCTTCTTAGGAATCGTTTTTTCATACTCGACAAGCATAGCATGAAGCTCAGGTATAGTCTTAGTCATACTATGCATGTTGTAGTTGCGCACAAAACCCTCCAAATCCTTCGCAAGAGATTTGAGGATCATGCCAACTGCCACAACCTGATTATACCCATAATTGAGCGATTCCAATTTGTCAAAGTAGCTCTTCATCTTAAGCACATGACTACTGACCGATTTACCAGTTTCAAGCTTCAAGTCGTGGAGTTCCACAACTAGGTCGAACAATTCAACACCAACTTGTTTTTCATACATCTTCTTTAGCTCTTTGATCATATCACAAGGTGTATGAAATTCGTATTGCTTCTGAATATCGGGAGTCATACTCGAGATCATCATGCAAGCAACCTCATCGTATCTGCTATATTCTGCATTATAGAATGCTTTCTCTTGATCAGAAGCATTAGCAGCTGGCTCCGTCGGCCAATGATTTTCAAGGACATCGGTCCTCCGTTCAACTCTAAGGACAATCCTCAGTTGACGGTACCAGTCATTGAAGTTAGATCCATTTAGCTTTTCTCTTTCAAATATTTGACGAAAAGCATGACCAACATTGTTTTGAGGAGGGTTTGTTGCCATCTACAAAACAGATTAAGTTCAAAAATCAGTATTTTCGATAATCTTTTCCTTAATAAATTTAATTACCCAATGTTTAAACATTTTAAACAATTAAGCTTTTTAAGGCTAGGATCCAATTGACATGCCATCATTTCATCAGTTGATCTGCTAGAAATGATGCATTCAAAAGGTAAGTGACGATCAATAATTGTACTCCAAGTACAATTCCTAGATTTTATGGGACCTATAAATAATACTTGTAAATATTGCACCAAGTAATTTGTAGTCATGTTTCATCCCATCTTTTGCCACGGGCCAAGGGTCTCACCGCCCAGCTCGCTTTAAGTCGTCCAACTAAGAACGCACAAATTGTCCACCATTGTGTACCAATGAGTGGGAATTTGCCATGTAAATGCCATTTTACCATTGTGTACCAATGAGTAAGATGACATCCACAAGTGTCCTTTTCAAGGTGGATGGCAAAGACTTAAGTTTGGTTTGGGTCAAAACAATTTTGATGTGTGATCAAAATGTTATGTGTGAAGATTCATGCACATCTTCATCACATAATGTGTTTATAAAATTCTTAGTTTGTCTTCCAAGTCAAAAGAGCTCGGTAGCTCCATTTGCAACACACAAAGAAGCGTAGGGGTGAGGTTTGCACTTTTGCAATTAAAAACCTACCCACTTTAGGGAAGCATGGCGACCCGACTTATACCTCTCTTAGAGTGTGTTCAAATGGGTGAGCCGGTGTTTCTTTTGAGTTTTAGGACACAAATTTTATTTTATAAACAAAATCATATTTCAATAGATATTTAAGCAAATTTCGATTTTCATAAAACAAATTTGCAATAAAACCTTTATTATGTCACAATTATCACAAATAATCACATAATCTTAGGATTTCTAATTATCTAACATAAATTTTTTTTAATCCTCTTTGATCTAAGTAATAACCACGAACGATTTGCATGAAACATCATGGTTTTTACTTCCTTTTAACATTTAAATAAAGGTACAACATGTTGATTATCAAATAACAAAAACCTGGGTTCTTAATTTTAGATCACAAAATCAAATTTTTAGACCTAAAATTAGGGTTTTCGATTCTGCTAGAGGTTTTCGATCCGTTATATAGTTTTCGATCGGAATCAGGGTTTCCGATCAAGAACATCACTTTTCGATTAGGGTTTACGATCGAAACATGTGTTTCCGATCGAAACTAGGGTTTCCGATCGGAAAACAAGGGTTTTCGATCGGGAGTAGGGTTTCCGATCGGAAAACAAGGGTTTCCGATCGGGAGTAGCCTGCGGGTCGAAAAGTGGTTTTCGATCGGGTCGAAAAGCAGTTTTCTATCGAATTTTTGAGTTTTTTCGTTTTTACCAATTTGCGAAACCTTTTCCAATTGTAAAACACGATTTTTAATTGGATCGAAAAGCTAGAATCTGATTTGTTTACTGTAACCTTTGGGTATAAAACGATTATCCGAGTTGGAATTTTCAATGAGAAACTCTCAAAAGTTTCTGAATTACAAATTGGAGCGGTACGCCTAGGATGGGGAAATCCTAGGCGGTACGCGACCCATCTGGTAAACGGGTCGGGTTGCGGCATCCGTCGGATTCTGGTATGTACGAACCTCAAAATCCGGGCGGTACGCCCCGGAACATGTACTTTGGGGCGGTACGCCTCAAAATGTCTGATCGATAAGAACAAGGTTTTTGGCCTTTTTAACCTTGCACACTTGTGAATCCTTTCACTTCCGGTCAGAGCATTCTCTTGACAGTTCCAGAGCTCTGCCACCACCATTTTCAAGCCATTGGAGCATTGTGAAGGATTAAAGCTTCATAGGTAAGTGTTTAATCATCATTTTCATACCAAAATCATGTGAAGCTTAATGTAACCCTCACACACTACTTGTGTTCTCATCAAATCAGTGATATTGAATCACTTGGAGAAGGCTAAGGAGGGTGGAAAACCAGAATCAAGGACAATCTAGGTAAGAACATCTTGATTTTTGGTTTAGCAAAGTGATTTAAGTTCTTTAAAGATCACACACTCATGAAATGGTCATGGATCATACATGCATGTTTAGAATCACTTCTGGAAATTGGATTGGGGACTGAGGAGTACTAGAAGATCAGAAAATCTCGGTTGTACAAGGATCTCTGCACAAGGTACAACTCTTCCATGCATGCATGTTGATTTCTTTCCATAAATGGAAACTTTGCAAACTTAGATCCCTTGAATCCAGAGTGGATCAGTGTATCTAATCAAGAAATGAGTCATTGGGACATAGGGACTCTGTCCCTAGTAAAATCTGTGAGAAACGGGGGTCGAAACAATGACAATTACCATATTTGGAAAGCTCGGGAATTGGGGTTGTGCTTGGTTAAGGTTTTAGACTATAAATGAACCCCAAATTGACCCCTCGTAACAATATGAAACTGATCGGGCATGAATTCTGGACTTAAAACTCCAAAACACAAAAATGGCACTAAAAGACAAAATAGTCGGGCCCCTGTTCACAGATGGGGGCGTACCGCCCATAATCTCGGCATGCAGAGCGGTACGCCCAGAAATGCAAAACAGAAACCGGAATATCAGATTCCAGCGTACCGCCCAGAAACTTAAGAATCAGCGCGGTACGCCCGAAAATGAAAATTTGGAAAACAGTCAACCACTTGAAGCGTACCGCCCAAAAATGAAAGCTTTCAGGCGGTACGCCTATGAAGAAAAATGACAGAATGTTTGGTCAATTTTTGATGAACCAAAAATTAACAAGACTGATTCAGTGACTGTAAATTATGATAATTTCAACCTGAGAATGATATGGGACATGATTAGCCTTATTTATGACGTATATGAATACGATATCAATGATAGGTCGCTAGGAACCTAAGAGAGGATATTTTCTCGGATATTCTGTCTAGCCACCGTTTCTGACTTCTTTGTGTGAGTCCTCTGACTTCTCTCATGAAATTAACTGTTTAAGATCACAATTCTGTTTGATGTATTTGTTATATCTGTTATGAACTTATCTTGTCAAACACTGTTAGTTCGGAGATGCCCTGTGTGGGTTATCATATACTTTCTGGTCATTAAGGTTGAGCCACTAGGCATATAAGGGATTATAACGGCCATTATAGTTGATTTATCCATGTTCATCCGGATCCTCTAGGATTAAGAAACTAGGGGGAATATGTCCTTATATGTTGAATATGAATTCTTACTCGTTGATGGTTTACGGCTGATTGCGACGTACCGTAGAGTACATAAAGTTTGACCTTTGGTGTGATTTGATAATTTCATAACCAGTATGTGTTTGAAAACTGTTAATGATATGATAGTAGTTAAGACTCACCAACAACATTGTTGTTGACCATGTTATGAATGACTTATGTTGCAGGTAAGCAAGTGTAGGAATGAACCTATTATGAACTTGGAACGTTGCTGGGTTGTTGTTGTTAATATGAATTTGGGCATGTATGAACTATGAAATATGAACCACGAACTATGAATGAACTATGAAGACATGATAATGACTATGTTTCCTTCGATATAATGTATCCTTATTCAGTTCCAGGCCATATCCGGTGGCTATTGATTCTGTTAGATCGAATAAGAGGTGCGATGCATCCTCGCTCATGAGCCGGTCTAACATTTTCTTATGTGTGGACTGGATGTCCGTTGTATGTGTATGTGTTTGTTGTTAGAAGCGTTGGTAATCTCGGGTAATGATACGGACAGCCGGTCCAACGCCCTCCCCCACACCTGGCAGGGTGCGGAGGAGGGGAGTGTGACATTTACCCCCCTTCCAAGTTTTTATCCCCGGTAATTAATTAAAATCATAGGTGGCTCGTGATACCACAGTTGGGTTATATAACAAATTATCACTTTAAACACGAGTACGCAGCGGATATTTTCCTATGAATTAATCTAACTAACCGGATAGGCAACATGTACCTTTTTAGCTCGGCAAGAGAAGATCTTCTAGGATTTGAAGTAAATCCCTCTACGATCGCACACACGACACACCGATGTACGTATGCTAGTACTTGATCATGAACTTCTCTCGATGTAGGCTTTGGTCGAACCACACAAGAAATCGAAACCCCTAGGGTTCTTTCTTGTTTGCCGAAAATTAGAGAGAAAGAGAGAGATTAGGGTTTTGCACTTTTATCAGATAAAATCAGCTAAACCTTAAACCCAGAGGGTCTATTTATAGGTTTTACAAACTTGATAAACAAGTTAGGGATTGGGATGGGGACCATCCACGAATTCGGCCCTAAGGCCTTTTCCCAATCCTTCTCTCAATTGTAATCCAATTACAACTCTCTCTAATTACAACTAACACCCCTGTTAACATTTAACTGTCAGTTTTTAACGATTCATCGTTAAATGTTCGTGATAAGTATCAATTAACCAATTAATTAATATAAATACATTAGTGTCGAGACGTGTAACCCCGTAGGCTTAAATACTTTCCGGACATACACTTATTAGTTCGTGATCATATCCCTACATCAAGCCCTTTTCTGCCAGTTTTCATACTTAGCCATATTTTCCAGGTTTTCACCATTTTTCTAGCCCAAACTTAAAGTTCGTTTGGTTCAACTTGGATTGAGTTCTTAGCATCTAAAATACCAAAAACAACATTTAAATCATAGTTTAAGTCATCCTTTCGATTATGACTGTTCAAACAATTACGTTTTGTTGTTTATCGACAATTCAACCCGTTTTGTGACAATCCGGCGTCAGGTAGGACCCGAGCCTTAAAAACGGATAAAACTGATAAAACCGGCAAAACCGAGAAGCGCGTATATATGTGTAGTATGTTAATTAAGGTATTAGAAGAGTCTAGTAGCCTTAAAACACTTCACAAGTATCACACACAAGTTGGAGTCTAGAAATATTAGTGATTAATTGAAAATCAGTGAATATTGTGAATTATGTGAAAATCGGTATGTGAATTTAATTGCTTAATTGAAAATTGTTATATGACATGTTGATACTTGATTTTATTGGATTTGATGCATTAAAAACAATGGAAAAAATTAGAAAAGCCAAATCTTTGAAAAAACATGGCCAAACATCGAAAAACATGAAAAGTCAACAAAAGTCAACAGGGCTGCCAGACGGGAGGCTCTAGGCGTATCGCCTAGAGCATATGGTCCCCGTAGGTGATACGCGTAAACCCTACTTTTCAGCAAAACCCTAAATTTCCCTATTTAAACCCACTTAGCCTCAACCGTTTCATTCCTACCACCCCCACACGACCATATCGGCATTTTCCGCCATTTAGAGTGTTCTTCATCAAGTTTCAAGTTTTTGGTGATTTTTGATCAAGTTTCAAGTCCCGATTCATCCTAGTTTCATCGCGTCTCACTAGCATGTGTTCTTTTGTGTTTTTCATGTGTTAGAAATGATTAAGATTCAACCTTTACATAGATCTAGGGCTGATTTGTTTAGATCTCATGTTAGCATGAGTAGATCTAATTATTGAAATATAAAGTTTGTGTTTTTGAATAAAAAATGTGATCTTTGAAGTGATGATTATGGTTCATGCTTAGATCTAGGGTCTTCTTGGTTGCATGAAAGTAAAGATTCAATTTTATGTTAGATCTATGCTTCTTCTATGATGATATGATGACTAGATCTAGTGATTAGTATGATAAACTTTGGATTTTTATAAGAAAAATGTAATTTTTCATGATGATAGGATGATCTAAGTTTAAATCTATGGTTGCATGCATGCAAATGTGATAAATATGTGATTATAATGCATGAATCATGTTCTAGTTGTTGGATGATGTTAGATCTATGATGGATACGCGATAAAGTAACAAACTTTACGTAAATATTTGATAAAAATTGTAGGATCAAAATCAACGACCAAACATGATATCAACGATGTCTAGTGAGTGTGCGAAATCCAAACACTAGAGTGATTAAAGAACAGAGATGGAGAAAACGAACTTAAACACAATAAAACAATGAAATACCAATTACTTAGATGCACACGAATCAACGATTCATCTGGTACACCTACGGTTGAGAGTAAATCGAAAACTCTAAACCTCTTGTCTCTCTCAAATGGCTAACCCTAAACTAGGAGGCTTATGTGTGTTTATATAGACACACACATAAGCCTACATGGGCTTATTTCAGCCCAAGCCCAAACCTAACTCAATTAAACTATTTTAAACCCACTAAGCCCAACCCTACTTATTTAATATTACAAGCCTCATATATCTAGCCTCTACAATCTTCCCCTAGGCTTGTGATATTAAATGTCTTCAACTTTTAGTCTTCAGCTTTTTTAACTTCTTTTGGCTTGAACATGTGTTGATGAAGATCTTTCTTTCAACAATCTTCATTGGGCAGCACGAGAGACTTTTGGGAGATTTCTCTCAATCAGCAACAACTTGGACTTCAAATGACGAACAAGTAATGAGAGGAGGATTCTCATACACTTGATTCTTCTTGAAAGAAACTTTGGTCCTTGCTGAATCAATAGTAACTGTCTTGACATGTCTTTGTCGTCAGAGGCTAAATTTTTGAAAACCTCTATCTTTGCATTCTTGACTGTAGATCTTGGGCTCGCTGCATTTAGCTTCCCTTCAACTTGTGACCAATTTCTTCTTGATCTGTGGAAGCTTCACTTGAACCAACAAACTTCCCCTAAGCATTAGCTTCTTTAGTTGGGTAAGTCGTTTTCCGGCTGGTTCTTCAACACAAGTAGCAGCAGCAACAATGCTTTTATCAGCAGATTCCTTGAATTTTCTTTTCCATGACATTTCTTTTGCATTTAACCTGCAATGCACAACATGGAACAAACACTAAACCGGCAATGATGACTGGTTACTAGGTCAGTGGGTGAATAACATTATTTAACTAAAACCCTAACATTGATTACGGGTTTCCTTTAAATACTTCCCCTGATCCTGAGGACTGTTCACACTACCCCTTAGCTGAGCATTCACTCAGCTAATGACTCCCCCTGAGATAATACCCATTATCTCCATATCTCCCCTTCTCCCCCTAAAAAACGGGTCACTTTTGGGGTGGAGCATAGTTTCTTGCACAAAACCCACAAAAACATATTAACAACCTTTAAGTTAACCTGGCCATGGTTGTAAAACAAACAATAAAAACTTAAGAAGGCTCAAAAGAAAAATAAAATTAAAACAAACATACCAAATTACTAAACGAGAAGGTTTTATTTGGGATCAAACCATCTTTGTCTGAACTAAGGAACCCTTTTCAGCATCTGTTACTCGAACACGTCCAGGTGATTGCTAGTATTTTGATCCTCTTTAAACTCATGTTCCTTTTTTTCAGGTTGTTTTGTCACTTGATTATCTTTTAGGTACATTAAATATGAACATAAGACAGTCACACACAAATCCTAGGTAATTAAAACGTGCAGTCTATCAAGCTTGATCAATTCCTACCACATATTTTCACATTCCCATATCCAGAGTTTTGAATCTTTTCTCGAGACTTGGTTGAGAAGAGAAAGAACAGATCATAAGAGACAGTGATAATATACAAAGACTTGTACGATTTCAACTCAGAGTCATTTTTCAGTCAGGTGGTAACCTTTCATCAAAGACATAAGCCTAGTCGCAAAGTCAGGGCTAAAGGGGTTTTGGACGCTCAAGGGTATCTTTTATTGTGCACATTGGCATCTTTTATGGTGTAAATTATATACAGTGATCTGTAAGCACGTTAATGCAGACTAACCAGGTCTTTACTTACGCAAAATAGAGGAAAGTCTGATTAACACGTCAGCCATTCTACACCAGGTCATTGCTCACGCAAAGCAGAGGCAAGATTTGACTAATGGCTTTGACATCCCCAGGTCTTTGCTCACACAAAACAGAGGGCACGCTGACTTTTTGAGATTTTCGATTCAACACTCTGGAGTCCGGCGTGTGTATCGGGAACAATCTCACAGTCAAATAGAACTAGCAACTTAACCTAAGTGTGTGTTTCTCGTCAAATGACATACTTTATATTTAAGTGTTGTGACTCATACCTTTGTTTTTGGAACTGAGCCTACCGAGCATATCAAACTGGATCATGTGTTTCACTTTTGTCTTACGCGTGCCAGTCATCTTTAGAACATAAATATTTCATTTCCCTCCTCAGACACACAAACAAACAATTAAAAATTAAAAAGCACACTTTGAAATGAGGGGTCATCTTTTTCCATATTTTCTATTCATCCCTTTGCTTTTTGATTTTTAATAACAAAACACACCAACTAAAACTAAAACTCTATTTTTGTAATTTATTTTTTATTTTTATTTTTATTTATTTTTTATTTTTTATTTTTTTATGAACGCACTGACACATCACTAAAATAGCTACTAAAACTGGCCAAGCTAACCTTTAAGTTTTTCTTTTGAAAATTTTCAGAAATGGGTTTTGTTTAATGCACTACCAAACTTCCCATCAAATTAGCCAAGAAACAACAAATTCAGGCAGTACCTTGCTGATTTTGTTAGATCTACCTCTTACCAGAAGAACATCCCTACTATTGAGAATTTGCATGTCATGTCATGGAGAGATGCCTCCTATCTTGTGCCTGGAACAATCACTATCACAAACAAACAAGGTTAATGAAAGTCCTCCTTGACTGTTCCTACACAAGGTGAGAGATCAGTTAGCCATAAGTACCCAGGCCATTGTGGTTCTGGGTATTCTTGAAGAGTCAATAAATGAATCTTCTTTTAAAAACATTCCCTTTATAATGTCAGGAATTGAGGGTGTAGCTGCTGCCTTTGTTTTGGGTTTCCAAAATTGAGGTGAATTCAAAGTTGTTTTAGTCACTTTTGGTGTAGCGACCTTAGGAATTTCAACATGTTTCTTTTTAAACTCATTTTTCAAAATTGTTTTAGTTGCCTTTGGAGTGATAACTTTAGGTTTTTCAACCTTTTGATGTTTTGATCTGTTCACCTTTTTATGAAAATTGTCATAATTCTGCAAAACATGTTTTGATTTAAGAGCTTTTTGTGCTCTTTGGCAGCTCCCCATTTTCCATCAGAAGGTTTAACCTTAGGATTAAGAGTCTTCATTGCCTTTGGTGGTTGCACCTTCATCGGCTTAGACTTTATTGAATCCTGAGATAAAACGTTATGACTCAGTGGGTAATAAGGTTCAAAGGGACGATGCAAGCAGTTTCTAGCAATGGGACCAGGAACTCCACAGTTAAAGCATGTCTGCTTCTTCAGATAGAAGTCAGAAGTGTAGCTATTTGATCTATATGGCACTAATGGAGAAATATGATGGTATGTTTGCATCTTTGGGCAGAATCCGGATCTCTAATTGGTAGCATATTGAGCAGAGTTGGACATTTCAGCTGTTGGGCCCACTGGGTTCTTTGAGAAAGTTGTGTTGCCACTGCATGAGCCCACTAATGAGTTTGGAGACTTGATTATAGTTTTTGGCCTTTCAATCTTTGTTGGGTCAGTGGTTGGAGGCTTGATAGTGATCTTGGGCCTTACACTCTTAATATCACATGATAGACCACCATCATGACCCAAGCCTTTGAACTTAGTGATGAATGAGGGTCGCTCTTCTCCTTCAATCGGAATGAACATAGACCCTGTTGTAATGAATATCTTACCATTGGGCCTGGTAGTTATCACCACTCATTCACACTTTACCTCATCCACAACTTTAGAATAAGAAGTCTCGATCTTTGGATAAGGAACCAACTTTTCTTCATCAGCTCTCTTCACTTCACTGGAGCTTGAACCTACACACTCAGCAGTGACTTTAGTGTTATTCATACAATTTGACTGAGTTGCTTCTGTTGCTTTCTTTTCATCTTTATGCACAGGTTGAGGCCCATATACCATGGTTGCTTCATTCAGGGACTCTTTCAGCAATTCATCTGCAGTTTGGG